>JAEQBH010004557.1:0-399482 GCA_016808115.1 Tetrastigma voinierianum
GAGAAGTACTTCATCTGGGCCTCAAGTGATCAACAAAGGTAAATGATCCCGCCAAATTCTGTAGACAATCCAAGAGCCCGTGATCCCAACCCGCTTAGCACCAGTCCCGCCCGACGACCCCACACGCTCCAACCCAGTCCGGTTGAAAAAAAGGCATCATCACTTGGCGCCACTCAGGGAACGATGCCTCCATAAACATAACCGATTCTCTACCGCCATCGATGGTATCAACAAGGAACACAAGCCAGGAGTAACACTAATCCATCTAGGATGCTGATCCACCAGCGATATGAAATGCAAGAGATCCCCTGAGGGTGGGAACGATGCAAGCCAATACAAACGGCGAGCCGCCGCCAACCGCTCCCGGGTCGAAGAATCGAGCAAATTTCACAGCGCATACAACATCAAATGTGAGACACGACAAACCCAGAAGGCCATAACCTCTCCCCGCTGAGGAACACCAACGAGACATTCCCCGAGAGGCATCGGCGTAAGCAGTTCAGCTGTGCCAAAGGGGGCGACCACCGCTGTCATAATGAGGGGAAAACGGTTATGCCTGTGGAGGCGTCAGGAACGAAGCGCCAAATCACCATCAACTAGAAGCAAGGGAGCAGTCATGGAGCAGAGGTTCAAAAACCTTCAACAAGAGCTCATCCGCGTGAAGGAAGTGGTGAAGGGACGGGCCCCGGACACTATGGATAATTTCCTGCAAAGAACGGAATCTCCCTTCACAAACAGGTGCACTTTCCCCTTCCAAATAAATTCACGCCTCGTGTGTAAACATTCACGGAGTCAAAGATCCCGCTGACACCTTAATACTTACAAAAATCGATGGAGCCGTACGGGTATCGTGACTGTGGCGGCGTGTGGCTTTCGCCACTATGCTCAAAGGTCGCCTTCGCCCGGTTCAATAATTCCTCTTCATCTATCTCGCCATTCGTGGAACTAGCCTATGCTCGTTTCCCCACTTCATCAGGAGCTTAGACGCACAGAAAGTCGAGCTACCATCTACGACCATCACAAGGATCGCAGAAAGTTTGAAATCATATGTACGTAGATTCAACGCCGAGTCCCTCAAGATAGACGCACTCGACGTAAAAATTCAGCCATGCCTTTCATCGCTGGTCAGCGTGCATAAATCAAAGGACCCGATGTTCTCTATCTCGAAGAACCCCTAAGCCAGTACGGCCGAGGTCCTCGCCAAGGCGTAAAGTACATAAACGGCGGCAGGCCCTCATCAAAGAAGGAGAGCTCCTCCGCCCCGCAAAGAAAAAGGGACGACAGACACGACGAGGGCGGAGCCCCAGAGACAAGACGACAGAGGAAATCCTCTGTGCCCAGAACTGAGCGATCCTCAGCTGAGAGGAAGTCTCAGACCGCCTGGGGCCCACCGCAACCGGCTGATCGACGACATTACCCGTCACAACGTCTCACCCACTAACCCGCCCGCATCACAAGTCCCGCATGAGGCGCGAAACGAGCAATTCCCCGAGACGGCCGACGCATGAAATCGTGATTCGCGATTATGAGTAACACCAAGACATGAGTTCCACAGGGACTATGGGCATCGCACGGACAACTGTATACAACTAAGAAGAGAAATGGGGATTTGATACAAACATGATATCTCTCCATGCTTTCATATCTCCAGTAACCAAGCCTTAATCAAGCCCAGAATCAAACCCAAAGTCGACCCAAACCATAATCCGACCTGGCCAGCAACCGCCACCTCTAAGCAGTGAATCGTTCTCAAAGACCGCCAGCCCCCCGGGAGAAAATCCATGTGATCTCGGGAGGATTTGCTGGAGGAGGAGAATCTAGTTCGACTTGAAAGGCCCACCTACGAAGCATAAGATCATCTGACATGGGGGAAATACAAGCAGTATCTAAATTGCCACGGATCGACACTACCATCACGTTCTCTGACTCAGATTTGGAAGGGTGCTAACACCCCCATGACGACCCACTGGTAGTTCGCGCAATCAGGGCCACACAACGCTCATCTGCTTTAATTGATAATGGGAGTTCTACGACATCATCTTCGCATCAGCCTTCCGATAGGTATCGAAGAGAAAACTAGACCCCGCCAAAGACACATCCAGCGGATTTTCGTGAGAGAAGGTGTTACTGCTGCTTGATTCACCAGTCAATTTTTGAACCCCCGCTGTGCAATGACGCGCGAGGCCTTATAAATGACGCCCGTCGACCTACAATATGCCGCTAGGGAAGACCCTCCTCAACGCCGATAAAGCCATCCCCCAAGATACCACATGATAGTCAAATTCCCAACGTGAACGGGCCTGACCTGGCCCGAGGAGATCAATGGTGGGCCAGGAATGCCAGCTACGCCAATGAAACAGCAGTCGCCGACAACGTGAGCTTGGGGACGAAGCCGACATGCGTGACGAGGACCACCCGGCCCAACCCCTCGCAGGAATTTGAACTAATATCGCTAGATGACGCACCAAACATCTCGCTAACGGTCCAAACTACGGAACCTCAAAGCCTCTCACTCGCCGAGACAAAATAGATTTTTTCGCATGGAAGCAAATGTGACATGGAGGAATCAACCCCACAATGATCACTCACGATTGAACACCAACCCTCCTTAAACCTGGCCAAGCAAAAACGCCGTTTCGCTTCCAAAAGGCAAAAGGCCATCAATGAGGAGGTCGTTAGTTCCTCCAAGGTGAGTGATAAGAGAGGTGGAATACCCCGAGTGGCTAGCTAACGCCAGACTCAAGAAAGCTAATGGCAAATGGCGACTCGCATCAACTTCATCGACATAAACAGCATGCCCGGGCGACGCCTTCCCTCGCCCAGATCGACCTCATCGTGGATGCCACCGCAGGCACCGAACTCCTTAGCTTCATGATTACTTTCCGCTACAATCGTATCGCATGACCCCGACCAAGAAAATACTTCATTCACAAAGACAAGGAACCCACTGGCATTCGTAATGCCGTTTGGACTCAAGAATGCAGGAGCGACCTACCGTAGATCAGTGGAACCGGAGGTTCCAAAGGCAGATAGGTACAACAATGGAGGTATACATAGACGACATGTTGGTAAAGTCCACTAAGTCCGATCTCCATATCACCCATCTCTCTGAGGCATTCCAGATCCTGAGGAATTATAACATGGTGCTTCAACCTGTGTTTAAATGAGCTTCTTCTCGGCGTGTCACCGAAAATTTCGGTTTCATAGTTACCCACAGGGAATTTGAAGCTAATCCGCATAAAAAATAAAAGCATTGCTCTATTACGCCATCGCCTTCGTGAATAAAGAGGTCCAATAATGTATCGTGAAAGAGTTGTCAGCTTAAGCCGCTTTCGCATCCGCAGCGAAGATAAATGCCACCTTTCCAAGTTTTGAAGAAAGCCTTCAAAGGGGGGACGAAAATGTAGTTAAGCATTCATGGCATTAAAAACATACCTGGGCTCTCTCCCATTCTAGTAAGTCCTGCTGAAGGAGAGCTCCTACTTTATACTTAGCCGTATCGATTTCTCAACCAAAGGCAAGACTGTCAAAGACAAAGAGCGAGTCCAAAGACCCAGCCACTACTCAAGTACGAGCTCGAGAGGAGCTTATGGCAGGTACCAGAATGGAAAGTTGATACTAGCATCAGGATCGCAGCTCGGTCTGGTCCCTATTTCCAGGCTCACACCGTAGAAGTCCCAACTGAAAGCACCCAATGAAGGTGTATTGCTACTGCTAAGTCTCCTAAGGTCGATGAAGTGGGCCATAGAGCTTGCGAAGTTCGACATCGTACAAGCCAAAAACTCTGCTATAAAGTGGATTGTGTCCTAGCCGACTCATGGAATCTCGCTCCGACAAAGCTTTCATCGAGCCCACTCGCTCGTAGGACGACCTCCCATATGGAAACTCTCAGACGGAGCCTCAAATGCTCCGTGGAAGCTGACAGCGACTCTCGACCTCACCCGTAGGAATAGACATCGAATACGACTCAGTTCTCGTTTGCTTCCAACAACGGCCGGTATGAGGCCACAGCAGGCTCCCAACCCTCCCATTCATTAGAGGTCGACACCACGTTGACTTAACCGTGGTCGTGCAAGACGAGGATACATACGAGGGCCAAAAAGTGAGACGATGGTTCTATATCTCCAAAAGTCCGCGGATTTATTGCGTTCGCGGCGTTCAGCCGCACGCCCCCGTAACGTAGAATTTGCGACGCCTTGGCAAAATCCACACCACCTTGCGTGAAGATATCTGGCCAGTCAACTGGCCGCACACCGCAACTCTATCGAATCTCTACAACATGACGATCGCCCCAAAGATCCATGCCGAAATGGACGGGACCCTATTTGGGATTATATTAATGACGGAACCCTACCAGACGACCCGAAGGAGGCAGCTAAGATAAGAGTGAGGTCTTCTAGGTTTACCAATCACAAGGGTAGCCTTTACAAGCGAGGATTCTTCACACCTTTCCTGAAATGGCTACAGGAGAAGACACCGGTATGTACTAAGGGAAGTACACGGCGCATGCGCGAAATCATATCGAGCTTCGAACGCAAAGGTGAAAGCTCGGTGTTGTGGATACTATTGGCCTACGATACTAAAGATGCCGACCGACCTAGTCTAAGATGCACCGCCAGAACACGCCAAAATATCACGCTCCCGTCGAGCCCCTAACATCAATCACACCTCCGACCCTTCCAAAGAAGAGGGTGGACATATCAGCTTTGCCCATTGGCAAGGGTACAATGTAAATTTATAATCACGAGGATTATTTCACTGCTGGCCAGTTTTAGCCCCAGCCACGATTACGTAACGTAAGATACGCGAATTGTGTGGCGAGCCATCATACGCAGGGTTCATCCCAAGAGCCTCTAGTATCGATAATGGAAAATGGGGCCGACAACACCAAATTCGTGGATTTTCGTGTCGAGCTCTAATTAAAATTATTACCTGGGTCACCAAGACACCGCAATCAAACTGACAGCCAAGTCACCATCGAACCCTTAAAGTCGCCTTAAAGACCAAGCTAGAAGATCTCAAAGGAAGTCAGAATACCTCGTACTATGGGCCCACAGACGACACGTAGCAGACTGGAGACCCCCATTTGCATTTGATGCAAACAGTAGCCCCGTTGAGTTGGAACCCCCAGAGTCGAGTTAGCATCTGAGAACAAATGACGAGGCCCCCGCAATCAACTTGAACCCCGGATGAAAACGTGAACAGTTCAACAACAAGCACGTAAGAGTATCAAAGGAAAGATACTGTGTACTACAACCAGAGTCAAGCCTTGGGTTACATGCCTGGGGATTTGGGTCTTAAAAGCTTGCAAGAAGAAGAATCAACGTACCGGGAACCAGCCCCAACTCGGGAAGGTCCTTACATAATAACCCGAGTCGCCACCAAGCAATTACGAGCCCAAAACAGCAGGAGGGAAAATCTTACAACATACATGGAACATGAGCACCGTGCGCTTTTGCCTGCAGAGGGCACGGTTTGTAATAAAACCTCATCAATTCTTATGTGACGAGTCGGGCACACGCGGGTAATTTAGTATCTCAAACAGTCCGGATATATAAAGAAACATACACAATGAGAAAATTCATAAAAATAAAAGTCTCTCTTTATTCCAAACGAATCATATTCGGTTACAATCAGTGATGTCCTTGATTACATCTGAAAACACTCCAAGGACAAGCACTATGCAAAAAAAAAAAAAAAAGGAGACAAAGGAGAAAGACGTAGACAAAGAAAGAGAGGGTGTGGATAAAGAAAAGAAAGAGGGAAAGAGGGAGACAAAGGAGAAAGACAGGAAAAAGGGAAAAAGAAGCAGATGAGAAAGCTCAGGAAGAAGAAAGAAGGAGAAAAGAAGTGAGGGAAGAAAGCGTAGAAAGGAGTGATAAGAAGATAAAAGAAAACGTAGAGTGCGGCGCAAGTGGATGCACCGCCTCCGAACGCATTCCCTAGCAAAAAGCTAGGGAACAACATGACTCCCATAAAGGGGAGACTAGGGAAAAACACAACTCCCACACATGAAGATCCAGAAAAACTGATCCAAAGGCATCAGGGGAACTCCAGCGAAGACAGCCGAACATCGAGCACCCATCCCAGGCGAACTTCATCTACCCACTGTGAAAAGCGGAAACATAAGATACAGAGGCAACAGAGCCACCATTTATAAGGAGGCCAAAGAGCTTGAAAATTCGCGCAATCGTTCCAGATTCTCCATAAATCAGCAGTAATGACGGTTCGCCCCCTTTTCGAGGACATGCGAGGCGTTTCAGTTCACCAAAGCTCTTCACATACCAAAATCACGCGAGGCGCTCAGCTTCTCACCAGCCCGTCGCACCTGCAAAGTCACGCATAACGTGGCTCGCTCACTTTGACGAGCTCTCTACTCACGGTGCCCCGCTACCTCAAGAGTCGACCTGTACCAGCCACACGCCACTCTGCTTGAACGCCACTCAAGTGCCACGCTGTGATCCTGGGCCACTCACGAGCCCCACTCAAGACAGCCCCGCTGCCTCAAGAGCTCGACCAGCCTCAGCCACATCGCCACTCCTCGCCTAAACGCCACCAAGGCCAACGCCTAGGAGCCCGGGGCGAGCTCACTTTGACGAGCCTCTACTCCGCACAGTCTCACGCCTCAAGAGTCGACCAACTCAGCTACATAGCCACTGGCCAACGCCACTGGGCGGGCACGCCAGAGCCCAGGCTGCCACTTCGACGAGCCCTCTACTCCTCGCACAGCCCCGCGCCCAAGAGCTCGACCAGCTCAGCCAAGATCGCCATTCTGGCTGAACGCCACCAGCCACACACGGAGCCCGCTCACTGGCGCCCTCACTGCACTTCAAACAGACGGACTCCTTCCTATTATTTACATCACGGCCCTTCGCCGCACTCCGCATGCACGGCTCATGCTTACAATTATATTGACGAGGCTCGTCCTCAACTTTAATGACGAGCCCCTACTATTCACGCGACGAGCCCTTCGCGCCCTCCGCATTTGACGGCCCTTCCTACACTTATATCGACGAGGCCTCGCCCCTCAACTCGCAATGACGAGCCCCTACTATTCACATAAAGGACGAGCCCCCGCCGCCTCCCGCATTGCATCGCGGCTCCTTCCTACAATTTATACTGACGAGGCTCGGCCCTCAACCCATAATGACGAGCCCCTACTATTCACAGCGCGGATTCCAGCCCTTCGCCTCCGCATTGCATTTCCGCTCCTTCCTACAATTTATATCGACGAGGCTGGCCCCTCAACTCGTAATGACGAGCCCTACTATTCACAAAGGACGAGCCCTTCGCGCCCTCCGCACACTGCCCTTCCACAATTTATACCGACGCAGGCTCGGGTCCCTTAACCTCGTAATGACGAGCCCTACTATTCACGCGACGGCGCCCGCCGCCTCCGCACAAACGCCCTTCCTACAGTTCATATTGACGAGGCTCATCCCTCAACTCAAATGGACGAACCCCTACTATTCAAAGGAACGAGCCCTTCATCAGCAGATATCGATGTATCGTTCCATCCTTCTACAATCCTATCGACGAAGCTCTTCCAAAAACAGCTCCACTCCTCGACGAAAGCTCCTATTATTCACACCTGACAGCTCTACAACAGTCCGCCTGATCGAGCTCTTCCCAATAGCCTCCACCGACGAGCCTTCCAAATGTACCCACTGACGAGCTCCTATCACTCAAACGGACGAGCTCTACAACAATCACCGACGGTTCTTACAATGTTTCACCCGACGAGCTCTTCCAAACAACACCTCTACTGACGAGTCTTCTATTATTCACACTCCGACGAGCTCTATACCAGTCTCGCCCGACGAAGCTCTTCCTAATAGCTCTACTCCGACGAGCTCTTCCAAACAAATTCTACTCGACGAGCTCCTATTGTTCACACGGACGAAGCTTCTTACAACAAATCACTGACGAGCTCTCTTCCCACAAATTTCTACCGACGAGCTCTTCCAAATGTACTCTACTGACGAGCCCTATTGTTCACACTCCGACGAGCTCTACAACAGTCCGTCCGACGAGCTCTTCCTCCTAATAGCTCTACCCGACGAGCTCTTCCAATGTTCTACTCGACGAATCTCTATTCTTCACACTGACGAGCTCTACAACAACCGCCGACGCAGCTCTTCCCAATGTACCCACTCCGACGAGCTCTTCCAAACTCTACTCGACGAAATTCCTGGCTTGATTTGTAAACCGACGAGCTCTACAACAAATTTCCACCGACGAGTCTTTCCAAACAAATTACCGACGAGTCTTATTATTCAAACGGACGAGCTCTTACAATAGTCTACCTGACGAGCTCTTCCAACAAATTTCCATTCGACGAGTCTTCTATCATTCACATGGACGAGCTCTACAACAAATCACCGACGAGCTCCCTAATAGCTCTACCCGACGAGCTCTTCCAAACAAACTCTACCGGGACGAGCCCTATTATTCACACTGACGAAGCTCTATTAACAAATCACTGAACAGCTCTTCCCAATACCTCTACCTGACGAGCTCTTCCAAATACTCTACTCGACGAGTCTTATTATTCACACTGACGAGCTCTTACAACAAACCGCCGACTGAGCCTTCCCAATAAATTTACCCGACGAGCTCTTCCACCAAATTCTCTACTGACGAGTCTTCTATTATTCACACCTGACGAGCTCTACAATGCACCCCGACGAGCTCTTCCAAACAAATACCGACGAGCTCCTATTATTTAAACTGACGAGTTTCCATAACAGCTTCACCCACGAGCTCTTCCCAATAGCTCTACTCAACCACACACTCTGACGAGCCTCCATCGACAGCCCCCAAAGACGAGCTCCACCTACTCCAACCATATAATTGGGGAACCGAACCAGTCCACACAGAATAGTATGCAAATTTCAAATATGCAACAAATTGCTAAACCTTCAACAACCCAAGTTACGCCGAGAAAAAGAATAAAGATATCTCGCCTAGAACATGTTTTCAAAAATGTGTGTTTATTGAAAGAAAGGCTATTATGTGCATCGGGACCTGTGCCCAACAAAAAGCGGAGGTCGACATCAGGAAAGCATAAACGAGTCCAAGAAGTTAGGCATCAGACGATGAAGAATGAGAAGGGATCCCAGAGTAACAGTTCTGAATAATTCAGACGCAAGACCGCTCCCGTCACTCGAGGTCAAAGTTGAAATCTAGATCTCAGTACGCCTGAATGGCCTTCCTTTATAAAGCGAGCCACCCGCCCACCGAGCACCGTACTGGACCGCACTGTTTGATAACCTCGCCCTCCGGCGTCCATGTCAGACTGGCTGATTTAAGATCTCGCACACAAACCACTACATTCATCGCCAAATTGTCGATAAATTTACAGCCTTTAAGACTCACGACGTGCGCCTCCAACAACACCTTTCCCCTCCGAAGCCTCGCGACAAGAAATTTCGAAGCTGTTTTTCTTCGCTTCAAACCACCAAGACCCCACGCAGCCCACTCGAAGATCCCACGCACGCCCGAGATGATGAGCTCCTCCCTAAACCATTTGAAGCTCATTCTCGACAGATCTCAACCTCCCGAAGTCTCGACTAACTCGGGCTCGCGCAGCTGAGCTCACCCCCTAACCTCCCGAGACTCACCTCAACCACAAACCGAAGGCTCCGACTGCCTTCTATTTTCTGCCCGAAAGCACCGAGAGCCGATGAAGTGTGCTAAGATCCGACTGCCGCCATTTTTCTGGCAAACGGTCGCTGCTCCTCAGCCGCCCGTATGAGACAGCCACCATGAGAACCAACATCTTCACATGTTCATTCACTAGCCTTATCGGCCGTGCCCTTTAAATGGGTGAGGCTCGCATGTCGACACGCCATAGTGTTCTGCACGTGCAACGTTACGGAAATAAACACAATTACAGACTTACCGAAGCAATCCCCGAATAACACCAAAGTCACTAACTCAAAATTCCTTCGATCCCCAATGTCGACTCCTGAGACTGATGAACTGTGATTGTTCAAGTTCAAGACTAGAGAGCAAAGTAGTCTGATTGCAACTGCATTTTGCTTCATTTCTTTTTCTACCCGCCATCCCCGAGGAGGTGACTTGGCATTGTCGTAAGGCTATCTCCATACGGCTATAGGTGTAGAGCCGCCAGCTTACAATACTCAAGCACGTGAAAGACCCTTTGCTCAAGACAGGCTTCGAGAAGACAAGAATGTGGCTGTGGGCGACGACCCCGCTCTAGCTCGTGGACAGGAGAAGAGGGGGACACGCCCGTATTCCCCGAGCCTGGCCGTGGCGGCGATGCCCTCCCTGCTCCCGACCCAGAGAAAGAAGGAGACCTCAACTTCAATCTCGTCTGAACCACGGCCCTTTTTCAGAGAGTCCAAATTTTTTCTTCACACCCAGGCTTCCGAGACGCCCCTTAAATGGACTAAAATCTCTCCCCTCGCAGAGTGGCAGCGGGGCCCAAAGGGAAAACCCAAGGGTGGAAAGAGGCGGGGCCTCAAAAAACAAGAGAACGTGCCTAAGAACAAATTAGAGGAACTAGTGGATGTTCGACTTATCACCAAAGATAGGAACGAGCGTAGCATTCCTCCAACGCTAGAGCTACAAAGAAAGATCTTCGCTCGAGGTCAAGACGAACATCCGGGAAGCATAAGGAAAGCTTAAGGTCAAAAGTATTCGATCGTCTAGACAAATCAAACCAAAAGTAATGCAAACACTCACGAAGGTTATCAGGGGCGCTCCACGTCCTGGGCACACCCAGGGTATCATCCCTGTCACGAGAGTCATACTCCCAGTTGGAACCACTAACGAAGAAATATCGTCCTTTCCATGACCGGCAAGGGCTAGGCCAAGGTCCGAGATCACTGTAGAGACCCGTAACGCCTCGAAAAATAAATAAAACCTCTCGTAGTAGCCATCTGACAAAAAGATGGAGGAACAAAGAGCCACACTGGGACGCCAAACCTCTCAGTCTCTTAAAAGACCAATAAACCAACTAAAAATACCCCAACCATCAGGGAGCCAACCGAAGGCCGATGTCAAATGTTGAAGAACTTCTTTATGAAGACAAAAGGAAAGCTAAGGCCGTTATTAAAAGCAACTTCAAAGCTGCACTCATACCGTGCACCCGAGGCTGTAAAAGGTCAAAACATCCGGACCATATTCTGACACCAGGAGGCCGATAATGCTCAAGAAAAGTAAATTACATGTAAGGACTGAACCCCACGTGGCCCACCTTCGCGCAAAGATGCCAAACGGCTGTCCCGAGGAAGTCCGACCCCAGATATTCGGGACGTTTATCTTCTTTACTCTACCAAGGGAAGCGGGGAGGCTCAAAGAGCAAGCCGAGGCCAAACGATCACAAACAAACGGAACACCCTACCGCTCGACCGGCATCAACAGCTGCCATCGCGATACGCAAAGAGGAAAAACGATTTGGACCCATGACGTAAGCAAACACGAAATCTAGACGACTGAACCCTAGACTCGTCAGACAATCGAAGAAACACGACAGATTCGTGGGCGCTACGGCCCAGGGAGAGGAAAACTGCAAGCACCCAATATCAAACTGATAGAGAAAATCCGTAACGAAATACGAACGCCAAGAAATATAAAGACAAAAGGGAGTTATGAGGCCAAAGGAAGTCGAATCAGGTCTGACAAGAAACAAGGGAGAACAAAGGGCATAAGAAAAAACAAGCACGAAACTCAAGAGCCATCATTAACGCACCACGTATGATCTACGGTCGTTAATTAATCCACACCCAAGCGTATTAATTCCGGGAACAACAACCGCTGCAGATTACCCACTCTGCCCACGCAACGCACACAAGGGCCGGGGGCAACCGATAGGATATTGCAACCGCTGCATTTCATTCGCAACCAAAAGAGCGAGGATCGTGCTATCGCCCATGTCCTTCCATAACAGCTCGAACAAAGGCCCGCACTCGTTATGCCCGTAACATGGATTCGAAGGAACGAAGGCCCATACACCGCCAAATAAACCATATCTTTACAACAATGTATATAGAATATTCCTAAAGACGCCCCATTCGGCCCAATCAAGTCCTATTATAAAGGGAAGGAAAGCAACAGAAGACCGTTATCGATGTTCCTAATAAGAAAGGAGGATTACTCCAAATAAACCTCTTCGACTAACTATCAAGTAAATCTAAGGTCGACTACACGAGGAAACCCATCCCCTCCAGCGTTAGAACCTCAATCATCGGGTCCAAATTGGATGAATATCCACTATAAATACAAGGTCGTCTAACACTAAAGGTACGCAAATACTAAGCAATAAAAACATTCTCTTCTCGACTAACCTCGATTTCTAGTATCTGAGCGCCCCCGGGCGGCCTCACAAATTTCCTCTTCATTCGGGTTCTTCTTCAGAGGAACGTGCCGCGATCTGCAGCCTGTGATCGATTATCGCAAAGAATCCTGGCCCTCAAATTTCCAAACGATCCAAGATCCTCCGCCCAGCCCACCAAATAGCCTCGTCCAACCCAATCCACTTCGCACACTCCAAATCCCGCCCGAAGGAAAAGGCATCATCATGTAGTATATGTTGACAAAAATGAGAAGAAAAAAATAAAATAAAAAAATAAATGAGGTATGAGTCTTTTAGCTTTGTAATATTTGTCTTGATTTTTCGAAAGTATGAGCAAAAAATAAAATAATGAAATAATAAAATAAAATAAATAATAAAAGACAAGAAACCGTGATGGGAAGATAAGAAGAGAGGAAGGAAGGAGAGGAAGAAGAGAGGGAGCCAGAGGAGATGAAAGAAGGAGGGAGCCGAGAAGGAGGGGCGTGTCAAAAACCTGGCTGAGGGGAGGGGGAAGAGAGAGTGCCATAGTTGGATAGGGTATGTGTTAGAATAAATTGTCTCCTTGTTGTAGAAACTTGGGAACGCATAAACCAATTGTTTGGACATTCCAAGCAACACACACATAATGCTGCAAAATAATGGTTATTCAAGAAAAACCAAAATAAATTAAATTAATAAGAAAGGAGGGGAATATAACAAGCCGGGAGAACAACCGAGCTTCTTGCAAATTCACAATTTCCTTAAGACAAATTCCCCTTCTCCGCTTGTGCTTTGAGATTCCCAAGGCGTCTCGTCTCCCAGATAAAACGGCAGTCGAACGGTCGACAAAAAGATTTCACGCCAATTCTACGTGAACCGACGATTGCTTGCTCTATCACCGACAAAAGGACGAAATGAAGGAAAACTCAAGACTCGATGATCTTTTTGAGGCACCCTCGATGACCTCTCTTTTTGACAAATACAACGACAACCTTTATATAAAGGAGAGACTTGACCTTTTGAAATGCCAAACCTTTTGGCTTCCTAAACGCTTAGAATTCGAATAAATTATTCATTGAATGTCATTAATCTCATTCATCAGTGTCATTAAATTCTTATAGCCGAAATCCAAATAATTATTTCTTATAAGCTAAAATCAAATAATTATTTCTTTATAGCTAATCCCAAAAAATTAAACGAAAATTATCCAGTGAATGTTATCACATTTCATTCACTATATCCACTGATATGGTCATAGGGGATGATGGAGAGAAAATAGGAGTATTCAGGAAATGGGGTTTGAAAAAATAAATAAAATAAAATGAAATAGTAATAATAAATAAATAAATAAAAATCAAAGTAAAATTTAATAATAATAATATATAACAATTTTAGGTTATTAATATCAAGATTGTCTAAATACCCTTCTATATAAAACATTTGGTGATGAGTGAAAGAAGTTCAGAGTGATCGTTTAAAGTAGTATAAATACATTCTTTTGAATCTAACGTAAAATACGTATATATGTTTTGCTTTGTTTTTTCTTCTCCAATTTTTATCGCAGCTGCTTACACGATTCTCAACGGTTTAATCGTCTCTTTCTTATCTTCATACGTTTGATGAAAACTGTTCAATGTCGATATTTTGACATTCTTTATTTACATAGGCATGGCTTCTATGTTTCTCAGAGTTTTCATTAGGATAAATGTTTCTTTGTACTCTTTATGGCCTGAGTTTATCATTCTACCGATCAAATTTTCAAACCCGAGCACCATTTCGGAATTTCGCTGGGTTACATTTTTACACCTAGCTCTACTATCAGCCCGATTTCTTCCTCATCCTCAATAGTAATTTTGTCACATAGGTTTGTCAACCCTTCAATGGCAAAGTCGAGACCTCTAAATTTTTCCAAAAGTTGAATTAACTTATTTCATTTTGATTTTTACTTATTTTAGATGTAAACCTAGGTATGATGTATTTATAGGTTTAATGAAAGTTGTTAAATGAGATTATCATTGAGGTTTTAGTGTGATCAAGTGTTTTAACAAATATATGTTACATCACAAAAAATTGGCATTAATCATGTGAAGCATAGTTTCACTATATAGCTTAAGACATTGGATCAAGTTTATAGACCTTGATACGATGCAAAATTAGTTTGGATTGTAGTTAAGTTTGGGAAATATTTCTTTACTCAAGTAAAATAATCAGGCATGTAGAAAGCCAAATAAATACCAAAAAAAAAAAAGTAGATTTAAAGACATTTTATGTATGTGTAATTTATCATAAAATAGATAAATATAAAAAGATAAAGAACAATTACTACAATGTAATATACAAGTCAATGATGTGAAGAAAAAAGAAGATAAATATAAAAAGATAAACAACACTTAATTTTAACATAATGTTGTGATATGTGGCTCATATTAAGGTTAAAAGGGTCATATAAATGCCGGAGTAGAGCATAGTGACAACATTTGCCCTTCATAAATATCGTCTTCTATTGGGAACAAAATAATAGATTGGGGTATAGGGGCTTTGCCCTTCCGATATGGTAGTAATATGATCAATGTATAAAAGTACTTTTGTAAATTGGTCATATCCTAAATTATTATAAATATTATCCGATGAAACCTTATTTTAGACATAGTAAAAGTTTGAGTTACGGTTCCAATGAATATAGGTACATTTTTGAACCATTTGTCATCTTCTTATTTTCTTTTTCTAATCTCCATAACCATTATTGCACAAAAAACAACACATGAGTTCTCATTATTAATTGAATCATCAATTGTCATTTATCATTAAGATTTGGCAACAATTTAATGAAGTATTTATGGGTATGTACAACTAGTACCCTTTCATCTCAAGTTTTAAATATCTTTCACTCTTTTAATGTGTTTCTAGGGGTAAGGTTTATTTTGTCTATTCCAAGAATGATTATAACCTTTTATAGTAATAAAAATTATTCATTGCATGGATCAGACATGTCCACATCCATAGAATGTGATGATGTTTGTTTCAAGGAATAAGACAAAACTATTTGAACGAGATTGGTTATTTTTCAATAAAAGTTTATTACTTTATTCAGCCACTTGAAAATATGACTTAAATTTTGAATATTTAGTGGGTTAACTTTTTTTGTTATTGCTACAAAAAGAGCACAAAAAGTAATGAACATTTTTTTTCCCACATATCTTTTTTGCTAACCTTTTTTCTCATTACTCTAATTAGGAACTAATTTTAATTAAGAATGAGGTATTCTTTATAATAGATTTGAAATTTTATAGATCTTAAATATATCCGATCATGCCTATTAATTAGGACTTTGAATGTTGGATTCCCTAAGTGTCAAGTTGTAGGGACATTGATCGTCAGATTCCACACAGTACTCCCGATAACGCAATATGAACCCCGATTATATGACTTTACGAGCATCGCGATGCGATGTAAACCTACAAAAGGGTGGTCGAGTCAGCGTGGGCCAAATCAAATCTACTCTAGATGATTAAGTTAACGAAATGGAGAAGGAGAAATAGGAATATCTGCTTGTTGGAATTGTTTACCTTCCCCTCATGGGGGATCTTCCTGATTTATAGACAATGGTTTGTCAAATCTCTTTCTTATCTCGGGAAGGAATCTCCTATTTTTAGGGATAAATCTATTTTTCATTATCAAAGACTAATTCTTCCTTGTCAGGGATTATCCTTCCCTTATCCAGGATTATCTCTCCGGGGAGTAAGGGATTCAAAAGCTGAAAATTTTTGTTGATAATATTGCTTTCGTCGATTTTCCGCTTCTTGGTGCTTATTCGTAACAAACTTCCCATATGGGATAGAATTCTCATATGAGGTAGAATGGCAAGCTGACGGACTTGAAATCCCCAAGCGACACACTTCAATGACCTTAAAAAGTTTGACCTTGCTTTCGAGCGACCTCTTTAGACTCTCTGTATGGAAGTGTCAGCTTGGTTTTTGGTGGGGCGAGTGGAATCGGCCGTTTTCTTAACACGGTCAAACCGGGCGAGGCGAGGGCAAGATCATGGTACTCACAATGCCCTCATTTTCCTTCGACTGGAGTTTTTGAGTTGTTTCTGTCAGGGGGAAATATTGTTGTTTTTAAACGTTGGATGTTTAGAGTCGAAAGGTTTGGGAGAAATGACTAGCGCATTAAAGGCGTTCGGGGGCGATGCTTACATGTGTTTAAGGCACATGAGAGACGCATGTCTCCCAATATGCATCCTATGTATCTCATTCCGAAGGCGCATTTAATGCTCCTGACGACGCCCTACCTCTATAAATAGGGATAGTGGTCTCAAGAGAGGTTTCTTTTACGTCTTCTCAAAATATTTTTTCTTTGACTCCTGTATTCCATCCTTCTCTGCGCTTTTGAAAAATTCCCTTTCAAAGGAGCCATCAGAGACTCTTGACACTTTGACAACTGTTGATTTTCCGGTGAGTGTTTGCAACTCAAACCTTTTTTGCGTCGCAGGTTTGCTTGAGTGTCTTTGTTGTTGGAGGCGTCCTATTGGTTTCTTGTAATGGTTTTTGGTTTGCGTTCCTTAGGTTTTGTCCTTAGTGGGTCGTAAGATTTTTAAGGGAGATTTCTTTCTCCTTTTGTGGTTTTTTTTATGGACCTCAGTTATTTATTCTCCCCTCTTTCATTTGCCTATGAGATAATGAGGTCATGAAAGGTTTCAACTTGAATCATTTTGAGCATAAGGGTACTCCCAGGAAAGCGCCTACTGCAAGCAGTCTGATTGTTGCCATGCAGCTAGAAGAACTGAGGTTATACAACCAATTCTGTCAGAGAATTAGTCTAGGGCGTTAGACGGTGCGGCTACACCTGATGGGGGAGGCGGATAATGGCGTCACTTTACATAGAATGTAGTTGCTTCTGACTGCCTCCCCATTCCATCGTTGGTGAAGCAGTTCCTTCATTTCACCTGAGCGCCTCCTACACTCATACATTCGAACTTTTTTCGGATTTTGATAGGTTGTAGTGTGCTAAACTCTCTCTACCAGTTGGATATCTCGCTGGTGGAGATCTGTTTCATTTATACTTTGAAGCTGAGGATTAAGGGCCGCTTGTCCATGTCGGCCCACAGTCCCCCGCTACAATTGTTAACCAAGCTCCTTGACTCCCCCAAGACGGAGGCGAAAGGGGTCATCCTGGTTAAGGGCCTGTGGTATGAGACCCTTGACTCTCCAAGGTTTCCTTTTGATTTGAACCAATCCCTTTCTTTCCCAGGTTTGTCTTTATTTTGATGTATCCCGTTTTGGCATGTCTCACATTTCCCTAGGTTGTGGGTTTATTGACATACCTATCTTCTTAACGATTTATAGGTAGGCGCAAGCGAGGCCGACTGGTCAACTAGGTGGAGAAGGCGAGGCTAGACAGCATCTGCTGGCTTCTTAAGATAATAGAGAGGGAGTGCCACCACGAGCTCCTTCTGTCTGTGAAGAATCTGCATGAGTTAGGTGCCAGTCCTTCCCCCTACATAGTGTCTATTCTTCCTCGTCCCTTGCCCATCGAGGTTGTCAAGGGTGAGCACTTTGTTCTTGCGAACCTTCTAAGGTCCTTGCCATGAGGCTCTTCCTAGGCAGAGGCCACTCTGGAACCCCTTGTTCGGCTAGATCATCTACCTTTAGCCATGCAGGACCCCGAGCTATCCCCGGCGTGAGAAAAAGAAAAAAGAAGGCCGGCGGGTGAAACAAGGCTGCGGCTGTTGGGATTGGAGGGGTTCATGGGCCCAGACAATCAGAGTTAGCGAGTTGGTTGAGGAGGAGGAGGTCGAGATGTCTGGTCTTGTTTTTGGTTTTGCTGCAAGGATGCGCAAGCGAGCGGATATCGCTCAAGGGTTAACTGCCCCCTAAGCTAAAGTACCTAGCGGAAAGCATCCACAGTTGATCGGCCTAGATGAAGAGGCTTAGAAGAATCCGAAGGTAATAAATGTGAACTCCTGGCCAGAGCTTCTAATGCCCGGTGACTTAGGAGGTGCCCGAGGGATGCCTAAGAGGCTTGTGCACCATGAGATAATGGAATCGGTCGAGGGATCTCTTGGTGCTAAAGGAGTTTATTAGGCGGAGGCTCACGAAGTAAAAGGTGGTCATTTGTGACACCCATCCAGAAGTCCGTTGACAACCCATCAACCCATGGAATACTCGTGGATGTCGAGTAACCCGACACCACACCATCGTGTCCCCTTTTCCAAGACCCATGATTTAATGAAAATATAGCAGAGTCTCCTTTGTATGGGGAGTTCTACCCAAAATACAACCTGTACAATTATATGGCAACATGGCCCAATATTATACAACGACCACACCAGATCCACATATGAGTAAAAATGGCCACGTAATTTATTTATCCATACTCAAACATATAAGCACATGACTATAAAACCATAGTCCATAAGAGTTTAAATTACATCTCTTATACAAATAAATACAACCCATATATATTTACAAAATATATATCAAAGCCACAAATTAGAGCTTTGCTTCTCAATCACGGCCTCTAAGGGCGCCGTCCATTGTGCTTGTCACGCACCTAAATGTGGTCCCACGACGGGGTGAGAAAAACCCAGTAGTGATAATCTCCCCTCTGAGGGCTACCCTTTAAGTGCGCATGCAATGGTCATGCCACAAGCATATTCGATCACGATTATGTCAATCCACAGAATGGAATATTTGCTGACATGAATGAGATGTTACTCCTTATGATCCCTGTACCAAGTCCTCATCGACTTCTCTCAACATGCAATATGTCATGTATGAAAAACTGTTTTCAAAACAAAAGATTTTTTTTTTTTTTTGAAACTCATTGAACAATCTTCGATATCAAAATTTATTAGACAACCCTCCGATATAATTTATTGGACATACTCGGATATAATTTATTGGACGTACTCCGATAAAACCGCTTTATTCAAAAAGAAGCCATGTTGAAATGACCTCCAATCATTCATCTGGGCTTTGGGACTTTGTCCACACAGACCGAAACCAACATCAACACTAAACACAAATGCTGATTTTCCCATGCTCTCACACCCATTGCATTCGATGTACTTGCACATGAATGCAATGCAATTCTTCTGAAATATACCTAGCGGAGTTTCGAACTTGTTTAGGGTATATTATAGAAAAACAAATAGGAATTTTCGGAAATAAAGCGATAGACCGAATTAATAATAAAACCAAGGGTAAATATTTAATTTACCACCCAAGGGACGATAAAAGGCATAAAAGCATGAATTATATGTAATTATAGATTTGAGGAAAGATTTGGGCTAAATTAGAATATGGCATAAGTTGATTGCAAAAGAAAGAACTTAAGGACCTAAGTAAAAAATGAAGATTAAAACCAAAAAATGGAACATTTGAAGGCAAAACAAGGCCTTAACTCCAAGGGGGATAATATCAATTGGTCTCTCAAAAATTGAGAGACCAAACCGTAGAGAGAGAGAGGGGAGAGGAAAAGAGAGAAGAAGAGGAAGAGGAAGAGAAGAAGAAGAGAAGAAGAGGTGAAGCCAAGATAAAAAAAAGTATGGATTCTATGATTTTTGGCATGAAACTTGTATAGATTTGTATGGATACATGTTTGTGGGTTGTTGGTTGTGAGAAACCTAACACTAAAATGAGTTCTTGTATGGAAATCATCATAAATCCCTTTGTTTTTCTAGGGTTTTGTTATGAGAAAATCTAGAGGTCCCATTACATGTGTTTTGGGGTTCTAAGTGTTATGTAAAGCATGGACATGTTTGTTCTTGTTCTAGGTTTTGATAAGAACCCTAGATTTCTTGAAGATAGGTTGATTAAAACCTAGGCCTTGTATAAGAGATGTATAGAAAGCATGTATGAGTTCAAGAGAGTTCATAAGATGTGTATTGAAAGATAATTTGAGTAGAAAAGAGACTATAAGATGAATTTGGAGTGGTCTTAACGTGTTTATGGAGTATTGGGTTGATTTGGGTATCAACATATGGAAAAATGGGAGAAAAACACACATTTTGGGCATTTTCGGTGACATGTACCGGTACACCTTGAACTGTACCGTACATTTTTAAACCTCGGCAGAACATGTCTGGTACATGTGCGGAGCAGTGCGAGTACACCACCTTTCTATTTTGACCAGTTTTCGTATTTTAGCCATAACTTGCTCATTTCTTATCCAATTTGAGTGATTCAAGTGACTAATTAAACTAGACTTCAAGGGAAACAAAACATCCAGAAATAGGTACCTTAAAATTCTGATTCTATGTGACCCAAAAATTCACTCAAAGTGGGGCCATGTTCAAGCCAAATTTCTGGTTCTTTTTTTGAACATAGAGTAGTCCGGGTTGTTTAGGACATAACTCGAGTTTCGGTGCTCTGATTTGGGTGATTCCAATTGGAGAAGAACCCTTAGCACCTTAGCTTTAAAGGAGTACAAAGAACAAGTGTCAAATATGGAGTCAAGACACTGGAAAATGAGTATTACAAACTGTCCCAAGTGTATTATCGGTAAATTGACTAGTTTGGCATGAAAATGCTATAACTTTAGTATGGATGATCCAATTGGAATGATTCCAATTTTTAAGTAAAATAGATTCGTTGAGGGACAAGAATACACAAATGATGTGTGAATACATAAGTATCATACTGTACAAGTATATGGAATGCCATATATAATAGGCATAAAACAAGAAAAGTATAGGAAATGCAAAATGTATAGATGTGTTCATGAAACATGAATGTGATATGGAAAATGAAAACGAATTGAAACATGAATACGAATATGAAAGGTAATTTGTCATGAACACATAATGTGGTTAAGTTATATATGATTATTATCACATATAACCAAAAAATGATAACAAAGGATAGGAAATATATGAACAAGTACACGTAAATGAGTATATGAATGAATATATATGAATGAGTATACATGAATGAGTATACGTGAATGAATATATGAATGAGTATATATGAATGAGTATACGTGAATGAATATATGAATGAGTATACGTGAATGAGTATATGAAATAAGTACATAGATTGAGTATATCTTTGAAAAGATAATCTGTAGTGAAATTGGAATTGAAATGTGATTGTGATCAGTTATGAATGCTATTTGGCCAAATATATATAAGAGTATATATATATTGATTTGAATTATTGTTATTAAATGTTTTCCACATATGCATGTGCGTAATATTTGAACTATAAGCGAATGCGCATAAAAGTAAATTGATTTGAAATGTATCATTGAATGGCCAAACGTGTGGGATTCGCAGTGAATTCGTCATGAAGGTAATCGTAAATATTGAATGTGAAATCCACATTTTGTTGAATGACCAACATGGCCGGGATTCACCAAGTAGTGCGTCATGAAGGTATAATGAATGTGAAATCATTGCTCTTGGATGACAAACTTCCCCCAGTGAATGCATCGTGGATGTCGATTTACATAGCCATATGTGAGATGGTAATAATTGAATGCGAAATCCCATTACTGCGAATGACAAACATGCGAGTTCCCCAAGTGAATTTGTCGTGAATGTCGATTTCTATATATGTGAGATGGTAATAATTGAATGCAAATCACATTTGCTCTTGGGCAGCCAAATGGGGCCAGGATTCCCCAAGAGTGAATCATTCGTGAATGTCGACTTCTTAGCTATATGTGAAGACGGTAATAATTGAATCTGAAATCCGGTACTCACTTTGAACTAATGAAACGGGATAGGATTCCCAGGTAAGGTCTGCCATTGAATGTCAACTTCTATAGCCATATGTGAGATGGTGATATTAAATGTGAAACCACATTGCTCTTGAATGACGAACAAGGCGGGTTCACCAGCGAGATGTCATGAATGTCGACTTCTATAGCTATATGTGAAATCACAAACCGAAAAGTGAAAAATGACATTGAAAATTTTATTTGTTTAAATATCTTTCACATTACACAGACATAGTAAAAAGGCATTATTTTGTAAATGCATACTGTTAAATGTGAATGTTATGGGTCTTTTGAATTTGTAAGTGTTTATGGGATTGCTAGAAAAGAGGTGCGTGCGTAATTAAAAAGTCTAAATGGAATAACCTGAAACAAATGTTTTTGGGGAAGATAATTGAAAATGTCGGAGTAATAGGGCTCCGACTTGGATCATGACCGAGTCAGTCGAGGATTCGGTCGCGACACTTTGAAAATAAAATTTAATAAAACCAAACAAAATGTTTTGATTGAAATGTCGAATTAAACCCAGGGCTCCATTGGATCATGTGGTCGATGGGGATCGAATTACGTAACACTTTTGAAAATGGTTAATAAAGCGATAACTAAAAATTAAGCGGGCATCGGATCATGAAATATGTATTTGCAAAGGGATTTGATTAATGGCCGGCGAGATAATAATAATTCTAATATGTATTGGTATTAGTCGATTTGACCTAATATGGTGATATGACTTGATGCTTATTCAGATTTGCCATTGTAGATGTATAAGTTTGTTTTGAATATGATACGACATACCATACATGCTTAGAAAGATGTGAAATTAAAACTTGTAAAGACATATGACACATGGAAGTAATACGAACAAGATAATGTTATGGAATCTGAAAAGGATAAAATCTACATGTATAATATGATATGAGTTAGAAGTCACATAAGAATAGGCTTCGTTATATGCATAAGGAAAGGTAAATGTAAAAAGATAGTGACGGCGATTATTGTTATTGGTGGATTCTTGTCTATATGTTCCCCACTTAAGCGTAAAGCTTAGCACGAGATATTCAATGCGTGTAGGTGCGAAGAGGGAGATAAAGAGAGGGACGGGGACATTCCACCGGTGATGCAGACCCATCTCGAGATAGGTGCTCACCCGACCTTTATTCATGATCTCGATGTTTGTATTGGAATATGTACATGTATAAGTATTTGTATAAGTAAATGAGACTTATATGTGTATAGATTTTTAATGGATACCACAAATTGGTAGTTCCTTTGTATATGTAAATGATTTTGGTTATTAAAATTGTTTGTATACCAACGGGTATAAGTTCGGCTACGGAAAAAAAAGAACGGTCGGGGGTCCCGATTATATGGTTTCGCACCGAAATCGATTCGGATTCGCCGCTCAGTCGGACACAGGTGGAAGTGACATCTGATAATACCATTGCCTATCAACATGCTACATATATATGAGTGTTATATGTAAATGCCTACTCATACATTTCAACCCATGCATCAATTGGAAAGTTATATCAATGAACACATAAATTCCAATTAATTCACATGATTCATGCCAACATATCAATATACGTATACATTGACATCATAAGTCATTACCACTCGAGTAACGACATAATTTAACCTCTAGGCCTAATTGTGACATATCAAGTCCACAGTAGCCTCTGACAAATCATACAATGGCCCCTCGATCATACCTGAGCTGTGCATTTCCCTAAGCCTCATGGATAATTATATCAACATGCATATAATCACCAACTGACATACACCAATTTCAATGTATTAGACCACATGCGTCATCACAACCAAGCAATTTGCACACTTGGTGCTACAATTAAGTCTCAGAAAATGTATGGAGCGCAAATGCCATTCACAAGAATGGGCGATTCTAGACTGGCGAGGGCTTTTACGTAGGAGTCGAAAACACACAGACCGAGTTTGGGCCCGAAAGTTATGGTCGTCCAGTTGGAGAGCTTTTGTCGTAAATATGACCCTTTGTGTCCCATCTGCACACTTGGTACAAACACCAACTTTCAGCAAGGTCGTGGACATAGTGCCCTCCACATGCATATGGATAGATTCTTGACTCCAATGGGCTTTTTCTATAGAGTTTAAGAACACGAGAAAGCGAAGAGTTCGTGCGAAGAATTATAAGTAGTCGAAGTTAAATAAACAAAATGAGGCCCGACTTGTATCCCCATGCATAAGCGTCTTGGCATTAACTACGCTACGGCGTGGCGTTACTCTGGCCGTGGCGGATGCAACTACCAGCGATAAAGTGGATTACTGCTCTGTATTAGCATGCCGAGCTCCTTTTGCCACTTTTGTGCTATTTTTACCAAAAATTGTCCTAAAAGTGTCTCATTCACCCGACAACCAACCCGTCCCAATTTGGAACGCCAAATTAACCATTAACATGGCACAAAACCCACCTCAAACACATTTTCAAGGTATACAACAATTTTCGAAAACAACGATTTTGAAAAGCGAGCCCGACCAGGTTCATCGGGGACGGTCCGAAAACCATTCCGACCACGACTTCGGTCCCAATGTGAGCGTGCCCTGCGGCCGTTCTGACCCCAATAAACTCATCCATTTAATATTGCCCGACATAAATTAATAAAAGTAGGAGAATAAACCACACACAATCCCATACTTTCGGTCCTAACAGGACTACACTGTGAATAACACAGTACACTAAATCCTAAATTGGACTACAATGTGAATAACACAGTATAACACAATTGATTAGCCATTCTTGGCCCCCGATAAAAAAATCCAAACCATTGAATGGACTTTAGACAGGAATTAAACCAAATAGGAGAAAACCCCACCTCTTGAAGTGTAGAAAAAATTCTAAGAAGTCCCGTGGACACTCTCTAAACCCGAAACCTTTGATTTCCCAAACTCTTCGCGCGAATCCTCGGCGAAATCTTGTGTTTTTGATACCCACGCGTAGCCCTCGTCAAGTAGATGAACTTTAGATCTTGCTGACGAGATCCCGACCACTAGATCTCAGTGGTCATTGAGAAGAGCTAGGCTTCTATCTCCTCCTCTCATTCGGTGCGAGAAAAATGAAGTGGAATTTTTTCTTCCTTTTATGCTTTGGACCGCATTGGCCCACGTAGTTACGTGTCACTCAACACAATTAAATTAAGTTTTGTCTGAATACAATTTATTTAGATCTGGTTCAAATTGATTATCTTAAATGTCACGTTAACAAATATTTGAGATTTTCTTGATTTTCTAAAAATCTCATTTCGAGTCCCGCTCGATACCCGTCGCCTCGAAATTCATGAAAATCCTACTGTCTCGGAATTCAAAAAATTCACTTGGGTGACTAGATTTAAATTCAACAGTAGGAAGTCCCGCCGTCATCAGGATCTAGAAGAATTGATAATATTACCATTTTGCCCTTCCTAGCAAAAATTCAAATTTCTAGGTTTTTCCCAGGTCTTACATTCGTTGCTCCATCGTTCTAGACTAGGCTTGCAAGCGCCGACCCTCACAGAAAAGCGAGGATGCATGGCCAGAGTACAGCTGTAGCTCGTATGTTCCTCGTGGGAGTGGGTCCGTCATTCGACATACGATGGCTCACTTTGAGGGCACCAGGGGAAATCGTGTCGTTGGAGCCCGTTCAACGAGAGGACTCTTCGATCAGCACATGCAGCCTGCCCCACTCTCCTCGCAGTTGTGACGGCGACTCATGCTGGCTTGATATTCCATCTCATTTCGGGCTGGATAGGAAGACCTTCAGCGTGAAGCGGGGGCGGGATGTTCATCGCGATCACAACTCACTAGTCGGCTAAGGCGGTAGGGTTTGATTTTCATATGATTATTAATTTTGTGTTTTTATTTTCTTCTGACATCTTCTCTTTTCTAGGTTGTGATGACCATTCGTAACATGGCTCACTAGCATAGGGAATTCCAATCCTGGCTAGATGATGCTGAGAAGCTGCGGCTCTATGCCTAGTCGGCCGTCTCCAAGAACCAGGCTTTGGACAGCTACGCTGAGACGAGTCAAGTCGGCTTGGGTTGAGAGAGCTAAGGCCGGTGGGGAGAGGATTGCATAGATAGAGAATGAGAGGATGGCTTCAAACGGGAGGATAAGGGTGGCAGCTTAGCGACGATGCCTCGGCGGCAGCTAGAGCGAAGCGAGGAGGGACTGGCTGGGTTCGAAAGCCTTGGCAGAAGCTGCGGAGGAAGGGCGGCAGTGGGACGGAGGCGTCTTGCACGCACGGAGGTTGAGGCGGACATCTGCTCACCGCTAGAGCTCAGGACTACCAAAGATGAGGTGTCCTCCCTCCATTCTCAGGTGGGTAGGGACAAGGAGGCCATGAAGGAAAAGTATCAGAAGGCTCTGGAGGTGATCTTTGCTTATGGGTACGGGTGTTGTGTGTTCAAACACAACATCTATGAAAGACCGTTAGAGGTCTGGGGTATGCACGACTCGCCGTGCGTTGCCTCTAAGTTTTTTGTGAACCTCAAGCGCCTGTGGCGGTGCAAAGGCCCGCAACGACAAAGCACCTCAGAATTGAAACGCCTAAGGAACCCATGAAGGTTATTGCCGCCAAGGACCAGAGCGGAATCTAGCCCCTCTTTTTCCGTTCTTATTTTGTAATAATTTTTTTGTAAAGGGGTCTCGTCTACCCACCATCATTTGTGTACTCTCTGGACGCTATTGGCGCTTTGAAATACACCTCTTTTGTCTACTTCGACTATTGTTTATTTTTATTTCTCATCCCGACGCCATTGGCGCTCTTATAATTTCTAGTTTACTTAAGCTATTGACTCCTTTCATTGTGCGTCGCTTGAAGACACTAACGTTAAATTAAGAGCTGGTAGGGTACGCCCTTGTGCCAGCAGGCAAGGCACCATCTTTAAGCTTTGGTTGTAGTCAATAGGCCAAGGACCATTGTATGGCTTGGTCATGTACCAGTAGGCTGGAGGCCTTGTCTGGCTTCTCTTTTTGGAAGTGCCAATAGGCTTAGAGCCACAGTCTGGTCTTTTAGGAGGTGACAATAGGCTTAGAGTCGTACCCCCTAATTTTAGTATGGTAAGTGGGCTTGGACCGCTTCACATCGCGAGTCAAGCGGACCTTGAGTCAAGCGGGCCTTAGGCCTATGGAGTAGTGGGTTTAAAACAAATTTTCGTAATGTCTGTCTTCAACCTCAGTATGGAAAAATTTGGAAGAAATTTGGAAAATTAATCTTGCCACATAAATGCCTGGGAAGTGAAGGTGATTGGTCACAAAGCACGTAAGTAGCGCACGTGTCCCAACATGTCTGTGGTGCATGATTTTCTGATGGCATATTTAATGCATCTGTTGACGTTTCCCCCACATATAGGAGTCTGACTTTGAGTGCTGCCTATCCACATAGTCTTTCACCTGCTACAATTTATTTTCCTCTATGTTCTTGTGAACTGGCAAGGATAAGGGAGTCATGGAGGAAAACTACTAGAGGGCTATAGAGCTGTCTTTCACCTATGGCTATAGATGTTGTGTGTTCAAACACGACATCTGTGGAGATCAACCAGAGGTTCTAGATTGTATGCCCGACTCTCCGAATTTTCTTTCCCCATAGTGCTTTGTGAGCCTTAGGTGCCCCCTTATCTTGACATCCTCACGAAGAAGCCTTTGCAAGGTGCATCGTAGAGAGAGGTGGCGAGGAGCACGAAGGTGCCAGATTGAGTTTAATTAGAACATCCTAAGTTCCATTTTTTCTTCTACTTTCTCCTCTTTTCGTAGTTGTTCCAATATGGCCACTTAGACATATATCAACATGTAACTAACGATGCCATTAGCGTATTTATGAGATATAACTTTTTGTAACAGACCCAATATGGCCACTTGGACTTACATCATCATGTAACTAATGAAGCCATTGACATATTTATGAGATATAACTTTTTGTAATCTTTGTACAAACAACCCTCGGCTAGGATCGTTGCTCGAACAGGGTTAGGGTTATATCCGGGTAGGTACATATAACACTAATATACCACAACGATTTTCGGACATGTTTAGGGTATAATAAAAGTAAAGTATACTTATCGAAATAAATTAAAGATAAATAAAATAAGAAAAGAACTTGGAATTAATACAACAGTTAGGGGTAAATTAATACTTTACCAATTCATGACCTAGGGAATTCGTAATATAATAAGTTCATATATGTTAAAGTAGGATTTTGATAAATTGAATAGAGAATAAAACTGAAGTGAGGACGAAAGAGTAATAAAGAAAGATATTAGAATAAAATAAGGAAAGAAAATTGTGGAAGAGACAAGTGGCTTGAAGGAAGAGGAGGAAGTTTCCTCCTTGGAAAGTGAAATAAAGGGATAAGATCAGAAATAAGGATAAGATAAAAAATCATCTCATTTTTTGGTCTTGGGAGAAAGAGAGGCAACGGCTAGAAGAGAGAAAGAAGAAGAGAAAAGAAAAAAAGAAAAAAGGAAAAGAAAAGAGAAGATCACAGGTATGGAACTAGGAATATTTGTATGGAAATATGAGTATATGGAATTTAAGTATGGTTAGTATGGAACTATGATTTTGTGTAGAAAAGTATGGATACATGTCTTGGGTTGTATGGGACTTGTTAATTTTCATATGGAAAAGTATCGATGTTTGTACAATAGTATGGTGTGTATAGTTAAGGTATAAAAGTGTAGATCATGGTTTGGAACCCTCTATCATGTATGGTTTGGAGTTTGAAACTCCCAGACTCATTTACAGTTAAGGGTTGAGTTGAGAAGGTTCCCAAGGCTCCTTAAGGTGTGTTTAGGAAGAAGTCTAGTTCTGAAGTTGAACCAAGAAAATTTCCCTATTTTTGATCATACTCAGTAGCCGGACATTAGATTTTGGGTTAGAAATAAAGGGAATTTGATAGTAAGTCCTTCTAGTAAATTGTAGCCACATCAATGAACGATGTTGAACTGGCTTTCTCGATTTGAACCTCTGTGGAGCAAGTTATGGTCCCTTTTACCGAGAATCGGCTCATCTAGATACGGTCGAGGGTAAGTTCGGCGATTCGGGTCAACTAACCCAGGACCCTTAGAGAGTTGATTTTGGGTAATAAATAAAGGGAATTTGGAAGTGGTTCCTTCTAGTAAATTGTACATTAATGGCTGATGTTAGAGAACTTAATTTACACCGGTCGGGGCCTTGTGGCGCGAGTTATAGTCTTTTTACTCCCGAGCTGTCACAATGGGTGAGAGGTCGACCCATAGGGTCATGCGTGAGAGGTCAATGAGACCTCATGCGTGAGTCGACGAGCACTCGTCACGTGAAACGTCAAACGGACCTCATGCGGCGGAGGTCGGCGGACCTCATGCAATAGATAACCAGGTAGAATTGGCCCGGACCTCATGCGATGAAAGGTAGGCGGACCTCACGTAGTCCGGCGAGACCTGCATCACGTATAGGCGGCCCGGACCTCGTGCGGCCAGAGGTTGCGAGACCTCATGCGGCGGTCGACGGGGCACCTGCATGCGATGGGGTCGATGCTTGAGGAGGTCAGCCAGGTCAGCGAGCCTCATGCGGCGAGAGGTCATGCGTGGAGGTCAAGCGGACCACCTCATGCAATAGAAGGTTAGTAGAGATTCGACCGGGACCTCATGCAGCCCGAGAGGTCGAAGGCCGGACACTCGTCTGTGGCTAGGCTCACGTCCGATTCAGTCGGCCCCGGGGTCGGGATTTGACTATGTGACCTCAACCCGAAGGTCATATCTCACGCTTAAAATTAGAACTCCGATTAGGGTGTTCTTGAACTCTATGGAAATCCCATTGAGTCAAGGCCACATTCTTATACCTAAGGAGGATATTGGGTGTCAAACCGAGGTGTTGGGCGAGCTCACGAGTGGGGATTCGATTTCGTCGGAGTTCGAGGTTTAGCTACGTATGACCTCGGCTGAAGATCATAACTCCTTGTCCGAACTCAGATTAGATTGTTCTTGGGCTACATGGAAATCCGATTGAGTCAAAGAATACATTAATAATGCCTGAGGAGGATAGCGGTGTCAAGCGGGGTGTATGACCGAGTTTATCGAGAATGCGACTCATTCGACAATTCGAATCGACTCGTCTGGGTTGACTACGGTTGGACCTCCGACTTCGAAAGGTCATAACTCCTTCGTCCGAGACTCAGTTTCGGATTGTTCTTGGACTCTATGGAAAGCCCATTAGAGTCAGAATCCATTAATAATGCCTGAGGAATTGGTAGATGTCAGACCGAGGTGTTAGACCTAGTTTAATGAAGTGAAGATTGTTTTACTAGGAATTAATGCTTAATCGCTTGGGTAAAGTCAATTGGAATACATGATAAGAAAAGAGATAGATATGAACAAGAAATAGCAACATAAGTAGATTTGATATGAAAAGGAATATAGAAGAAAAGAATAAAATGATAAGCTTAGAGAACACGTATAATTGTATGAGTGCTTAAGATCGGATATTGAATGACAAGACATATATGATCAGTGCTTCAGCACTCCTGCTAGTGCTACGGCGCTTCTATCACGTGGGCGACACGTACGCCTTATGATCGGTGCTTTGGCGTAGCTATGCATGACCAGTGCTTCGATTACTCGCGCTGGTGTTCGACACCACGTGTGGGCGAACGTCTATTGCATGCCCGTACGTACGCTTGGTATATGTTATGCAAAGTCGTTCATTCTTTTTATCTCCGGTCAGCAGCGAATGTTTACTCGTGTGTATCGAATAAGAAATGATAAAAAAGGTAAATAGTTTGGACATGAAGGGTACCTAAAGGGTATTAAAGAAGAAGTCTATGTTAACGCTCTTACGGGAGAGAGAATGATCGATAAAAAGTACAAGTAAAACGTCTGAAGTATAGAAATGTGGTATATGTCGCTTAAAATATGATAATTAATAAAGTACATGAAGATATAAGTTAACAAGATATAAGATGTTACCAGGAATAGTACATGTACCGAATAGTAAAGCATATATGAATATAAGAATGAATTAAATACATGCATGATAAAATATAGGAATATATGTATTATGAAATATGAGAAGCGAAGTAATGTAATTTCTGGATATGAGAATGAATACACATGTTAAAGTAATGATAGTATATGTGCATAAGCAATCATGATAACAATAGTTATTCATGCTTATGAGATATGTATAGAAAATGTAAGCAATTACATTAATACGACCAGAGTAAAGGGATGAATTGGCATGCCTATTAGGAAAAATAAGTCTGCGACAGCCACAAGTTATGTTATGATATCGAGGCCACATGGGTCGATGACATAGATCCCAGTTTGGATCACGGTGGTCGAAAGAGGGTCACCAGCAGCGCCTTCAGCCTTTAACAGAATGATCATTGTCGTACAATGATAACGACACTACTCCCGGGCCTAATAAGACCAGCATCTCAGGAATAGTGAGTACAACGCCACCAGGGCCACGATAAGACCAGCATTTACGTGCCGATGATACAGCGCCTTGGACGCTTTATAAGTTCAGTTATCCACTTCTTTGGTATTTCTGAACGCCAAACATAAAAATAAATGATTTGGAATATGACATGTGGAAAGATATGATATGATATGAGAAGCATAACCTTTGCTATATGATGATAAGTTACGTAACATGAGATTATACAATCCGACATGATATGAAAGTAATATAAGAATGGCAAAATGATACGAAAGGATTAATATGATAATGTCTGATGTGAAACTTGTTATACGATGTGATTACATGATCATCGGTATATAAGCAGTACATGAAAATAGAACATAACAAATGGTATATAGTATATAACCATATTAATATATGTATAAGAATATGACATGCACAGTATAGGATTATGTAATATGAACCATTAGAAAAGATAATAGATCATAAATGATAAGTACTAGAATAAGAAATATATGATATGAATATATGATAGACATACTAAATGAATAGAGGAACTATCTTGTAGACACATGATAGAAATGTAAGTGCTAAGAACAGTAGAGATAAGTAAAGATGACAAAGCACGGGAATACGAGTAAAGTATAGATAGAGGTTATGTCGAACGAAGAACATGTGACATGCAATGGCAATAGGAATGTAAAGATGATAAATAATAAAGTTATATGAATTTGTATAGATATATGAAATGCATATGTATAAACTGTGACGGTCACCATTGGTGGTTGTCCATGCTTATGTTCCCAGCTAAGCGTAAAAGCTTATACGGGTGTTCAATCGTTAATGGCAAGTCTGACGAAGACAGGATAGGACGGGACATCCCACATCGGCGAGCTTGGGCCGGCTAAGAGATAGGTGCTCACCGCACTGCTTCCGTGATCTCTGATGTTTTGTATTAGAAAAAAAAAATGTACATGTATAAGTAAATGGGACTCAGTATATGTGTATAGATTTTGATGGACACCACTCTGGTGGTAGTTCTTTATTAATGAAAATGATTTTGTTATTACGAGAAATTGTTTGTATAACCAGTACGAGGATTACGACTCACGAAGAAACGGGTCTGATAGGTCCCGGTATATAGTCTCGTATTCCCGGACTCACGGTTTGGATCCATCATTCGAGTCGAACCGGGAATGGGGGCGTGACAGTACCCTTCTTAGGCTCCGACCTTAGTGGGCGAGCTAAGAGTCGATGTTGTGCTTAGACATGTCGACGGGCTAAGAGCCAATCCTGGTCTTTAGAGGAGTGCTAGCGGCTAAGAGCCACATGCGGTCTTTTGAAAGTGCGGTAAGCTTAGAACACGGTGGTCTTTTGAAGTGCCATGAGACTAGGCGCATCGATCTTTAAGTGTCAACGAGCTAAGAGCCCGCAGTCTGGTCTTTTGAAAGTGCCCGATGGCCAAACCACGATGCAGTGCCCCAGAAAGTTCCGGTGAGGTAAAAGCCCTGATCTGGTCTTTGAAAGTGTCAGCAGGCTAAGAGCCACATTTGGTCTTTTGAAAGTGCTCACAGCTTAAAGCCACAATCTAGTCTAGTGCAGCATGTGCGAAGAGCCACATAAGTCACTATTCGAAGAGGTAGTTTCTAAATTCCAAAATATTTTAAAGATAGTCTTTATTGATAGTAATACTTTCAAAGGAAATTTTACTTGTAATGCCTCAGACATGATGATGCTCCACATCACGCATCGACTGGCCTAGCTTATTCAACTGCAGATAATTCAAATACCTAAGCTACCGTATATGGCCTTTCCTAATTTGGTTGGAACTTCTCGTTTGTTGAGTTAGCCGTGTTTTCAAAGACTCTTCTCAAGACCAGGTCTCTGTCTCGGAATGTACATGATTTTACCTGCCTGTTGTACAGGTTTGTCAGTCTTTGCTAGTATGACGCTATGCGCACAGCTGCAGCTTCACGGTGCTCGTCTATCATATCTAGGTCTTTAGTAACGACTTCAGCATTAGCCTCTTCAGGAATTCCAGTTCGAAGTGTAGGCATCCCAATTTCTGTGGGTATTATAGCCTCCATCCCATAAGTAAAGGCGAATGGGGACATCCCAGTTGGTTTCCGGCTAGTCATTCTCAGAGAGTCTACAGAACTCCCGGGCGCTTCATCTACCCATTTTCCTTCAGCATTGATCGTGCGTGACGCTTCAACGACGCCAGGCAGTCTTGTTGGATGACTCGCTTGGTCGTTGCTTTGTGGGTACCTGGGTCATCATGCCTCTGACTTTCAACTTGTTGCAAAAATTCCTATATACCCTTCTATCAAACTATGGCCCATTTTCAGTCACTATTGACTATGGTATTCCGAACAGGCTGACGATGTTCTTCCACACAAACTGGACGACATCTTTGTCTTTGATGGAGGAGAAGGCTTTAGCTTCTACCCATTTGCTGAAATAGTCTATTGCTACCAATAATAGTTTCTTCTGTGTTGGGGTAGTAGGTAGTGGTTCAACTATATCAATTCCACATTAAGAGAAGGGTCAGGGCTCATTATGATCATCAAGCTTTCGAGAGCCTACACCCTTGAAATGTGTGGGCTTACTCTTCAAGCAAAGGATCACACTTTCGAGGCATTCACCCTCATGGTTGGCCAGTAGTAGCCCTAGGTATAGGCCCTATGTGCCAAAGTTCTGCCGCCTAGATGGTTTCTGCATATTCCTTCTTAGAGCTCCACCAATGCATACTGCCCTTGCTAGATGGTAAGGCATTTAAGATACGAGTCGTCTAAAGACTGTTTATACAACTGCCTGTTCACAAGGGAGAATCAAGCTTCTTGAACCTGAATCTTGTGGGCTTCGACCCTATTATCCAGGAGTTATCCTGAGCACAAGTAATAGACTATTGGAGTCATCCAAGAGGGATATGCTTCTTCTATCTCGCTACTCCCAAGCAGCGTGAGAATTGACGACTCCAACCTGTAACAGACATGGAGGAGCACCTGCTTTTGGTCAGTAGGATGCAGCCACCGCCACTGGCATCCGCTCTTTATCATTTGAACCCCTTGGGATATTCTCAAGTTTCTAAGCCACGAAGCTTCCATAGCTCCGAGCTAACCAGGCATTACATACTCTGGTCATGCGCCTGTCCCGCGCCCTCGTATTCCGCTTACCCATCCTACCACCAACCAGAGTCACTTTGTATGACATTACTTTTTTCCAAAAGGACACGAGATTACGTGGTGAGTTAATCTTCGAGCCCGGCCCACAATCGCCTGGCTTAACTAAACCGAAACCATGGATGCCCGGCCGGCCTTTATCAAATCCATTTATCACAACACATTTCATTAATATAAGCCGCTTTCATTCTCAAATTCGCTGAAATGATTTCACTCGCGTTAGGTGTTCCATAAACATTTACAAATTCCATGCAATTCCTTTATACAAAATATGTGTTTATCCAAAATAGTATTTTATCGTTTACAACATAATATCCAAAATCATATTCAGATATAGGTACAAAAATAATTTCGGAGTTGAACTCCTTTTGTTCACAAAACAATGTCATGCTTAAAATGGTAAGAATGCATGTGGCGGAGCAAACTCCGCGGAGTTTTCGACCTCGAAATTCTCGGCCTTTCAACCGCTTCAATCACATACTCACTTCATCACTTTCAGTACCTCGATCGATAAAACATTACGCTAAGTATTTTCATGTTTAAAGGGTTTTAAACAGCTTCTTACTTCCATTTCGTCAATGTATAAATCATGCATTTATCAAAAATAATGTCTTTATACAATGTCTATGTGGCAATGTAAAAGATACTTATACAAATACATTTTTGTAATATCATTTTTCGCTTTTGGTTTGTGATTTCTCAATATGACTATAGAGTCAACATCACAATGCATTCGGGCTGGTGAATCCCTTGGCCATGTTTTTCGCTCACTAGTAATGTGATTTCATGACTATAATATTACAATCTCACATCGACCATAGGAACATTCACTTCACGGATTCCGCTCGTGAATCCCACCACAGCTTCTCATTCGCAGTAATGTGATTTCACATTGAACAAATACGGCACCTTCATGACGACCCGCTGGTGAACCCGCCATGTTGGTCATTCAATAATACATTTCAAATCAATTTATCACATGCAAGTAAATTCACTTAGTAGCTCAAATACATGCACACATACGTAGTACTCGACAAACATTCCAAATACTAATAATTCAAATCAATATATGTATATATTTCACAAATAGAACTTGAAATGGGAATTGAGTCACAGAGAACAGAATAGACCAATTTATCAATCCTTTATCTCTTTTCGACATCACCAGTAGTCGTTGTCGCTTTCACCGTATCTAGTCAAATACAATTTCTCCACTCTTGGGCCAGAATAAAAATTAATCGCATTCAAATGAATATCACCTATACGAAAGCCGCTGCCGAGGCTACGAGGTATGGCACGCTTTTCACTTAAGCTTTATCCTTATTTTGAACTCCCTAATAATCATTTATTAGGGTCCTTAAACTACTTCAGTACGATCACTGTGGTGTTCTAAACAAAAATCCGAAATTTGTTCATCATGGAACAAGAGCTACGCCGTGGCGTACCTTGAGGGGGCCATTTTAGTCTCTAGGCCGCTGCAGGCGGTGGCATCCCACATTGTGGCATAGGTCTACGCTGCTAGCCGTGGGTTCCCCACGCGCCGAGACGCAGGAGCCCGTTTTCAGCCTGCATTTGCTCCTACTTTTCACTTTTTGCGATTTTTCTCCGTACAATCCTTAAAATCATAACAAATCAAGGGAATTCACCAATACAGATCCTAATATCCAAACCAACCATGAACAAAACCTATGGATAGATTAGGGTTTTTCTTAACTAAACTCATTTAAAGAAATTCAAGGTTTGGTTCTTACCTTAAATCCTTTTGAATCTTCTTTCTCTTCTGTGGGGAGATGCTTAATCACTTTAGAACCAAGGAATGGGGGATGATCTCTCATCAAAATCTCTCACTTCTTGTAATAACAACCTCAGCTTTCCTCTTCCACACTTCTCAAACTGCTTTTGTCAAATGAGCATTCTAAGACCAAATGTGGTCTAATATCACTTATTCTCTTACATATGTCAGTTTACCATTAAATCCCATTTTCCATTTTTCACTTAAAGCTTAAGCCAGTTCTCCTTTATTGTAATAATTCACTTACTCTTTTATTTACATTAACACTTAAGCTTATCATTTGACCCTTAGGTCCTCATTTTAAATTCTTGTTAAATTTGCCCTCTTTTCACTCTCGAAGCCATTTTCATTTCTAATCAATTTCTCATTTTGAAGATATAACATTTAATCATATGCTCTTCAATACACATATTATTTGACATTTCATACTTATCGCTTCTAGAAACTCAAGTTATACTCCATCATACCCTAAATATATAAAATTATTATAAAAATTTAGGAGATTTTTGGAGCGCTACATTGCTAGATTTATACCGCGCTTAGGATCAAGCTCGCATCGGGCCATTGATGAAGTCTGAACCCCAGATAGTTCCGCTCTGGCCTCTCCCGATAGGGGCTTTAAATTGCAAGCCAACACCTGCTCCTATTTGCCGAGAAGCGCCATCCATATTAAGGATCCACCGCCACATTCCAGTTCATACCTCGAGGATTCGCCTAAAAGTCTGCTAATACTGGCCTTTATTGCTGCCGAGGTTTACCGGATACCGAACTCATCAGCTCTCAATAGCCCACCAGGCCATCCTTCCTAACAAGTCAGGTTTATGTATGGTGCTTCGCAAGGGAAGATTTGTAGCATTGTCGCGCGGCCAACTGATTGCTTAGAAGGTCGACTTGCCCCCATTGGTCAAATAACTAACCATCTAGTGATATGTCAAGGGACGCCTTCATCGAACCAGTCCGGACTTGTTGTGGCATTATATGGCCAAGTCTTCTACCAATGGAGAACAAAACCTTATATGATTGGTCCGCCAGATAAGGAGCGTGACGTCTCCAGGCCGTGGTTGTTGCGCCATTGGAAACCAAAAAGGATTCGGCCCTGTTCATAACATTCCAAGGAAAGTCATCTATCAAAGCTGGGTAACTCCGCAACAAGTCCTGTCGCGCCGCTGGGGATCTATCAGCACCCTATGAACATCAAAACCGCTAATACATAGGGTGAGGACCAATGCATCATAATGGGGCACAATGACCCAATTCGGGTTTACCGGAGGAAAAGATATGGGGTCATCTATCTAAGTTATTTCTTCAAGGTCGCCTGCGGTGGATAGCATTTACCCTGCCTTTACTGAATGGCCACTCAAAGCTTCTTCCACTGGGCGTCATCATATCGGGGCTCATCAAATGGGCCTCCTAGTATATAGTTTATGGCCAGTCTAGATTCTAATCGTAACGGGCCACATGACTCCGCTGTACTTTGTCCGGTGGCCCAGATTCCGCCCCCGCTACCAACTTCCTTACATTCCTCTCGAGCCCTCACTCTGATTAGTCTTTCCACTAAGAACTTTAGGCTTCGACACCTGTTGGTCTCATGCTCGTGATCTCTATGATAATCGCACCATACGGATGGGTTTCTCTGAGAGGGATCCGTTTGGATCAGTGCAAGCCACTTGAAATATGGCAAGTCGCGAATAAAGGGCAGCAGCCTCTCATATGAGATGTCTGTGGGGTGAACTGCTGGGCCCTCTTTTCATGATCACGATAGATCCACCCTGGACACCCCTCCAATGGGCCCCGTGAGTCCCGCCAGTGGAGTCCCACTCAGACAATCCCTGTAACACAAAGGGACCCCACCTAAAAGAGAAGTAAACACACGCAAAGACTACAAATAATCAATATATAGAAAAATCGACGACCGACTCCATCCAATGTAGTCATAACCAAATACAAAATATGGACCCATATGAGTTTAATACTCATATCGAGCGATTATAAGAGTATTTCAAGTAATCTAGGTCAAAACAAAATACAGGTCCACCAAATCAAAGACATGGATGTAGTATACTACAAATTGTCGAAAAGAGCTGCGGTCGACCTGCCAGAGGTAGGCCCTACAAACTCCCTGACTAGTGGGAACAGATTTTAAACAATAAACGTGAGAATAAACTTCGTTGAGTGGCATAATTCTATAATGAAAATAATGCTTATTTTTTTCGAACATTTCTTTACTCAAGACCTCACTTCCACTCTTTTGTAATGTTCCCTGTTTAGCAAACATTTCACAAAACCCAACTTTACCAAAACCCAAATACATGTAAATCATGCTCAACAATTTAGCCGACACAATATCAAGAACACTATAATCTGAACTGCACACAACATAAAGCCAATCATAAAACATGTATAACCACCATGTAATAAAGTAACCAGCTACATGCACCAACCATAAGTATTAAAATAGTTATACCATGATCGTAAATCAACAACGTACCATCCATGTACCCATCATAACCCGTCGGTAAGCCCGACCTCACGACACCGTGGCAACTAATAAACCTGTGGTTACACCTTACTCCGAAATCAACAATATACCGTAGCATGTACTCGTCATAAACCGTGGGACACCCCACCTCACGACAAATCCAGTCGATCGGAAATGTTGTGGTAAAACTAACGATGATAAAACCGCTTAAGAACCCGACCTCACGGCCCTGGAAATAATATATGACCGTTGGATAAACCAACCTCACGACACCGTGGCAAACCCAGAATACCAAAACTGTTTAAACCACCTCAACGCTTCGGAAATAATATGGCGCAATCGCTGAATGTAACCAACCTCACCACAACGTGGCAATCTCGGGGTGATACTAAACCGTTTGCAAACCCGGAATTCCTCACGGCCGTGAAATAAATAGCGACCATTGTAAAACCACCTCACAACAATCGCGGGCAAACCTGTATCACCAAACCGTTTGGGTAAACCCGAATTCACTACCGTGGAAATAATATATGACCGCCAGATGTAACCAACCTCACGACACCGTGGCAATCTCGCACTATATCATAAATATCGAACCCAATTCCTAGATACCGGTACATCACCTTATAACCTCCAACACAATGTCCTTACTCACATGTACTTCCCTAACAATACCGTATCAGAGTCATTCCACAAAATCTCAAGATCCATTTTTTTAAACAATAGTTTTTCAAGGTGGTTTACAACCTAAATCCACTTTAATCAGCCATTCAAATACCATGCACTCATCCACGAATCCTCGCATAACTTCCAAACAAGGTAATTGAAAAACTCACATAAAATGATAACTTGTTTATATGAGAGACCGATAATCACATTCAGAAGTTGAACCAACCATTCGATCACAAGATATATGTAAAATATTTAATCACAATAGATGTCAACATAATACCCCAAATTATTTAAAAACATATAAACCACTCAATGTAATTATAGACGCCACCTCCGCCTCATAAGCGATCGCCTCCAGCTTCCACGTGAGCACTGTAATATAAATGAAACACCACTTAGGCTCTAATAATCGAACCAACAAATACTAGGATGCCCGTAAGCCTTAGGAATAACTTTAGAACTATGAAACTATCTATATCAACTCCGATGCGTCCACTACACAAAGTTATGCCCCAAAGGCCCGAGCACCCAAAATTGGGCTTTTCACCCGGAGCTAATTTCGGGAAATTGAACCGTCCCAATAATTCCTAAAAACATCCACTTCACGTTAATCTAACTCAATTTTTCCAAATTTGAATTAGATCAAAATTTATTTCAGTCCCAACTTCTAATTACCCGAAACAACCTAAAATGGAAACTAACCAAACGACGTCCAGTAAATTTACAAACCACATATCAATGGAAAGCCTCAAGAGACCAGAACCATCAAGCATTCATTACCTGTCCAACAAATGGTGGCCTAAACTCGATCCAACCATCTACCAACTTTGTTTTCTGTAACTCTTCAAACTAACCAGAATCTCGCAAAAATGAATCTTCACTAAATGAGTTCGGGGTCCAAAATGGTGGAAAGGAGCCATGGTCGCTTAAATGGCCTCGAAATGGCCGAAAAGGAAAACTCCAGCTTGACTCACATTATTCATCCGGGCGTCCGAAATTCTGGCTCAGCTGTGAAATTTCAATTCCACAAGTGATCGCCCGTAGGTACACTCCCAGGCCGGCGCTGCAGCAAGCAGTGGTGGCCTCCCAGAGGCCCGTTTGGTCCAATCCCCCACTGGCCGCAGAACGGGTCAAAATGACCCAACTCGGTCCACAAGTTCTGGTGAACTTCTAGGGCTTCTGAGTTCAAGATGGTGTTTGGGGCTAGGTTTTATTTAAGTATCCAAAGTTATATGTTTATATAGGGCCTAGGGTCACTTTCGGTTAAAAATTTGAAGACAGTCTGGACACTGTTAAAACACCGCCGCTTGAAATTACCAGATATAACTCATCCGTAAGCCTGATGGACGTTCGACCGGGCCACTGAACTCGTAGACGACGGCGCCATGAATCTTGTTCCAAGAAACCCAAAAAACTATTCATCCTGAAAAGCTCTAACTTTGGTCCACATAAAGTGTGTCAGTCAAACCTGGTCAAACTTAGTCAAACTTGGTCAAACGTGTTTAAACTCGTATTATTTGGTACGGGTCATTACAACTAATCACGGGATCACTTTCGATTTATGCTCTAACCTTCCTTAGACTCAAACGGCTTCTTCCCTTCTCGACTCTCTCATTACAGAATATCTCAAAATATATTCTGTATTTTAACATGTTTAGGGTATAATAAAAGGAAAAGTATATTTATCCGAATAAAATAAAGATAAAAGAAAAACAAGAAAGAACTGAATTAATACAACAAAGTATGGTAACTTAATAATTTATCAATTCGCGACCCAAGTGGTCATAATTTACGTTTCTGATATGCAAAGTAGGATTTTGATAAATTGAATCGAGAATAAAATGAAAGCTTATGACCAGTATAATAAAAGAAAAATATTTAATAAACATAAGAAATGCTGTTCTGCCGGCCAAGGAAAGAGGGAGGAAGCCTCCTCGAAAGTGAAATAAAAAGGGGACAAGATCAACAAAGATAAAGCACTAAAATAAATATCTCATTTCGTCTCGAGAAAAGAGAGAGCAAAACGCAGCAGCAAGGAAGCAAGGTTATAGTTAGCAGCAAGAAAGCATGAAGAAAAAGAAGGATCACAATATTAACTATTAATATTGTATTTAAACTATGCTGTAAGGTATAAGTTCACGGGCCTGGGGAAGTTTAGATACATGGTTTAAACCTTTCAGGTATGGTTTGGCTTGAAACCCCAAACTCATTTCGTTAGTGGCTGAAAGCTAAGAAGAGCTCTAAGGTTAGCCTCTCGAGTAGACGAAAGTTTCAGTATCACGGTAAAAGTTTGAACCAGAAAATTTCCCAATTTTGATAATTTGCGCATTCGACCTAGGAACGGAATGGGTTAGTAAATAGCAACTTTAAGAGCAATCCTTCTTGTGAATTGCAATAATGTCAATGAACTCAATGTTAGCTTGGAATTCTTAATTCGGACCTCTATAGACTAAGTTATGGTCCTTTATCATCATCCCGTAGAGGTCACCGTGAGGTTAGCCCAGAGGGCCCAAGATATAGAGGTCAGCCTGTAGAGGTCGGCAGAGGTCAGCAGAGGTCAGCCCTCAAGAGGAAACTGTAGGTCGTACCACAGGTACCGCTCCGCCAGGAAGTCAGCTCACTGAGGTCAGCCTGGAGCTCGGCCAAGGTCAAAGGTCACTGTCTGTCGACTACGTATGACCTCCAACTTCGGGAGGTCATAACTCCGCCTCTGAACTCCGTTTCGGATGCTCTGACCATAGAAAGCCCACGAGCCAAGAACTACCCAAGATTCCTGGAGAGATGACAGAAAGGTCAGACTCAAGGTGTTAGAATCACTTCACTGTCAGGTCAGCCTGCGCCGCTCCGGTCAAATTAACTGTTTGACCACGATGACCTTAACCTCTGAAGGTCATAACCCTTCGTCCGAACTCCGTTTTGGATGTTCTTGACTCTTGAAGCTTCCACTTTAGTCAAGAATCCACACATTCTGAGAGGAAGAAGGAAACTGTCAGACCGAGGTGTTAGAACTTGAGCCTCAGCCAGGTCAGCCTAGCCTGTGCGTCGGGTCGCCGCCTAGGTTTGACTATATGACCTCCAACTCGAAGGTCATAACTCCTTCGCCTGAACTCGCTTTTGATGTTCTTGGACCCTCATGGAAAGCTTCCATTGTCGTAAGAATCCATTCATATGTCTGTGGATTATAGCAGGTGTCAGACCAAGGTGTTAGACTAAGATCGGCCAGGTCAGGTCAGCTCAGCCAATTCAGGATTTGACTACGTATGACCTCCAACTTCGGAAGATCATAACTTCTTCGTCCGAACTCTATTTCGGGTGTTCTTGGACTCTATGGAAAGCCCATTGAGTCAAGAATCCATTCATATTCCTGAGAAGCATATAAAGTGTCAGACCAAGGTAAGTAGACTGAGCTCAAATTGTGTCGTGCCAATGCACCGCCTGTCACTTGTCCGTTTGACTACGTATGACCTCCAACTCTAAGGTCATAACCTTTCCGTCCGAACTCCGCTTTCGATGTTCTTGGACCATGGAAAGCCCATTGAGTCAAGAATCCATCCATAGTTCAGGACTGGTAATCATATCAAGTGTCAGACCGAGTGTTAGACCCAAGCTCAGCCAGGTCAGGTCCCAGCTCGGCGATTCGAGATTTGACTAAGTATGACCTCCCGACTTCGGAAGGTCATAGCCTTCAGTTCGAACTCCGCCGGGTGTTCTTAGACTCATGACTCATTGAGTCTAGAATCTCACCATATGCTATTTAATGGCATTTTGGTATCACATCTGAAAATTTGATTATTTGTACAAAGTGTACTAAGCGCTTGGGTAAAAGTCGGTTAGATACATGATAAGAGAAGAGATAGATATGAACAAGAAATAGCAATAGATGTAGATTTGATATGTGAAGGAGCATAGAAGAAAGAATAAAATGATAAACTCGGAGAATACTTTATTATAATTATATAGTGCGGGCGGATATTGAATGACAAGACATACATGATCGATTGCTGACGCTCACCTACTAGTGCTCTGGTAGCTTCATGCGATAGAGCGACGTATCAGCGTTAGTGCCCGGCACTCACCGCTAGTGTTCGGCGCTTCTATTACGTGAGCGGGTGCGTCTATGTTAAAATCTTGCGTCTTGTACCTTCGGGTATATATTGCAAGGTCTCATTCATTCTTTATCTCCGGTCCTGACATGCGAATGTTTATATGTGTGTGTAATTTGAATAAGAAAAGATAAAAGGTAAATAGGTTGGACATGAAGGGTACCCCAAGGTATCCAAGAAAGAAGTCTGTAATTACGCCTCTACGAGAGGCCGAGACGGTGCGATAAAGTACAAGCAAAGCATTACAAGTGTAAAAATGTATAGGTATATGTCATAAGATATGATAGTCGATAAAGTACGTGAAGATATAAGTTAACAAGGTCAGATGTTAAGGAGATGACATGATATGAATATAAGAATGAGTAAATGCATGCATGATAAAAATATAGGAATGTATGTATTATAGAGAAATATGAGAACCGTAATGTGAAGCTACAGATAGGAAAATGAATATAGATTAAAGTAATGATAGTATATATGGCATAAGCAATCATGATAACAATAGTTATTCATGCTTATGAAACATGTGAAAATAATAAGAGCGGTGCCTATGTCAGACCAAGTAGGGATAGATGGAGCGCCACGTAGGGGGTAAGTCTGCGACATATAGATTATTACGGCTCCCTTCGAGGCCGTTTGGGTCGATGAGATAGATCTGTTTGGATCCGCGGTGGCCCGAAAGGGTCCACCCGCAGCGCAACCCGGGCCGCACATAAGAGATGATCGTTGTCTTCTGTGATAACGCCTTCCGGGCCCTTTATAGATTGATCATTGTCTCGATACAATGATAATAGCGCCTTCGGACCCTTTATAAGTTTCTTTGTATCACTTCTTTGGTATTTGAGGCGTGGAAGAGAAAGTAATATGAAAAGAGTATAACAAGAAAACATTATGAAAATAGTACATGAGCGTACATGAATACGGTATATGAGGTAGTACATGAACACGGCCCACATAGGCGACACATGATAGATACGTGAAAACGGTACATGATGACGGGTATGATGTGATACATGATAACGGTGCATGAAAATAGAGACATAACAAATGGTATGAAATATAAGCATATAGTAATATATGTATAGAATATGACATGCACAGAATAGGATATGTAATATGAACCATTAGAAAGATAATAGATCAAATGATAAGTACTAGAATAAAAAAAGAAATATAGGATATGAATATATGATAGACATACCTAAATGAATAGATGGAACATGCTATGAACACATGATAAAAATGGATAAGTTCTAAGAACGATGAGATAAAGTAAAAGATGACAAAGCAGAGATACGGTAAGAAATTATGAATGGGGTGTCGAGCAGAGAACATATGACATCTGATAGAGATAGTAAAGATGATAAGTAAATAAAAGAGTTATCATGAATAATAGTATGAATCATCATGAAATGCATATGTATAAGCTTGTGACCGATCACCATTGGTGGTTGTCCATGCTTATGTTCCCATTAGCGTAAAAAACATACGAGTGTTCAAACCGTGTAGAATTAAGCGAGAAAACGAGGATAAGAGGGACCAGGGATATCCACATCTGCTTGTGAAGCGAGCCGACTCAGATAGGTGCTCACTTTGCGCATTCGATGTTTGTATTAGACATATATAGTATAGAGGTTTGTATAAATCGTAGGACTCGGTATATGTGTATAGATTTTGAGGGACACCACTCCGGTATTACAGTTCTTGTAAATGAAAATGAGATTTTTGTTGAAAATGCAGAAATTGTTTGTATAACCCGCAGTACAAGTTCGACTACGAGCGAAGCCGTCGATAAAGAGTCTAGTATATTAGTCTCACGCCCCGGGACTGGTTCGGATCGCGTACAGGTAGGATCAGGGGGATCGAGAGTCATGACGGAGTTGCTCTCACTGGCTTGCTTGTGATCATGACACTTTGTGTTGCTACGTGGATATTATCTTCCAGTGGTGAGTACTGTCGGCCGCTGTATAATTCTTCCGGCCTGTGTCGGCCCAGGCATGTCTAAAAGGCCGGTGAGTGGAAGAAGAAATTGGATGTGGCAGAAGCTTCTCCACGAGTTCTAAAAGGACTATGTCCATGCTATAAGCCTCTACCTGTTGGACAGCTTACCCGAACCTCCTTATGAAATCTCGTATGGATTCCTCTTCCTGCTCTAAAATAGTCTACAAAGAGCTAATGTTCCTCTTCTGTCGTATTGAACAAAGATACTAAAAGAGATAGATCACGACTAGCTCATTGAAGGAGTTTATCAGATTCTGCGGGAGCTTGTGGAACTAGGCGCTAGCCTTGAGCCTCTCAAGCTAGTCGGGAATACTTTTACAACATCTGGTCTTCACCAGGCGTTCGGTGTCATTACACAATTATAATTAGACATGTGATCATAAGGGTCATTAAACCATGAACATGGTAGGCGGCATGACAGGCAGGTGGGGCTACTCGTAATTAAGAATGTGTTGTCCTAGGGGCGAAAAGAGTATGTCGTCGGGCCCCTGAATCAGGGTTGCATGCTGCATATAGAATGTCAACTCTGCACCGAAGGTGAGATGCATATGCAGCATCGACAGCATTATGTCGTCGGGTAACACTAACCCCTTTCAGAGGGCTTAAAGCGATTGGTTCTACGCCTCTGTCGGCTTGCTCCTAGTCGGATTGAGGCGCCCAGTGGCGCATCGCGAGGGCGGGCGGTCACGGAGTCTTCCTTCGTGATTTGGCTCTTGTGCTTGTGACGCCCCAAATCCCGGGGTGTCCCGTTGACCACCGTCAACCTACGGAATACCTGTGTCTCATATTATGAGACTCATACATGAGTAAAATGGCCACATTGGCCCATTACATCAGTATTACCATTAAAAATGTCCGTATATTATAATAGTTTAAAGAAGTTAATTACACTCTTTATACAAACATATATTAAATTTAGAGTTCTAATACGTATTCTACAAAATAATCAATCAGCCCTTGAAATCGGCTTTATTGCAGCAGTCTACACTAAGCGCCGTCTTCCTAAACACTCAATGTGCTGAAGGGAATGTGATGGGATGAAGCGATCTTAAGAGTATTAATAATCTCTACGTGGATTACTCATTTTAGTCTTGCGTGCAGTATCACCAAACATTCAATTCACATTTCTATGCAATCCATGTTAATATACTAAGCATGCATATATTAACAAGGAATTCACATCAGCCATATTATTTATTCGTAGCAATAACATCAAAATTAGCTCACATGAGCTAATCAACAATTCAATTCCAATGGCTCACACATAATTATATTTCATATAATTGAAACATCATGTTAACACCTTTAATTTCATGCATTAACATATTATTTTCCACACAATTCAAGCCATTCATTTTAAGCAAATTTTATGCAAATAACACATGGACATTTTTTGTCCAACCAAGCAAACCGGGACTGTTTTTAACAGTCTCAAAAACAGTGCATGGGCTGTCCATGGAATGACCCCCTCCTGACCTCGGTTTCACTTCTTTGGTAGAAATTCTCAACCATTCCAGCCCAACAACACCCAAAATCACAATTTCGCATAAGCAGCAGCGTATGAGCCGATAACGAGTCCGTAAATGCGTCAGGGACTACCCAATGATCCCAATTTCCGGCATTTCGGTCCCGAGTTTCACTGGGACCGGCGAATGTCACGGCCTCACGCACGAACCATTAATAGGGCTCTTAATTCCAAAAATAAACTTCGAGTAGAGAAAGACCTACCTCGTGTCGAAACTCACAGCAGAGCCTGCGAGTAGCCCTTAAGTGAGCAACTTTGCTTCTTACCTCGCCCAGGAAACCCCGATGGTCAGATCATGAAATTACGGAAAGAAGGTAGAAACTACCTGCACAAATCCCACACTTTTCTCTACTCCTGGTTTACTCTTACTCCCTACTCTCTTACTCTCTCCCAATCCATTTGGTCAAGGTGGGACAAGAGACTTGTCGTCTCGATACCACGTGTCGGTCCCCAAGTGATGCCATTGGGATTCTGAACTTTGTCATAACATCAGCCACTTTGAGATTTTCCTTTAATGGCGTGATGTCGTGTGTGCCCATGGTAATCTTAGCTTATGTTTGACTAGTGCGCACGTGGCGTGTAGTGCGTAGTACTCGAATGTGCTCAGTGTCTGCGCTACCCCGGGTTGCCTCGGCTTAGTGAGAATTTTATTTATCTGGTCAAATGAAATTAGTGGTAGCGCTAGATATCACGAGGCGATTCAGCGGTGAAGTCCGTTTTGTCATCGGATCTGAAAAATTCCGAATTTTGGTAAATTACCATTTCACGTACCCCGGAAAATTAGGATTTTAAAGGGGTTTACGTAATCTTTATACGAGCATTCCTTCTGTTTGGGGACACCGTGATCGAGGATATCTCAGAGGACAATTCATCATCTTCTAGGGCATCACCATCGTCGAAAGTAATGGGTTCTTTTCCTTTATTGCGGGCTATTGGATGTTCAGCACGATCGCCATCTCATACATCCTTTCTAAGTTCGCGACTTTTTTCTACCTAGTCTTGCAATTGGTCATTCTCACGTTGCAAGCATTCAGCGCGAACTTGTAATTCATGCATTTGTCTCACCTGCTCCTCTTGCTTCCTCTCCATCTCCTGACGCAAATGGAGGAACTAATCTTCAAGTGTTTGATGCATCGGATTATTTCAACAGCTAAATTTTAGGTAGATCGGATCACGAAAAGGTTAAGAAGAGTTCTAGGTAGGGGGTGCTAGAGAATCGTGAAGCGAGCCCTTACGGCAAAAGATCGATAGGACTTTTATTCGATTCCGTAGACGAGGTGCCAATTGTTGGAGACAGACGTCGGATCCCACAAGTGTCGAGTTGTAAAGGACGATCGTCAAATTCCCTGAGCATCAGCAATGCAATATGAACTCCAATTATATGACTTCCTAGGCATCAGCGTTGCAATGTAAACCTGCAAAAATGGGCGATCCGGTGATCGTGGATCGGCCACCTCTCCAATGATTAAGTTAACAAAAATATGGAGAGGGAAAAGAGAATAGGGGCATTCGAAATTGCTTACCTTCCTTTCGTGAGGGACCTTCTTGGTTTATAGACAATGGTTTGCTGAATCTCCCTCATATCTCAGGAAGGAATCTCCTATCTTTAGGGATAAATATGGTTTTCCTTATCAAAGACTAATTCTTCGTTGTCAGTAATTATCATTCCCTTATCTAGGATTATCTCTTTGAGGAGTAAGGGATTCGAAAGCTAGAAAATTTCTCTGATAATATTGCTTTGTAGTTCATACAAGTCTTATTCATGCAGAAACTTTGTGTGGATAGAATTCCCATATGAAAATTAGAATGATTGATTAATGGGATGCAAAATCAGAATGGATAGCCTCGAAGTAAGCATAGAAAAATTTGACATTATTTTCAGTTAATCTCTTTCATTCTCTGTCGATAAATTAATAAAACCACAATTTTGGTGGGGCGAATGGAATCAGGTTGTTTTTTAACATAGACCAAACGGGTCACGAATCCGCCATTAAATAGAAGATCTTAAATATCATAATACTCACAATGCTCAAGTACTACCTTAACAGTCTCAAATACTTGTTAATGGAACTAAAGTAAAAAGAAAGCTAAAAAAAAAAAAAGGGGGAGATAGTGTGCATTGCTCCTCCATATTAGATATCCGGTGGTGGACATGTCGTTGGCGACAAAAGCGTTCTCGTCGTAACTCAACAAGAATGACAAGTGGCGTAAAAAGAAGTAATTTACATGAGTGGGTAGACAAAGAGAACGGTAGGATTGTAAATATATAAACAATTAATGGTTAAATGGGAAAAAATGGACGGCAAAAAAAACCCCGCAAATCGAGATTATTCACTCTTTTATATATAGGTATAGATAATGTTGCATAGTATTTTTTCTTTCTTTCTAAAATAAACCCCTTTTTAGGTTTATTATAGGGATGGGAATTGTATAAGTTTTTTTTTTTTTTTTTTGAGATATCTAGTTATAAGTAAAAACAACATTATTAATATCATAGAGTTCTTTATAAGGATTTTAAGATAATTATTGTCCTATCAATAAAACCCAGAATAAGTGGTTAAAAGATCGAGCGAGCATATAAAATGGAGGAGTTTAAGGTTCAAGTCTTAATATGAACAAATTTATGAAAAATAAAATTACTATGATGTATTGAAAGTGAATAAATGTAAAAAAATATATGTATATTACTATGTCCTTTGATTTACAAGGCTTATAATACTAGAAAATACCCTATGATATCATGTTTATTCCAAAGAATCTCTTCAAATATATGGAAAGATGGGCTCCTTTCGGGAAAACTTTCCAATACAAGAACTTGAGTGAGAAGTAGGGTTGTAACTAGGATGGGTTGGGTAGGGTTGAAAGCCAATCCAAACCCAAACATGAAATACATGAACTCATATACAAACCCAAACATGAAATACATAAACTCATATATAATCCAACCCGATAAACTCAATCCAAACTGAAATTATGAAACTCGAATTAAGTTTGGGTTGATTTTATATTGATTAGGTTAATCAGATTGATTGAGTTAGCTAGATCAGGTTGGAAAATTGAGTTAAAAAAAATTATTGAGTTATAAAACTATTTGACAAATCTATATGAATAACAAAATGATTAATTTAATGAAAAACAAAAAAATGAAAAAAAAAATCACTAAGTGAAAAAAAAAATGCTTAATAACAGCATTTCCAAATTTATAAAGCATTCAAAGTGAAAAAAAAAATCACTTTCATCGTTGTTAACATTTCAAAGAAAAGAAAATCATAAATCAACAAAGTTACACTAGAGTCTTATTGATTTAAAAAACAAAACAATATATATATATATATATATATATATATATATATATATATATATATATATATATATATATATATATATATATATATGAGAATATGAAAAGAAAAGAGATTATAATGGCAACTTTAGGTTTTTAACTCGAAGATCGGTAAGAAAATACATGACTGAGGAGAGTAGTGTGACCAGACCAAAACATAATGACAGCATAAAAAGATAACGAAAAACAATGATGATAGCACAGTAGTAGTGGCTTCAGCAATGGAACGAATGTATAAATGAAAGTAGTCGAGTAATGATAATATGTTAAGTAGGAAATGTCAAAATGGTAAAAAAAAAATTACATATATATATAGAACCATTGATCCAAGCCCAACCTAAATTTAAATCGAGTTAATAAAATCAAACTTAAGGTAGCCCCAAATTACAAAAATAGTCATCAAACCAACCCCTAACATTTAGGGTAAGCACCCAAGTTATAACCCTAATAAAAGGTAGGGAATTCAACTATTCATTCATCACAAGTCTTTTCATGTATTGCATTTCATGTTTAACAGGAGTCTTGGAACAAGACGGATAATTTGATTACTTTAAATGTCATTTTATTATAAGTTGATTGGTAAAAACTCTTAATCACATATTGATAACTTATTAAGGCTAAACAACTTCTGATAAAAAAAAAGGCTATAGATCGTAATTTATTTTGATATGTTTTTACTAAAATATTCAAATTCCCTTATTTATCATTCTCATACATTATTTAGGTAAAACATTGAGCATATACACATAGGTAAATTAACCTTCAACCCATTTCACTTACAATAAAAACTCTTTTATCGAAGCAATAATTTATAATCCCATTGCTCAGTTATTAAACTACAATCGCCATTTCTGAGTTAAACCAAACAAGCACTTAGTTTAATTGATTATGAATAATTGATAGAATTCAATTGATAAGACAAACTATAATATACATTAAGTAAAAAATAATAATATCTCATAAAAATAAATTATAAAATTTTATTGTTTTATTTATTTATAAATAATTTTTTTTAATATAATTAAAAATACTTATAAAAAATATTTAAAATTTTACTTAAAAAATTAAACAAGGCTATAAGTAGAACTAGATATGAAAAGTTTCCCAATCAATCATTAATTTTTTATTTAAGTGAAAAAAAAATTATTTAAATAAGGAGAGTGGGGTTGAGAGGTCGATGATTGGTGGATGGGCATATTCTCGGCAAAATCCATTCTCCATCATGTTATTGTACTTCGGTTAAGGTTAACCGATTCACACCTTTTCTAATCGTATGGTTGAAAATCAATATGTCCATTATCTGTGAACCAAATTTAAATATCTATTAAACAAGTACCTGAGGTGGGCATTTGTGAATGGACCGCTTTGAAACTTTAATATATGACCATGAAAATCTTCGTCCCTACTTTAATATCTTTATCAAGTGACATATACTTGTGTGATAAACAACATACGGTAAATGACACCTAGAATCCAATCATAGATCAAAGTCGGTAGGCGGTAGGCGGTAGGCGGTAGTCGGTAGTCAGTAGTCGGTAGGGTGGGCATCCCTAAAGCCATTCAAAATCAATGGATGCTTTGTAGGGTACTGAAAGGGAATAGTCTCTTTGTTACGAAAGATGTTTTGCTTCTGGGTGCACCAGTTGGTGCAATAGTTATGGATCATTGTGGGAATAATTAAATTTTGATATAAATAAAAAAGACAAAAAAATAAATCAGTATATATATATAGGGATCTAAATTTGTTATGCGGTTTGGCGCAACTTACATGTGGGGCAAATAAGAAGAATTCCCAGCTATGCTCTCAAATTAAGTTATAGTGATGCTTATATAAAACCAAGACGCTCTTTTCTCTAATACGCTCATTTCAATTATAACATAATGAAACGTAAATGAGATACAATTCCGACAACGTCTAGATTTCATGTGACATCCTTCAACATGATGTATAAAAACATTCCAACGATGAGAGATTGGCAATCACCCATATGATATTCAGCCTCACTTGTAGCGTCTTTGCCACGTCTTACATATTTTTGTGGTGTGTGTTGTTCAAAGCGCGCTCCCTATTTATCATCTCCAGGGGAAGAATCGAATGATGATACGGGATCGCGTGTTTACATTTTCATTTCGATCATTGGCCCAAATGTTATCTTTATTGAAATCTAAGTGATTAAGTCGATTAGATTCATTACATGTGTGAACAGGGAATATTTGTGTCTTCCATAGAAAATCATGATCAAATCACGAAGATTTGATACACCCAAATGTGCAACTTCTATCATACGATCCATCACATCATATCAAGTTTTGATCTTTAGAAAATTACTCTATCGGATTTTGAATATGGTAATCTTCTGGTAACTTGTGTCGGCGCTAAGGCCAGCTCGTACATTATAGCATAGCGCCAGTTGAGCGATAAAGGCATATGACGTAATTTTATCAGATTATGTGATAAATGGCCTCGACAGATACCATAAATTATGTTTTTCTTTATAAACATGGATGTTCAAACCAAGTTTCGTGTACCTCAACTAATTCTTTAGGTCTTGATGCTATCGCTTGGATAAACCTTCAATAATCCTTCGAGAACTTGAATTGATGATCATGAAAAAGCAAACGTAAGGTTGGACCAGCGGATACCATTAGAGTTAGGTAACATAAAGTATGTTACCCCATTTTGCATGACACCATGGGGTTTTTTCTAAGTTAATAAAATATTCACTTGACCTCATACTTTCAAATATTAAATAATTAGTCATATCAAGTTGAGTTCCATTGAAATTCTAGATTCCTATCTCAACACCTACTAATGAATAAGTTCAATAAATAATTAATAAAGACAAAGGAGTTTGAAGTGATTAGGTTATAAACCAATAATACATAAGAAAACAGATTTTATTGGGCGTGAGAAAATAAATGAAATTAGATAAAATTTAAACAATGTTAAATAATTACTAGGCTCTAAATCAACAAAGAATTATGATTTCTTCACTTACAAATGAACTTGTCTAATAATGAAGAGAATTAAATAAAGAGTTTAGGCTTTGTTATATAAATATTTTCGAAAACAATTGTTTATCCTCCCAAACAAGAAAAAGAATATTTGGCAACAAGAAAACAAAGAATTGTTTTTTTAAAAAATAAAAAATGGAATATCTTTAAATAATACCTTTTAGTTATTTTCAGTTGTTTTTATAATTAGTACAAAAAATGATTACATAAAAATAAAAATTATTTCTCAACATATTTAAAAATATAGAAAATAAATTAAAACTATTCCAAGTTCCTAGCGAATGTTCTATACAATATTAGATAATAATTTTCAAAAGCCTTTTTTTTAAAAAAAATTAATAATTTTTAAAATTATATAAAAATAATTGGGAGATGATAAAAGTTTTATAAATCCAAAACATTTTAGGTTCACCAATAAACTTTTATTCTAGCAAAACACTAGATAACAGCTTCAAAAACCATATGCTTGTTTGTTCATCATTTTTTTAAACTATTTTTTGTTCTAAAAAAATAAAAAGAACAAGAAAAATATAAAAAACACGTTTGGTTATAATATACATTCCCAAATTATTTATTTTTTTATGAAAAATATTAGATTCAAATAATAAAAATGGTTTTGTTTTGAAAACATAAAAATGATTTTCTCTATATTTTTAAAAAATGTTATTAAGAATAGTGTTAAAAGACATGAATCAATGGAATTATTTTGAAAATATTTTAATCTCCGTCCAGATATACATGAATTAACTCAAAATATTTAAATAAGTAAATATCTATTCTGATGCAACCCCTCCACTAAGTTAGGATGTAAAAATGATATAAAAAATTTGTACTCGTCAAATAGTTAGAAACAAGTGGTGACACTTAGAAGTTGGACGGAGGGGGGAATGAGTATGAACCATACATGTGGGCTTACGTCTAAACGCAGAAAATCTGTGTGGACAAGGACATCCCTTCCATTTCATGGCTAACACGTTACCCCAAAAGTAATGGGCATCAAAGTTTTAAGCACAATAAGTCAAATCAGCCTCTACCCACATTGTCCTAGAAGTAGTCATCTAAGAGGACTTCCATGGAAAAAAGAAATGGTGGGTCCCCTATATAACCGGGCTTTAATTCTAGACCATACAACTACCCCTTCCTCTGTATCCAAATTGACTTGGTAACCACTCACCAACATAATCATGGTTCATCTCTTCTCCTCAAGCATCTCATAAAGCTTAAAAGATTTTAATCATGTAATTCTTGAGGCAACAGTCCGAAAACGTTAATGGGAATCCATGGTTTTTGAATGGTAATGAGTGTATAAGGCTTTTCGCACCATGGAAGAAGGAATACTTGAGTTACAAGTTTGTTGTGATGGTGTGTGCTTTCAACATAAGGGAAATACTTAAGGGAGGAGGACAACGACCGTTTTGTTATGTAGTGGCCTTGCTGTCCTTGTTGAAATTTTGGGACAGTAATCAGCCACATGAAGTGCATGTGAGCAGTTAGTGTTCTTATATATAGGTCTTTCTATCAAACATTCTAGTCATTGTCCTAAGAGATGTACGGGGCCAGAGGGGGTTGGAAAGAGGCGGTTTCGCCGGTTTAGGGTACCTAAGGGAGGCGAGTTTCAGGCGATACTTGATGGCAGGGTAGGTATCCTGTAGGCTCTGCGGCTCAGGGCATTGTTATGTGCCAGGCAGATGATGCATTTTGTGCAGAAAGTGTGATGAACTGGAGTTCCTTGGAATAATTTTTTGGCGTTCAGGCATATTCGATGCTTGCTATGCAATTCATGTCAGAATCTTTCACAGAGGTATCTGATAGGAACTTCACATGAGGTGGTGCTACCTACCATGGTTAGCTGGACGGATCGAAGCTGGTGTAACGCAAGCGATAAGTCCAAGTGCTCAAGAACAGAGAAGATGCCTTTTCTGTTTCTTTGATCCTTCTGTGGCTGGATGTAGGTTAGACTAATAGTTCAGAGAGTTTGTTCCTCTCAGGTGTTGAATATGTTGAGGAGTTGATTTCATTTGTTTCAGGGGAATTTGAAATCCTGAAAACAGAAGAAAAAACTGAGAAACACAAGCAGAACACTAAATGTTGAAACAAGAAAGACAATTTCTTGAATTTATCATTCTGTGTAATGTCAGAATCTTTCATCAGATAGAATCAAGTTCTATAGCCTTGTTCTCTCTTTCACATATTAGTCTTCAATCTACCATCTGAAAGAATTTGATGTACTTAAAACTATATAAGAATTAAGAAATCTAAACTCTTAGGTGATGAGGGCTAATCTGCAGATCATTATGCAGATAATAGTGAGGAAGATATTGTTCTTTTTGAGGCAACGTCTTGATCGAATGATTCACAAGCAAGACATGGCTCACCCACTTTCAGATCTATAATAATAAGGGGCCATGTAAGAAAGATAGAAACCATTCTCACGAATCATAAGCTAGTATGATAACATTGCTAGATGATGCTCCAAGCTTCTCTTTGAAAAGCCTGTTCTGGATGTGAACTATTCGGTTTCTTGGAATGTCTAGACACACCCCTTAGGCAGAAGGAGAGACGTGAAGTGAAGTTTCTTCGAACATGTGGAGTGTGTCCAAGGCCATATCAGGTGGTCACACCTGCTGGTCCAGGGGAAAAACTAACCTGATGGTTTCACAAAAATGTCAGTTATGCATAAATCTGTGACTTGGGTGATATAAGTACCAGAAGATCAGTTATTGCTGGCCTATAATCAAGATTATCCTATTCCAATGTTACACTTGTTCCTAAGATGATCACAGTTGGGTAGTCCCTAGAATACTACCTCTGTATCCAAAACAAATGAATATACGCATGATCAGATTCGTAATTTTGATGCAGGTAAAATCTTAGCTAAAGGAATGATCAGATTCATGTATAAACTAATATTCGCATGTTCTAACAGTCTAAGTGAGACAAATCAAACTATGAAGGTCTTCTTCTCTTTGGCATGCCTCTTTTAACCTTTTTGAGTCATAACAACCAGAACATCCGAATAAAGTATAGCATGATACCTATTTTCGGTATATCTTGTGGCACCATCTAATATAGATTATACCTTAAAACAAGCACATACAATTCCACATAATTTGACTTAAAACAACTGTCCTTCACGTAAGAAACTAATGTTGAACACGTGTCAACTGATCGAAGTATGGATTGAAAATTCATCAAGTCGAACAGCAAAATGAGGTGGCTCTACCGACAAATGTACAAAAGGCATACCTAACAGAGACATTTGTTAAGCCCTCGTTTTTTCACACTAGAGGACCTCAGATTTGTTGACTTAAAACACAGTATCTGAATGAACTTTATAGAGGAAAAATGGGATCAGGCAGCATATGGATGAAAAGCGTATACAAAGATAAAGCTGTGCAAGTTGTGAGATTAAAGAAGGATGTTTTATTGAATTGGAGAAAGTAGATGTTCCTTACATTCATCGGACAACTGCTGCGGCAGTCAAAACTTATTTCATGAAATGCAACCAACAGTAAAATAAGTTCACCTACATAGCCAAAAATGACTTGCAAAGGACATCACCATTGTAGGCAGTGGAGATGGAAACGAGGGCATCTTCTGATAGGCATGATCAAAGACACGAACTATTCATTGTGATGACTTGTTACTGTGAGGTCTTGTACCTTCACCCACTGCATCTCCTGAATGAAAACCCATCTAGCTGCAGAATTTAGAAACAAAATGGCAAGAAAAAGTGATATTCAATAGTATCTTGATGACATCAATTGAACAAATACCAGTAAAGTAGGTCAAAGAAATATTACCCATGAGCTTGTGTGGGATACACTGTTGTATCAAATGACAGCGGAAGCGGTTCCCACATTATTAAAGGCCTCTTTGCTTCCTTGGCCAAAAACTCAAATTTCCTAAACGAGCTACCTGTGCTGACATCTGATGTTTCACATATGTGAATTTTGGTTGCTAATTTGACTGAAGTTTATAAAATTTCAGGGAGATATTTCCTTTTATGGTTGAAACAGAAATGAACAAAGTACTTGAAAGTCCAAAGCTTCAGACTGAGAGAAAAAGGAGGCTGAATCTAGTTTCTGCAATCCTTCTCTAAAATCAGGCAAGAAAGTTTAGACCTACAAAGAGGAGCAAAATTCTAGAAGTCAACAGATAACAGAGAATATGCTACAATATCTGATGTTATTATGAGCAAACCATGTAGTAACTGCGCCAGTAACTACCAGTGACCGACAAATGTCATTTTTTTACATACTGCTAGTCTCCTAATCCATTTAAGATTCTTTTCCTTTTTTCTTTAATCTCCTAATTAGACTCTAACTTGGTTTCCTTTTTTGCCCTAACACTAGAGTATAAATATATATGTTACCTCCTTTGTAAATTAATGAGAACAAGAGTATCCCTTCTCTCTCAACATGGTATCTGTTAAGGTTTAGTCTCATAATCTATTTAGGATTCTTTTCCTTCTCTCTTTAGTCTCTATTCGAGGCTCCTAGCTTTGTTTCCTTACTCTTTAAGTATAAATGAATGTTTCCTCCTTTATAAGTGTGAGGATGCAAAATTCATTACTCTCAACATGAGTATCGAGGCCATGGTTGGTTCGAGTACTGACCCTTTTCTGCAGCATATTTCCATTGGACCTTCTTGACCGGATCTTCTCCATCCGGACCCAGCACTCATTAGGTCTTTCATCTTCTACAAGGCCTCTTGTTGAAGCATCTTCTATGCCACAGTCATATCCTACTCCAGTTCCGCAACCGTCTGATGATTTACCTTTTGCCATTCGAAAAGGTACCCGCTCTACTTTAACCCACATCCTGTTTATAATTTTCTCAGCTTTCATCGTTTATCTTTACCCTACTTTGCCTTGTTTCCGCCTTGTCTTGTCTGCGCCAAAGCACTAGTAAGGCTCTCTCTCATAAAGCATGACGATGATAGCTAAAGAGGTGATGCTCTTTACTCGATGGCACATTGGGGATTGTTGCTCTTCCTCTGTGAGTCGTTGGTTGTCGTTAGGTTTATACAGTGAAGGTGGGCGATGGCGATCGATCGGCAAAGCCCGTTTATTTGCCAGGGTACGCTCGGCAATATGGCTCGGACCAATGACACTTTTCCCGGTGTCGAGATTTGCCCTCTATTCCTCTTGCTCCTTTCTATGGTTACCAGTAAGCTCCTTGTGCCACAATTGGATATCTAAGAATGTCTTCCTTCATGGTGATCTCGATAAAGGAGGTTTATATGGAACAAGCAGTTTGTTATTCATGGGGAGTCGGTTTAGTATGCAAATTGCACGTCGTTCATATATGATTTTAAAGCAGTCTCCTCAGGCAGTTTAGTGGGTTCCATTTCCCATGGTTCGGGGAGTTTGGCATGATTCAAAGCACAGCAGACCATTCCTTCTTTTATCATCATACCTCTACTGGATAGTGTATTTACTTGATTGTTTATGTGGATGACATTGTCATTACAAGCCGGTGACGAGATGGTGAAGCCGAGCTTCGAACCAGCATCTTGATGCTTTGGACAAAGACTTGGAAAACTCGAGTGATAGGCATTGAGGTAGAGTACCGGAATTGAAATTAAGAGTGGTTGTTTCTCGGGAGGTATGCAGCTGATATATTAGCAAACAGGTATGTTGAATAGAGCTGTAGACACTCTTAACTGGATCAGATGTCAGAGCTTTGTACCCAGTCGGGAGAGCCTACCAAGAGATCCGGGAGAATATCGACGACTTGTAAATTAAGTAAGAGGAACTATCTCATTATCACTTTCGACTGACATTTTCTTTTCCACCCGTGGCATAGTTGAGTCGGTTCCTAGTGCCTTGTGATAGCCATTCGGAGATTACTACATTTTAGTATTCTCCGTTATATCAAGAGTACAGGGCGAGGGTGTTGTATGATATGAAGATGTCATACCTAGTTGTTTAGCTACGGTGGTGTATTGAAGCGAGCTCACCCGCCCAGATAGATGTTCTCATCAGGTATTGTGTGTTCATTGGAGGTAACTAATATCACGGAAAATAAGAAGCCAAGCGTGTAGCGAGTCTAGTCTTTGGGGCGTCAGTATCAGAAGCTAAGCGTATGACGTATGAACTCGTATGGTTGGAGGCATCTCTACTTGATAGCTAAGATTTGGGAAGGACAAACAGATAAAGCTTATAGGTGATAATCAAGTTGTCTTGCATATTTCATCTAACCTAGTTTTTTATGAGAGGACCAAGCACGTCGACGTGAATTACCACTTTATCAGAGAGAAGAGGTTGCATCGGGATGCATGACTACTAGTTTTGTCGACTCACAATGACACAGTGACGGATATCTTCACTAAGTCTCTGTAGGTCCTGGGATAAAGTATTTATGCTGACAAGCTTGGTGTTTGACCTCTATGCTCCCGGCAGGGGAAGTGTTAGGAGTTTAGTCATACTAATCTATTTAGGTTTTCTTCTATATTTAATCTCACAATTGGGCTACAACTTTGTTTCCTTTTTAATATTTGAGTATAAATATATGTTTCCCTCCTTTTGGGTGTTGGAATCACGAATTCCCTTTTCTCAGCCAGTATCAAAGCCATAGAAGGTTGAATATTAGTTAGGATTTATGTGGTCAAATTTCACATTATCTGGTGTGAGTGTCTCGATCCGGTCGCGATTAAGTGTCGTAAAAGCCTCTGAGATCCTGACCACAGTCGGAACAGCCGCCCATGGCAAGGATTCAGTGACCAACATATGTGGTGGATGCTCCCTTTAGGATCAGACTGCTCCCATTTGGTAGAAGAATCTCTGTATGGTGTCACCTTGGCACGCCACAGTTTCTCTCTACCATTGTCCATACATGAGGGGCACGTGGTGCACTTCTCGGTCTGGACTTCATCACAGTCACACACGATCGATCTACAAGCCCTAGGTACAATTATTACAGTCAACACCTACATCATCCTCTTTTCATCTTTCTCACAAACATATACTTTCAGCTTAACTGTATGTTTTTCTTCCCTAAGTCAGAAATGACTCTAAAGCTTCTCTGACCATCTTGAGTTGTTTGTTCATACAAGAAATCTTGTAGTTTAAGTTGATTATATAACTCTGCTAATTTCCTCATCTCTATGGCTAAAAGACGTCTCTACTTGGCTGAGAAGATGTCTCTTATGCATTTGAGGCAGTTAGACTTCTAATTCCTTTGTATCTTAAACTCCTATATTACCTTGGATAAACTCACGGAAAGCGAAATTTATCTATCATGGACTGATTCTGTGGACCTATGGTTTATTGGTAATGGTTGGGAGGATCACGCCTCTGCGAGCACAGTATCTGAAGATCCAGCATTGCTGGAGTGGCGAAAAAGCGTGGTTGTGTACAATATTCTGAATAATCTATTGATGCAAGACTCTGCTATATAATAATAGGGCCTATAAAACTTGCTACTCTGCAGAATCGGTGAAAAATTGCACACTAATGACATTTCAAAGTCTCTCTTAGATGTATCTCTGTGCTAATTTGAAACAACTCAGTATGGATATATCTTCTTATGGTGGACGGATGTCTACCCTTAAGAATGAACTTGCATCTATCTTTGCCCGAAGTCTACTAATCTTTGAGACTTCTGATCAAGATGGATCGAGTCTACTTCAGTCATTCATTACACTTAACCTTGAGGCGATTTTGAGAACATCGAAACGGATACTCCAGCTGGGGCGGTTGGCTAAGCATTTATGAGACTCTTGCTCGATTGGTCGTCGCACCTCCGATTGCTAGTCTCATGCGATTTGAGATTACCTTGGGACATACCCCATGATGTAGTTTCTCAGTCTCATTCTCGAGAAATGATTCCAAGGTAGAAGCGGTGCTTGAATTGAGGTAGAGGACAGCGTCTGGCACTTTTATCATTATCATAGGCTTGGATACACCCGTGATCAATGCTATTAGTTACATGGAAGACCTCGCATCTTGCGCTTCGATGCCCGATCATTGTGAAGTTAAACCACATCTCAGGCTCATCCACCTCGTGGTGTCATTCTTATGCGAGTAAATTGAGAGTACCTTACGTCTCACTCAGCGATAAATCTTCCTCCAATGACCAAATCTTGTCCGGCCTTCCTATTAGGGTATTAATGTCTCTGTTTGCCTTACATTCATACGCACCTTGGATCTTGCAATCCCCAGGGGCGCAAAATCATATCTCTGTAATAAATACCATTTTTCTTCCCTTACCTTTCCGTCTGCCACCAGTAACTAATATAGCAACTAATGATTCTCAGACCATAGCTAAAGGCGATTAGTTAAACATCCCCTCACTTCTTGCCCTTGACCTCTGTACTTTATGTTCCTAATTTTCCTTTCAATCTTATTTCCATTAGTAAGTTGACTCATGACCCTCATTGTGTACTTACTTTTTCTCACAACTCTGTAACCTTGCAAGACCGAAATACGAGGAAGACAATTGGCATAGAACATGAGTCACAAGCTATCTTTCCTCATTTCGCCTCTTTTGTTTCCACTACTTACACTTCCACAGGCTCCTCTCCTCATCTGATCATCTCGGTCGTGAGCCTCTGTAAGTTTGAAGCCGGTTCTCGTTTTCTAGTTCATCTTCATGAGTGTGAGTCATATCAGTTCAGGAAACATGCTGGTGTCTCGTTCCCGAGCTTAGATCCTTGAATGAGATCTCATTTGAGGCTTATCCCTTTTGATGTTAGAGGTTGATGAGTGTAGATTTATTTAGTATTTTTGTTTTATACAAGATTAATGCTAGATTCACACTAATATCTCTAAAGAATGCACTAATCCCTCATTTGAATGTGTTTTGCAGATTTTGAATGAAAACCAAGCAAAAAGATGGAAATTTTGAAGAAAATAAAAAGTTGTTGAATTGTAGAGCTGCAAGGGTTCGTCTCAACGAATCTATTCTTTCTAAAATGACGTGGCGTTCACCACGACAAAGTGGCATTCGCCCGCAGTAAAGAGCTAGTCATCTCGGCGGTGAAGAACACATCGAGTATACTCACGGGTTCTTAGCGACGAAGGTCGGTCGACCAGTGACCACATCTGACCAGGTTCATTGATTTTCGAAGGCATATAAGATGATACTTGTTTTAGGGTTGAGGGGGGGTTTTGGCAAGAAGAGACGAGATCAAGAGTCCTGACTGGGAAGTTCGCGCTTTGAGAGGAAGAAAACCCTCGCCAGATTCTGCCCTCTTGTTCTATACACGCTAGGACCGGAGAGGGAGTTAAGTGGCTATTCTCGAGATTTGGGAGAAGGACTTAGGATTGAGAGGGAAGAAGACCAAGGACTCATCGGCTTTCATCATTTAGATTCTTATTTACCCTTTTTCTCATGTTTTATTACGATTTTGTGTTGCACGAGCCTGCAATATGTTTTTGATTAGTGATGGGGTTTTGTTGTATTTTGGACATGAATTTTATATTTATTTGTTAATTTTCCTTTTTCTATTGTCTATTTGTGATTGTCACCTCTATTGATTCATACTCGGTTTGGTTACACATTGATTTCTAACTAATCTCAATATGGTGAGTGGTTCCATGCGAGATCTGAGAAGGGAGTAAAGAATTAAACATAGGTGAATCAACCTAATTAGCTTGGTAGTGTAGAACTTATCGGTAATTAAAAGTGATGTGAGATTCACCAGGTCTTAAAGCATGCTAATGCAGAGGTTATTTGAGAAGCAAAAACTGAATGTCGTTGGTAGATTATCCGACCTCGAGAGAGGCTTTTAATTAAATTAGGCAAGAGTGGCCTTGGAGGGCTTTTTCAAGAGGCAATAGGATGGAATGTTGACCTAGATATAATAGGATTGTCTAATCACACCAAATACCCTAGAACTCTATCATCTCTTGGTATCCCTTAGTTGCACATTTTATTTGCTGAAAATTGATCTCATTAGTTTAGTTTAATCTCTGTCTCAATCATTTAGTTTGACCGTTTTGATATCCGAAGAAGTATTCTAATTTTGGTACTTAGCATCCCCAATTTCCCTGTGGATCGATCTCTTGTACATTTATTACACTGTATTACTTGATAAGCGTATACTTGCACAGAATAGGTGCTTATTTTAATTTTTTCTGCATATTTTTAATAAACAACACAAATACACCTATTAGGGGTCCTTCTCAGTCTGCATCTACTTTGGGAGATTTACCGTTCTTTTATTTACTTTTATGACGTTATTCTCGATGTACTTGGTCATTTTTAATGAAAACTCGAGCTGAGTTATTTTCTATCTTTCAAAAATTTCATGCTGAAATTCACACTCAATTCAATGCTTCTATTCGTATTTTAAGAAGTGATAATGCAAAATAATATTTTTCTATGTCGTTCTCTTCTTTTATGTCTTCCCATGGGATTCTTCACCAATCATCTTGTACTTATACTCCTCAACATATGCATGCATTAGCTAAAGCATGGAAACCATCATTAGTTAAACAGCTCCACTCTCTCCTTCATCATAAAGGTTCCTCCAGTAACTTTTTGGGAATGCTATTTTAATAGCATGTTATTTGATTAACCGTATGTCCATCCTCTGTTTTACATGATCAAATCCCTCATTCTATCTTACTACCTGATGAGTATATTTTATACTCATTTTATCCCAACGTTTTGTGTGTTATTTTGTAGTTTTTATACATAAATAAGTGTCATAATGCTCTCTTTTCTCAATTTTGTGATTAGGCCAACCATTAGTGAAGTAGGCAAAAGATGTAAAATCAGCAAGTTCAACGTATGCGACTCACATCTATTTTGACCTTTTTAGATATACGATGACCTCCAATGGCTCCAATGCTGTGGATAGATATTAGACTTTAGAGCTTTAAAAGTCGCTATTCCCTTTAATTGGACTTCAATTGAGTCAAATCATGACTTTTGGAAGTTGAAGGAATGGGGAAAGTGCTCGAAAATCTGACTAGTTGGCACTTTGTGATTCGAGTATTTACCATCAACTCTAAAGTGTTCACTCACGGATATATCCATATTCACCACACTCTCTAAGCTTTCCAACAAGATGAGATTTTGTACAAATCGAGTTTGAGCAGAGAAAATTCTGCATCAGGAAGTGAAGAAATTCTGAAGGAAGTAACCAATGCTTTGTAAGCGTGGTTTCTTCACAATACGGCATGGTTATTCACGTTATGGCGTGGTTCTCACTGCGATCCACTCCCCACTCTGGCGACGGGACCGCTCTGATGTGAGCTACGCTATAGCATGGGCTTTCACGCGCGTGGTTTAGACAGGCGTGTAGTAGCTACATTTTTGTATTTGTGTGTGTTGCAGCTAAAGCGTGGATGCTTGAGAGACCCAGAGTTGTGGAAGCCCATTATCACACTTTGCTCTCTTTGGTTTGGCCAAAAGGGAAATTCGGGCATTGGTTGAAGGGAGGTCAAAGGGGCGGAGGGAGTTCTCTCGGCAGTAGAGAGAAAGAAGCCCTAAGGTTTCCAAACCACATAGGGCATAAGGAAGAAAGAAGAATATTGAAGAGATGAAGGTTGAAGAGGGAGATTGGGCATCATTTTTCCATAGAGCATTTCTTCTCCTCTTTATATTTTCTTTCTTTTCTTTAGTTTGTTTCTCCTCCATGAACTAATCCATTTCTAGAGTTTAGATGTATTTAGTTAGGATTTATGTATTTAGAAGTTTGATTTACTCCATTTAATGTTTGGATTATAGTTTTATTAATTGTTCTAGTCTATTTCTTTCCTTACTTGTTGATAAATTCATCACCCATTGACATGGATTTGTGGTTCAACTTGAGGCTGAGGTGGGTTAAATTAGGCGTAGTTAGAACATTACAATTCGCCATTGAGAAGAGATTCTCATGGTTTGTGTAGTAATTAAAGGTTTCCCAGGGTTTATTTAAATGCTAGAACTTTTGGGGTTGAGTAGAGATGCAAAATACCTAAGCTCTAGGGTAGATTGTGGATTCTGGGAGATTCACATATCTGATAGAGAGACTTACTATTAATGATTCGAATGTTAATTGGGGATAAATTGGACCTAATACATAATGATTAGCTAAATGAAATCTAAACCACTGGGATTTCCCTTTATTTCTTAATACCATGTTAGCTTGGGATTATAATTTATTAGTTTCCTTTTTATTCTCATATTTTCCACCATCGAATAAAGTTAAGATTATCAGATTTCAGTGCCAGTAACACAATCTCGTAGAACGATATTTATACTTTCATTTATATTACTTGAGGCGATGCATGCGCTACATATAGAGTACCATTTACATAACACAAATTAAAGTATCGAGTTTTTTGCACACCATTCTTGAGAGTTGGTGTTTTACTAATATTGATGCAGTAGGCATTCTTTACTTTGGATATAGTTAGTCTTGTTTTATTTTCCTTTTATATTTTACTTTGGTTTGTTTTCGTTTTCATTTTATAAGATTTAACACAATGGATCCTTTCATGGAACTATCAACTAAAATGGCCTTCCTCACTCAACAACAAAGTTTAAGGCAAATGGCCAATGAACATCATCAAAGAGTGACAAATCAAGTGAAGAGTCAAGTATGGCAACCATACGCGTCGATGGATGATATTGATATGGTACGTATTTGAAGCAATCTGTTTAGATGGGACCATCACTCAAACACCTCATGGAACACAAATTACCTTGCTCTTCCAATCTCCACAAGTCAAGATCAAGCCTAGAAGAAGCTATGGATGAATTAAGGAAGAACTCAAGTTGAATGCATGTGGCATAAGCTGAATTTTAGATCAATGGCTGATATGGACCCTCTCGAGATTAGTTTACCTAGGTTATGTAGGCAAAATGAAATGAATCAGCCTGCCCAGGGAAGTGTCTGGCCTAGAGACTGCTAGCTGAACTAAGAAGAGTTCGAGGCGATTTGGCAACATCTGGCTCGAGTTCATGGAGGAGACACACCTCCACAAGAGGAGTCAAGCATTAAAAATGGAGTGGATGAATTGGCCTTCCTGATGGCTAAATTAGCTAATTGTGGGGTTGATTTATCATAAATGAGAAACCAGCTCCTATGGCCACTTTTTATACTCGATCAAAATTTGAGATACATCAACCTCTACAAGAGAAGGGAATGAGTATACAAGAACTAGTGGCCAAGCACATGAATGAGGAAGAGAAAATGACAAATTTGTCCTTTGAAGTACAACACAAGAGCTTGCCATCCATTCTTAAGGTGATTAGAGAAGAAGAAGACTTGAGCTAAAATGAGGATATCACCTCAAGCAATGATGGAGAACTTGAGAAGCTAAAGTGGAGGAATGATGCACCGCAGAATGGAAGGCCTTGGTTACGAAAAGGAGATGAAGCCAACTTCTCCGGAATCATTACCTGACAAAGAAGTTATAAAGACAAATTTCGAGATGGCTCCATGGGGTGAAATGTATGAGGACTTTGACATTGTAAAGTAACCCTCGTGTCGAGGTGGAAGGAGTCGTTATTAGGTTGGATAAGGAAATAAGCCACCATTGTGAACAAAAAAATCAAAATAATAAGATCGTAGAAGACTATGTACTCAAGTTGTTGATTAGGCACAGCTACTCGCCTCTTAGAAAGGATGGAGGATGAAATCACCCAGCCTATATGAATTAGTAGAGTCTATTGGACTCGAAAAGCAGAAAGCAACTTCTTGAAAGGCAACCCAAGCTTAGTAATGTTTTCTTTTCCCTTTTCTAGTTTTATTTAGTTAATTTTTCTTGTTGGATCCTGTTTTGTTTTGTTTTTAGTTGTTCTTTTCAGGTTTTTGGAAGTCCTGAAGTTGGTTCTAAAATGACGAGATGATCAGCAGGGGGTCTCTCAACCTCTTTGTTTTCATGCTTTATTTCATTGAGGTGTTTTGTTCAAGTTTGGGGAATGGTGTGAGTAGAATCGACTTTAGTTTCTTTGGTGATAATGTATACATGTTTATTATTTTGTGTCTTATATAGAGTTAGTTTGTTGATTAATAACTATTTGGAGGAGATGTTTTGACATTGTGCTTCAAAAAAGTTTATTTTATTTGGCCAAAACTTAGGATACCATCACATTTATATAATCTAAGTTAAGTGAGTGTCGGTGGTTTGTGGGAGGCTTGGTTGCTGTAGAGCCTTGAGTGTTTCAAGGAACCACTTCTTGGCCAGGACTTCAGTGCTACATGCACACTAGATCTCATTTGTACACTGAGGTTTCGGCCTCTTCTTCTCAAACTAAACTTACCTTGGGAGACCTTAACTTCCATAGTGTTGGAACACCTCTATAAAGAGGGATAAATGAGCCACACATTAGCAAAAACAAAATAAAAAGAGAGAAAAAAAAAAAAGAAAAATGAAAAGAAAAAGAGATAAAGAAGTGAGTTGTTCGATCGAATCTAAAATTCTGATCCGAGGTCTTTCAAAGCCTAGATGGCGCAAGCGATTGGTTGGGAGTCGCTAAGCTTCCTTTGCCGTTGCATGAGATAGAGGATGGATTCAGGTCTCCGCAGTAGGTGCTTTGGTTTTCTAGTTGAGTGTTTAGGAATTGGGATTGAAGGAACTTAATGCGGAGTGCCATAACGAATGGTGAGGAGTCACCCGACATATCCCATTTACATGGACACTTTCGTGTAGCGTCCCATCCCTGCTTTCTAGTTATGGTATTGAATAAAGGTGCGTTCTTAGCCTATTTTTGTTATTATCTTTCCAGATGAGATAATTAGGTTGGTTAAGTGTCTTGGAACCTCGCCTACATTTGAGGTCTAACATACCATTTTAAGTTTACGTAGGAAGGATTCATTGAAATTGAAGGCAAAGCTTGCCTTGATCACCATGCCATAGATGCACTTGTCTTTAAGATTTTAAATGTTAGGATCCATGTAGGCTATATAGTTTCCCATAGAACTTTGTCATGGTATTCTCTAACTTGTTTTCTTTGCATTCTCTCATATGCTTTAGTGTGTTGTATATATGTGTGTTTTTCCTTTGCTTGAGGACAAGCAAAGATTTAATAATTAACCTTTCTTTTGCTTCATATGTGCTCTTTAGTTTGTCTATTTTTGTTCGCCTTCTCACTCTGAAGACAGACTCTCGGCTAAGGCCCGAGGTGTCTTCTTGGGTTATTCTCGCCTTCATAAGGGTTATCGTTGTTATTCTCCCAACATTAATCACTACTTCATTTCTACTAATGTTACCTTCTTTGAGGATTCCTCCTTCTTCTCCTTTGCAGCGCGTCCTCCTGTGTCGGATGTCTTATCTATTCCTCTTATCTTACCATCTCTAGATTTCCCCTTCTCCATGACTGAATGTAAGTGACTCGAGCACTTTAGGTTATACTCGACATTAATCAACATTATTCTCAGGCATTAATCATTTGCTTCATTTCTCTTTGATGTACCTTCTTTAGGGATTCCTCCTTCTTCTCCTACGCTAGGGCATCCTCACGTAGTCGGATGTCATATCTATTCCTCTTGTCTACCATCTCGATTTCCCTTCTCCGACAACGGATGCCGTGACTCGACCGCCCGGGTTTATAGTCGTCCTCGTCCTCTTACAAGGCCTCTTGTTCAATCATCTTCTATGCCCGCAGTCATCTCACTGCTCAGATTCCGCTTGTTAGTATGATGATCACCTGTGCCGTTCGAGAAGATGCGCTGCCTTCCCAACCCACATCGTACATAATTTTATGAACTTTCATTTATCTTTACTACTTTGTCTTTGTCTCACCTTGTCTTACATCTACCCACCTACTTGACACCCGGGTGGGCTCTCTCTCTCATTCGAGTAGAAAGCAGAGCCAGTGGCTAAGGAAATGGATGTTCTTATTTCGATAGCACATGGAAGCTTGTTGCTCTTCCTCCCCAGCAAGTATCCGGGTTGGTTGTATCGTTAGGTTTATCACCGGTGAAAGTGGGACGTGGCGGGTTGATCGGCAAGCCACGTTTAGTTGTCGAAGTGCGCTCCGGCAATATAGCTCGATTTGTTATAATCACGTTTCCTGTGGCCTCGCGGCTCTTTTTCGATTGGATATTAGAATGTGTTTGCCGTGGTGATACCGGCTGGGAGGTTTATATGAATCGCCGTCTGGTTTTGTTGCTCGAGAGGGAGTTGGTTTGGTATATAGCTACGACGTTCATATAGGGTGCGAAGCGATCTCCACCGAGCTTAGTTTATACGGTTTAATTTCCGGTGGTTCCACGATTTTGCTTGTGATTCGAAGCCGCAATGAGGACCATTAGTCTTTATGCGTACGTCTTACATTGAATGATGTATTTACTTAATTGTTTATGTGGATGACATTGTCATTATAAATGACCCGGGATGGTATTTAGGCCATGTTGAGTCACGGGGATTAGCGGGATTAATTTTGTACCGGTGGGACTAATGCGGTGAGGACTAGGAGTAGGACAAATTTATCTTGTCTGTGTTTGATACGATCTAGACAAAATTATGGACTTTTTATCCTCGTTTGGTATCTGGGACTAAGGTGGTATTATTTTTTTACTTAATCTTGAATAGAACTTTTTGGGCTTAATCTTGGAATAGTGCAATAGCATTAGAGTATTAAGTTATTTGTTTTTTAACATTAGGTAATGAGTAAGGATGGCAGCGGGACGGATTATTACGGGTTAAAGTCAGGGCGCTCATTCTTAATGCTTGCAGGTTTAATTTAATTTAATCGGGTTTTTAATAGGTTTAGGTTTATTTTTCTCCGTCGATCACAGGTTCAATTATTACTCTCTGCCAAAACCTGAGAAAATTCAAGAAATTTTCAAAATTGGCAAAATGTTAATAAAATAATAAATTGTCGTAAGGGTTGAAGAAGCGCAAGTCTCTAAATACCGGATGGCCAAGCGAAGCTACTGGCAGATTAAATTCGTCTCGCGAAATCTAGTGAGTCAGAAAAGTTTCGTCAAATTCCGAGACAAGCAGAAATTTTTCCGATTTTAGGTGATAAAGTTTATCGATGTTCCAGGGAATGAGATTTTACTAAAATCTGAAAGTTAGAAATAGTTTAGGCTAAGTTCATTTTAAAATAAAATTGACCGAAAATAAATTGTTTCGGGGTAGAAGCGGGCTCGAATAAACAATATAGATATGTATCAAAATAATAATAATAAATTAAAAGCCTAGATTATATTTTAAAAATAATTTTTATTATTTTATTTTTATACTTACTAATACAATCATTATTATTATAATGTTTTTAATAAATAATTTATAAAAATTCATAATATTTTTTATTTGTATGAAAAATAGTAATTTTAATATAATAAGTATGAATATAAAAATATTAAAATAAAAATAAAAACAAAAATAAAATGTAAACGGGGCGGGTTTAGGAATTTTCCCATCTCCATCCCGCCCCATTTAATTTTTTAAATGAGATAAGTTTAGGAATTGAACAAAATAAAAGCGAGTTTTTGATAATATATTAGTTAATAAATTTTTGTTAAATTTTTTGAATTCACATTAATTATTTTTGTAAAAAGCTATAAAATATTTTATGCAGGTTGAGTAAAGGCGAGACCCGCACTAATTTAGAGATTCATAAAGCAAAATATTCGTATTTAATTTTATCCACAGGTTAGTCGGTCATCTACCAAGCGGCGCACTTAACAATTTTTGTCAAAAATTAGTCTAATCCCTACTCGATCCAGCTTACGAACCGACATAGAAACTCAGGCAATAGCGTCTTGACTTTCAAACAACAAAATTTGAAACTCAAGTATTTCTAGGCATTGAGATGGCTAGGTCTGATTTCGGAGTGGTTATTTCACCAAAACAAGTATGCCTTAGATATATTGGCGAGACACTTGTATGTGTTGAATTTTGTAAGCGCATGCCATGGCTCATGGATCGAATGTCGAACTTGTACGAGTCGAGGGAGCCTCTGAGATCCAGGGACATATCAGCGGCTTATGATAAACTAGAAACTATCTAAGCTTATCACTTTCGGTGCGACATTTCTTTTCGCATGAGCATGGTTGGTCGGTTCCCCATAATCCCACTTTGCCAGCGACCATTGGGATCTTTGCGGTTCGTATTCTACATTATGTTAAGGGTGTTGTATGAGGAGGTCGTACCCGGATTGTTAGCTCTGAGTGTCACGGTAGCGAGGCTCGCGTAGATAGACGTTCTACGTTAAGTTATTATGTGCTTATTAGAGGAAACTTAATATCTTGGAAGAGTAAAGCAGATGTAATGAATCTAGTGTTGGAAATTTGAGTATCGAGTTGTTGCCTTAGCAACATGTGAACTCATATGGTTTGACATCTTCTCCAGGAACTAAGATTTGGGAAGGATGGGCAGTAACAAGAAACATAAGATAATCGTAGTCTTTGCATATTTCTACCATCTAATCCTAGTTTTCTGAGAGACCAAGCACATGAGTGGATTGCCACTTTATCGAAAAGGTGCATCGGGATGCATCGTCTTAGTTTTGTCAACTCTAATGACCAACTAACGAGACTCTCTTCAAGAAGAACTAAATCTCTTGGGGGTCCTGGGATAAAGTATATATATGACAAACTGTACTTTTGACCTATAATACTCGGCTTGAGAAGTGTTAGAGTTTAGTCTCTAATGTGTAGAATTCTTTTCCTTCTCTCTTTAGTGCTTGATTAGGCTACAACTTTGTTTTCTTTTTACTTTTAACACTGAAGTATAAATATGTATGTTACCTCCTCTGTAAATTAATGAGAACAAGAGTATTCCTTCTCTCTCAACACAAACATTCAAAGAATTTCATGATTATCTCTTGCAATGGATTAGACAAATCAAAATTGTAAGACAAGATTTGATACCATGAGTCAATCATTCAAAACCAAGGAAAATGAAATGTAAGCGATTTCAGATGGTGAATCTATTACCCATTCAATTAAGCCTCATGTTGCAATGTACGATGAGCTGAATCAGTAGTTTGTTGATGTACGAGGGTCATAGTCATACGCTTCACCCGCCTTAACAAATCTACCTTTCACACGTTTTCTAGTATCAGCTCTGGCTTTACGAGAAGCATATCTGATTTGTTTGCCAAAGCTACAAATCAGAAATGTAAATAAGCAAAACTTGTTACAAGTAGGTAATAATAAAAACCTCAAGAAATAAACATCATGATCTCGATCAGGAATCCCCGATACTTGAGAGAATTTTCTGTGTTTATAGAAAGTTAATAAATTTACTTTATTCTAAATGGAAGTGAAACCCCCAAGAAAATGATCATAAACATATATTAACTTATTTCTTCTTCTAAGAAAGAACAATTTTAGCCTTTGTCATATGATTTCTGAAGCCATTCATCAAGCAGCATTGCAGGAGTTCTGGTAAAACACACTCCTATTGATCATGCTCAATGTCCTTTACATGCAGATAGCATATTCCATGCGTTCAGAGTTGAACAACATACGTTCGTGTTTTCTTTTTCTCATAGTATCTCATCTTAGCTTTTTCCCTTGACTGTGGGCAATTAGCATCCATATTTGATGCCCACGGTGATTCACTGGTCAGAAATGATGGCGACAGTCCACAATCTCGATAATTAGCTGCACTACTTTCACCAGTGATGTTCAATAGCGAAAGGGATACACTTTCATGAACTTGCCCACCAGGAAATCCTAGTCCCATGTTTCTGCTGCAACAAGGGTTAACAAGCATGCAGCCAACACTACCATTCATAGCCTCTGTCACACTAGACCCAGCAGCACAAGAGGATGGAAAAGCACTGCAGTCATGTTGCCTTGGTGATGAAGCCTTGATTTTCATAAATGTAATAGTCATACACATACAAGTTTTATAAAATTAGCTCCCAGCATGAAATCAGAAGTTAAACTTCCAGTAATTTGATAATAAAAATATCAGAATATAAGTTCAATTAGTCATCAATGTATTAAGAAGAAAGCGCACAAACAGAGTACAAAATTGCATAACTGGACAAGAATACTATGCTATCAGCCATGCAATCTATCAAACACTTGATGTGAAATGTCATACGAATACTGAACACCAGGCAAAGCTCTTTACATAAGCAGATACAATTGATGTTGATAATCCAGTCTAATAAGACAGAAGAAAGGCTCAATATGAAGGATTATGTGACTAGACTTTCATTGAAACTTACAGACATAAATATCTATCTATATATATATATATATAGAATACGACCCTAATCAAAATGCATACATTTGTCTCATACTATAGGATGAGTGAGAAGATATATTTACCCAAAGGGCTATAATTGGAGATACCATTGTACCTGCAACCAAAGTTCCTATAAAATGGGAAATTCCTACCTTTGAGTGCAGTTTGAACCATTGGTTTATGTAATTGGAAGTAATCAATTAGGTTCTTCGACAAAACCTAGAAATCGATCACTAATCCAATTTGAGTGCCTCTATAGGATAGACCTCAACCGAAAACTAAAGAGTAACAACAGTAACTCAGTAAGTGATTGAGTTCAGGAGTTTTTCGTATAAAATTACTCACTCTAGAAACCTAGTAATATAGAGAAGACAAAATTGTGTGACATATAAAACCCAGACCAGAAGTGCATGTTTCAAAGAGAGGAGGGAAGAGTTGTTCACTTTCCAGCCCGATGGTTAAGCGGGTGAAAGCTAAAGCATTCTCTCAGCCCCAGTTATTTTCTTTGATTCTGAATGGAACGCTAAAAAACTAACTATATTTAACAGTGTAAGCATTGGATTATTTGTCATATAATGTTTTATTTCATAACATTAAAAGTAAAAGACAAATCCAATATGTTACTCTCTATTTAGAAAAGCCAAACATATTGGCTTTTGCTGTCTCAGAAAAAGTCTCCTGCCAAGTCACTGAAAAAATAAAAAAACAAAAAAACACACACACAACATCAACAACAACAACAGCAACAACAGACAACCGACCAACCAAAGTCTGAAAGCAAATTGCTTTCATAAAAAGCTAAAAACCAAACCTCTAAAGCATTTTCAATGTGACCATTAGATTCAGTAACTGATAAGTTTTTATCCATTAATAGGCTGTCCATTCCTGCATTGTCATATTGGCATGTAGAATGACCATGTGGAGAACTAATCATATCATCACTGTTCTCAAATTTCAGTGTAGCATCATCCATGTTGATGCCCTGACGGAGATCACGACCTTCATTTAGCCCAAGATCCTTCAAATTGGAACAAAACTACATCATTAGAAGCATACAGATCAAAAATCTTCAACACCTAACTAAAAACACAGGAGAATCGAATCAAACAACCCGCCCAAGTTGAGATTGATGGATTACTATTGAGAAAATGAAAGAAATAACCTTTGATGGTTTGATCTCATCAGGGAAGAAAGGTGCTTCGTCTTTACAGCAAGATGAAGTGAAATACCGATCAGGTGGAATGGAAGAAGATCCACCAGGCACTAAGGCAGATTCCCCCACCCAAGGCTCTTGTTTCCTCAACTTGTTTCCCCCCAACACAAGGGACCCTTCATCTCTAGGCTCATCTACCTTAAGGCCGGCAGAATATGGCAATGGCAGATCAAGAATTGAAGACCAAAGCCTTGAGAAATCACCCAAAGAAGGGCAACCCAAATAGAACTGCAACAAGTAGAGTCTATGTCCCAAGACTGAGCAGCCGTTGTCAAAACAGAGACAAATCTGACAAATACACAATTTTTCATCCATACACCTGTACATCCCAGGCTCCGAATTGCATTTATCACATAGCAGGGAACGGGGATGCCTACGCGACAATGCATTAGGTAAGATGGTATTTGTCACAGCTTAACTCTTGCATGAAATCTGGTTTGGTAAAGCCACTGCCCTCACCACCCACAATACTCATAGGTTCCATATATTCCCCCTCACTCTTTCTGCCCTTTTTCCTCTATCCGAACATTAACTTCAAAAACCAAACAAGAGAATTCGACTTTTCCTCACTTATCAATCAATCCTGTATATTACTAAAACCATTTCCCACAGACAAATCCACCATAAACTATCAAACCCTAGAAAAGAAAAAACAATCAAATTCCCAGTTCAAATTCCTGCATAACTATTATTAACTATATCATGTCAGTCTAAAATTGCTGCTCGAGGTTCAGATGTAGAAACAAAACTTATTAGAATCAAGAATTCGGGAAATGAGAAAAAAAAAAAAAAAAATTGGAGAGCAGAGCCAAGCAGGATGAACTTCAGGTCGCAGCCAGGATCGAGTATTTATGGAAGCATGGAGAATGCCACGTGGTCAAAATTTCGGTACACGTCAGCCTTTTTACCCGCTCTTCAGGTGGGCAATGGCAGCATTGTAAATAATGGGAAGATATGGGTAGGGATTGCTATACGTCGGATATGCCACATGTAAGTAGATCCGCTTTCTTGGAACTTCCACTGCCACGTGGAGTTCCTTTGAGACAATTTGTTTGTTTTTCTGGCGGAGAATGGGCTGAGTTGGCATCCGGTATGATGAGCTGGCATCTTGTCGACCACAATTTCTTCCCATGATAAAAAATTTTTGTTATGGTCTTCAATTTTGTTAGTGGAATATATATAATTTATCCATAACAAAATAATATCAAATAATTTTAAATTTTGGATTTAAATGTTAAATGAATCATTGGGTTTTATTAAATACATCGATGAATTTAATATATAAATATTCAAATTTGAAAACAATTTCCTCTTATCCATGGATATGTAAGTATTTACAATATCTTGGTATTGTCTTTATATTTTTACAATTTTTGAGAATATTTTCGTCGGTATTTGGAGAATTTGACAAAGGCTTAGGCTTATTTCCGATAGAATTCTTATCGAAGTGTCGTCGCCATGCCGTAAAATGTGTACTCAATAGCAAAAAAATTAAAATTTCTAATTGAGGTAGCGTCGGAGGTGTGGAAATGTCGTCTCAGGGGGGTTTTGGGGTGGCGTATTTAGCGAAATTTGGAAAAAAATTGAGAGGTTATAAAATAATAGTTGGTAAACTATTATTCTCTCGAAAAATTTATATTTGTCAATATTTGGTAAGTTTAATTATATTTTTAATAAGAAACATTTAATTATTAAAATGTGTTTTTGTTTAGTAACTCTGATTAAATGTATGAGAGCATTATTTAAGTTCTTAAGCAACATTCGGGATTCTGAAATAGCGTTGACCTTTTGTTTGTATTTCATTGGGTTGCTCTGCTATATAAATTGACAAAGACTCAAATATATGTACTTGATTTCACTTTTATAATTTCTTTTATTTATTTATTTTTTTAAATCACCTTTATAATTTCTTATTAATATCTTTGAAAAAAATATTAAATAAGGACTCAAATGTATACACCTGATTTTCCCCGCATCCCTATAATTTGTTGGTAGTATCTTCCACTTATAAATCTTGAAAAATGATAAAAAGAAAAATGATTTTCATATATATTTGGTTTCATGTAGAAAATATAAAATAAATCAAAAATCAAATATAATAAAAAAAATTCATAATTTTATATTTTTTTTTCTAAATATATTTTTAAAATTTGTCAATTTACAAATAAAATGATTTTAAATAAACATATAAAATTAAGTTATTACGTTTAAACTTTTTTTATTTTTCTATCACTTTTCTTATTTATTTTCCTTAAGATTTTTTAAGTTCTAAACGAAGTTGTACATTTTGAGCTCGTTTAGAGAATCGAAAAATCTGGAAATAAAATAAAAGATATTAAGAAAAATGATTTTAAGTATTTGATTTATTATAAAAAAAAAAGCAATCGAATCGTTCAAATTCATAGTCTTTATATAATAAAGATAAACAAATAATATGATTTTAAGTAAATAATGAATCTATTAAGTTTAAATATGTTTTTTATTTTCCTCCAAATTTTCCTCTCTATTTTATTTCCTCAATACTTTTCGAATTTCAAACAAAACCTAAAGCTTGCAAACTCTACTTCTTTCATTAGTATTTTTCGAGTTTCAAATTGACCCTAAAGCTTTCAAACTTTTGCTTTTTTCTCAATTTTAAATTTATAATTGAAAAGTAATTAATTAAAATGGGCATGGATTGGTGTAATATAAAATGTCAAAGTTTGGTTTTTTTTTTTTTTTTATTGACATCTAATCACTTTGCATTACAATTATAATATTATGTTTTTATAAAAATTCGAACCTTGCCCTCCCTTTAACCAGAGAGTGATGTCTCATTGGCTTCAAGTTTGGATTTATTGTACATTAGATTTTGCAAAAAAAAAAAAAAAAAACCAAATGGAACTAAATATAATAATTATTTTTAAGTTGTATATATTTTCCTAGGAAAAAATGGCATGTTTAGTTTTTTTTTTTTTTTTGAGGTTTAGTCATTTGTTAAATAACGAACTATTAGGTGCAATTTGTGCTTATTTGACCTCATATTAGATATTAGCATTTTTCAGTAAGTCAATTAGTTGCTCATTTGACTAATTAATCAGCATTTTGTTGCTAAATCAATAAGCATTCAGATGAATCAATCAACCAATTTGATCAATTGATCAATTATTTTGATTAATCGTCGATTAGAGCCCTAGATAATAAATAGACAAAACTTTACTAGAGCAAATTAATTATATTATTCCTTCTATTTTTTATTATAATTATTGTTAGAGCCCTAATAATAATTAGTCCAATTTTTTTTTATTCCTAATATTTTAAAAAATTAGTATTTTTTTTAAAGAAAAATAATTTAATGGATTCAAACTAGTAATACATTTGATAAAAATATTGAATCAAATTCGTTAAAAACTTTAAATGAATAAATAATATTTAGGTTAATAGTATAAATAATAAGTTCAAAGCTTAATAATCCTATAATGACTATAATACATATAATTTCAGTTCCACGTTATATTGATGATCATAATTTGATGTATTGGTCTAGTCAAATATGTTTTACTATCTGAATCGTTCATTATTATACCAAGACGATACAATCGTTGTAATAAGTCGACGATAAAACCATAATCCATAACAAGTCCGTGACAAAATCACAAAAAAAAAAAAAAACAAAGTATATGATAGAATCGCTTTATTGGAAATCAAATGATAAAAAGAGATATAAAGTAGAGGGGTAGTTTAAAGCCAAAATGGTAAAAAAAAATCATCATTGTTTACTTAAGGAAAAAGGGCTAAGAAATAAAATCGTGATGTTTACGTAAATTACGTCGATGGGTTTAAGAAAAATTAGTATTTTTTTTGAATAAAAATAAAAACCAAAATTTGAAAGGTATATTGCATCATTAAAAAAAATAATTTAAAAATATTTTTGTGACATTTATGCATTTTCCATTACATTGTTGTTAGATTTTGTTTTTATGAAGACTTTAGTCTCACAAAGGCCAAGGGACATCCCTTATAATTTATTCCCAAATCTCAATCACAGAAGATTAGTGGAGTGATTAAAAGATGGGTGACAGTGATTTTGAGATGTGTTTCACGTTTTTTTGTTATTTTAAAAATTATTTATAGAAATCTAGAAAAAAGTATATAACATATTAGAAAAAACACTATCAATAATCATTGATTAATTTTTCTTTAAAATATTTATAATGAAAATATTACTAATAAAACTATAAAAGCAGAAACTGATTTAATCATAATGATTGATGTTGAAGCTATGTATCAACTTATTAAAATGATTATGTCCTTAAACTTTTATAAGAAACAAAATGCTTTTGGAACCACCTAGAGTCATATACAAGTATCATAAAATGCTCAAACAATTCATAATAATCTCTATAATAATAATGTATAAAGAATTCTAAATATATAACGAACCTTGAGAGATAATTGTAGAAATTAATAATATTTTTTTGCTTGCATAAATAGATAAACACATATTTTTTGGGCTTTTTTTTGGCCTAGAATCATCAACTCCATCGTTTCATTCCTATATATGAGTTTTCTTTTCCAATAAAATAGTTTATTCCATATTGATCTGGGTTTGTATTTGTTTTTATGTGTTTTTGTTGTCAATATGTTGGAGTGTATGTCCTTGACTTATTACGACGGATAGTTGTGTCACTAACGATTGACTTGTTTTTATGTTGACAATTTAGATGACAAAGTTCGATCAAACAGAATCATCATAGAAAATCATATTTGTCACTATTTTTTATATCTAAAATCTTATATATTTTAGGTATTTTTAGATTATCAAATGTATAGGTCTTGAGCTTTCAAGCCAATCATTATTTACATTAATCTGGATGTTGCATCATCCTTTAAAGCTTTTAACACTTTTGATTATGTATTTTTATCGATTGTATTATTGAATCAATAAATTTATCCTTTTAAAAAAAATAAATAAAAGCATCTATATCGAAAATATTACTAACTGAAAAATATATATCCAATTAGATAACATATGAAGGAATTGAATGAGTGATATTTTAAAATTTTTAATATCGATTAATCTTCGAGACATGACTCAAGTTGGAAAAGGGTAGATGGGTTTATGGAGGATTCAAACCTTAAATGCTAATGGGGTGAGATGATTTACGGGAGATCATAGATTCAAATCCAAGAACAAATTATTACAAATCATAGGAAGATTAATAAATCTCCAAACATGAATACACATGTCTACTAAAGGAGAAGTTGTGAGAGAACTTTAGAGAAGTTTGAAAACATTCATATATCTCCCCTCATAACTTCATAAGCAATGTCGGTACTAAGAACAAGAACTAGTGTCAGTATTAAAAGAATTTCAGTGTCGAATCTCGTAGTTGTTATATTAACAAAATTCTTAAAATTGGAGATTTAAGTGGTGTTTATTTTTTTATTTTTTGATAAAAAAAAAAGAATGTCAAATTCTTATTAATTGATTACAAGTATTATCAAAGGGGAAAATAGATTCTCTAATCCGGAAACTCTAATTTATTTCGTTATTTATTTTCATCCCTTTAGAAATGAAAGGTGTTTTTTTCTTTCTTGGCACAAATGGCCCTCCCAATTATTTCATTATCTCGTATTTGGGGTTTTTCTCCGCCGATAAAATGGTATTTTGAAATCACATGAGTTTATTTTATTTTCTTTATTTTAACTATCTTTAGTAGTGATTATTTATGACGTATGTTTGTTTGTTGTTTTTTGTATGTGTAATTCAAATGTGACGATCTTGATGGCTTGTATAAATTAAATGTAATCTCAATTCGTTATGTGATACACCCCTACTTATTGTCTTAACCCAGCCTAATCAAGAACCAGGCCCATAAATGCAAAAAGATCCGGACCAGCTCCTAGATGACAATTTGAGGAGACCCACTCGGGTTACAAACCTACCTGTCTAGATGGAAGATTACACAAATTAGTGTAAACTGTTTTTTTTGCCTAAAATTGTAAAGCATAGGGTAGCCTTTAAGGGGTAGTTTTGGTTTTTGGGTGAGAGCTATTTCTCCACTAATTTTGTAAGGTTGAACTCGTTCATAACATAAAAGATATTTCAATTTCTCCCTCTTGATTCTCTCCTCTAATTTTCTTCTCTCTAGAGTACACATTTACTTGAAGGGTGTCAAACCTTTGCCTACAGTTTTTTTTTTTTCCTGCAGGTTATATCACTGGTGCTTTCATTGTTCCTTACCCAAGGCGAACACCAACCTCCTAGCTATCGTTAAAGTTATTCAAGAGCAACTTGATAGCCACTCCATGGTCATGCATCAAACAATCAAGCAATATATGGCCACTGTCGATTCTCGACTAGAGGATTTCTGTTCCCAAATGTAGAGCGCTTCGAGTGGATAACTTGCACTTTCTAGTAGACCTCCATCGTTTGATTCCTCCATTTGTCCGCCAGCTCAAACCGCTATTCTTCGTCTAATGAAACTCAAACCACCCAAATTTGATGGATCCGACCCCTATGGATGGTTTTTCTTATCGAAGAATTCTTCGATTTTCACAACACCCCTGAGCCACTCCGTCTGCGCATCATCGCCTTCCATCTTGAAGGTCGGGCATCCTTATGGTATCAGTAGATGAAGGCAAATGGCCTCCTCATGAATTAGAAAGATTTATTCAAAAACTCCTTCTACGTTTTGGGGCTTCTCTGTATGAAAACCATCAAGGAAAACTCTTGAAACTCACTCAACGCATCACAGTGGCTGAATTACAGATTGAATTTGAAGATCTCATGAACAAGGTAACGGAAATCTCCGAACCCTTGCTTATTTCCTTCTTTTATCATAAGAGTTGAAGTCAAGTGATTTCGTAGGAAATATTGATATGCGGCCTTTATGTCCTCTGGAATCATTTGGTAGCGAGCTATCAGCTCATTAGAGATTCCATATCATTTTCTCACACCAGGCCTTTGTGGTCTAGCTCATCCATGCCTAGAGTGCTCCAACAGCAATCCAAGGAAGCTACCTCCCTTCTAATAGTGGTCCCCTCTCCTCCTAGCCCTGCTACAAAACCTACTACTCTACCGCCGTTGCTCCCTACACCCTCTTTACCAATTCAACGCTTCTTTCCTATGGAGGTTCATGAAAAAAGGGAAAAAGGCTTATGTTACAATTGTGATCAAAAGTGGAGCTCTGCCCACTAATGCAGGAGAAAATTCATGTTATTGTTGGGTATCGAACCATCTTTGTCACTCGAGTCTCCCACAAAAGAACCAGTCACGGGAGACATTTCCAGTTTGTAGGCCTTAGCTAGACAAAGCAACCCACGCTCATTGCGCCTCATGGGCCAATTTGGTAAGCACCATTTTCATGTCTTAATCGATATTGGGAGTACTCATAACTTTATCAAACTTGCTTTGGCTGAATTATTAGGTTGCTCTCTTCAATCAATACCCAATTTTCGTGTTTATATTGGAAATGGTGATTATTTGGTTGCAAGCATCTATGTCCTAGTTTATCTTTCCTTCATGGGTCAATTATTCAGTGGTCTCTATGTTCTACCTATTGAAGGTCTTGATGTTGTTCTGGGTATTCCACAATGACACAACTCTTGGTCGTGTCTCACATGACTATGCAGCTATGACTATAGAATTTAATTGGGATGAGTCCACCCAGTGGTCTTTGCGTAGTGAGACATCCTTGTCCTGAAACCCATCACCTTTAATCAGTTTCAAGTATTTTCCATCATGAGGACATTCACAACAGCTAGGCTTACTAGTGCCAGAAGTTATGAAACATGAGGTGTTGCTTCTTCCTCCTCAAATTTCCTGATGATCTCCCACCGCCAATACTTCGATTGCTGCATCAATTTGAGCAACTGTTTTGCCCACCAACAAGCTTGCCTCTTCATTGTTTGGTCAACCACATAATTCATTTGCAATCGAACACCAAACCCATCAATGTCAAGCCCTACCAATACCCACACTTTCAAAAGATTCAGATGGAAAAAATTAATTCGTGAGATGTTTGACCAAGGAATTATTCACCCCAGTCATTTATACACCATCCCAGTGCTTTTTGGTACTCAAGAAAGATGAGACTTATCATTTTTGTGTTGATTATCGCTCTTTGAACGCAACCACAATCAAGGACAAGTTTCCTATTCCGACTATGGATGAGCTCCTTGATGAATTAGGAAGTGCCACAGTTTTCCCCAAATTAGATCTCAAGGCTGGTTACCATCAAATACGGATGTACCATCGTGATATATACAAAACGGCCTTCCGCACACATGAGAGCCATTTGAATTTCAGCATGATGCACTTTTGGGTTGTCCAATGCTCCTTCTACATTCCAAGTAGCCATGAATCAGTTGTTTGCCCCATACTTGAGCAAATTTGTCATTGTCTTATTTGATGACATATTAGTTTATATAGCACATCCATAAATGACCATATACACCACCTGGAGTAGATTTTACTCTGTTTACTACAAGGGCACTCCATGTCAAACTCCCTAAGTTTCACTTTTGCCAAGCAACCATTGAGTATCTTGGCCATATTGTCACTCCTTATGGTGTTCAGACTGATCCCACTGAGCTTAATGTTATGGTACAATGGCCGACCCTGAAGTCCCTAAAGCAACTTCGTGGTTTCCTTGGTCTCACCCGCTATTATCGAAGATTCATTAAAGGCTATGCATCTATTGCTGCTCCATTAACCAACTTACTTTGTAAGGATGCTTTTATTTGGACTCCAAGAGCAGAATCTTCTTTTCAACAACTTAAACAGACCATGGTTAATGCCCTAGTGCTTTGCTTGCCCAATTTTGACCAGGATTTCTGTATTGAGACTGATGCATCCAATGTGAGCATTGGCGCCGTGTTGATGCAAGATGGACATCCCTTATCTTATTTTAGTAGTAAGCTAGGTCCAAGAATGCAGTCCGCTTCTACCTACATTAAGGAGCTACACGCAATTGTTAAAGCTGTCCGTAAGTGGAGACAATATTTATTGGGTTGTTTCTTTATCATTCGCACTGATCAGCGTATCATTAAAGAATTATTGCAGCAAGTTATCCAAACTCCAAATCAACAAAATATGTTTGTAAATTGCTCAGGTATGACTTTAGAATTGAATACAAACCTGGAAAAACTAATATAGCATAAATGGCACTTTCTCAAGGTATGTAAAGGACACAGATACAACTGCACATTCTCATACATATTTATTATTGGCTACCCACCCAATTTGGAATTTAGGACACCTCAGAGCATAAAATAATTTTCCTCCTTCCTTGTCCCTTCATGATCAGTGGAACTAGGTACTCTTCCCCAGAGCTTGTTATCATGAATGATTATTACTTCATTTTTTAAAAACAGATGTATATTAGCCCTGTCTGTTTCTCCAAAATCTCCTTACGAGTTCCATGCCGCCTAGTTGTTGGTCATAAATTATGAAAAGACTATTAGTTCGCCTCTTCTCTTTTCCTTTGGCTAAATGGGACGAGTGTTGAAACCTTTGTTGCCTCTTTATGTTATATTGCAACAAACGAAGTGCCCATTTAGCCACCTGGGGCCATTTGCAGCCTTGCAACTCCATCATTAGTTTGGAATGAAGTAGCAATGGACTTTATCACTAGACTTCCACCTTCTTGCAGTTATACAGTTATCCTTGTCGTCGTGAATCATCTGCCGTCACTTCATTTTGGTCCCTAAAACTACTCCTGGATGTTACGTTACCCACACTATAACCCTATTTGCAAGTATTAATTAAACTCCATGGTTTCTCTTCCATCATCATTTCAGATCCCGTGATCCTATTTTCTGAGCAATTTTTTGGGAAAAGTTGTTGAACTCAGTGGCACAACTTACTTTGACATAGCTCAACCTCATCACTATCAAATAAACTGAGCAATCTGAGGTGGTTAATAGAGGGTTGGAGCAATATTTACGAGCTTTCACACAAGAGAAACCAACAACCTGGTTCAACCTTTTATGCTGGGCAGAGTATAGTTACAACACTAGTTATCACAACAGTATTAAAATGACGCCTTTTCAGGCTTTATATGGTCAATTACCACCTACCATCCCTCCATATATTTAAAGCTCAACTTCAATCCAAGCTCTCGAAGATTTACTGCTTGAACGAGATCACCTCTAGCGAACATTGAAGGCCAATCTCTAGCGAGCCCAACATCGAATGCAGCATAAAGCAGATGCCAAACGTCGAGAACTAAGTTTTTTCTGTGGGGGACAAAGTTTTGGTGCAGCTGCAACCTTATAGACAAATGTAAGTGGCTCATCGAGTCTCTCATAAACCAGCTAAACGTTTCTATGGACCCTTCACAGTTTTGGAAAGAGTTGGTGCTGTTGCTTAAAAGATTGATCTCCCATCGACTTCCCGCATTCATCCAGTTTTTCATGTATTGAATCTCAAGCCTTTTCAAGGGTATTGATTGTTCAACAGTTTTACCACTGCCCAATGAATTTGTCCGGAATAAGCATGTGTCCTTTCCAGTTGTTTGTGCTACACGCACGATTCTACGCCATCACAAGCCAGAACACCAAATCCTTGTTCAATGGTATGATGCTCCACTTGAGAATGCAACTTGGGAGCCCTTCCAAGAATTTTGTAAGACATACCCAGATTATCACCTTGGGGACAAGGTGGTTTTTTAAGAGTAGGAGAATGATACACCCCTACCTATTGTCTTAACCCAGCCCAATCAAGAACCAATGCCATAAATGCAAGAAGATTTGGACCAACTCCTAGATGACAATTTGAGGAGATCCACTCGGGTTACAAAGCCACCCGTTTGGATGGAAGATTACACAAATTAGTGTAAACTATTTGTTGCCTGAAATTGTAAGGCAGAGGGTAGCCTTTGAGCGGCAGTTTTGGTTTTTGGGTGAGAGCTATTTCTCCACCAGTTTTGTAAGGTCAAACCCATTCATAACAGAAAAGATATTCCATTTTCTCTCTCTTGATTCTCTTCTCTATTTTCTTCCTCTGGTACGCATTCATGAAGAATTGCAAACTCACCTATTAGTTGTTTTTTTCTACAGGTTGTATCGAGTATCTTTCTTTATCGAAGGAAAAACAGTGGAAGCATGGATACAAATATGGGTCAAACGTCTGTTTGTATCTGAAGGTAAATATTAAATAAAATTACCTATGTAGATTTTGAGATCCGTCAGCTGAAACACAGGTCGGTAAGTGTAGAAATGATCTGCGTCGGATCTACCTGACGGCGGCCGCGCGTGCGACGATCTGCGAATCCGATCTGGATCGGCCCAATGCGCGGAAATGGAATCTTGGATCATCGCCGGGGTGGTATGGATGTGTGTGGCGCGATATGAATCGGGCGATAGAAATGAATCTTAGAGCGACAGAAAAAACAAGAATAGAAAATTAACTTTTTACCAACTGTTACGCCATTACTCAAATATATTGAAAAAGGCTGAATATTAAAATGTACGTGAATAGCTGTTAATATAATAAATTATATTTATTATAAATTTATAATTTATAATATGTTGAGAATCTTAAAGTGGATACGAAGTAGCGTAATTCTTAACAATCTCCCCACTTGCTCTTGAGTACAAACTTGAGCATAAGCCCCGAAACCATGTAACTCGAGCGGCTGATTTACATGGTTAATTCAAGATATGAAATTTCCGCCAGGCTTTCGCAGAGCTGGCGCAGAGATCCAGCGGTAGTATTAATTAAAGAGAACATATAATTGAAGCGATTATCTGTCGGTGCCATCATAAAAGGCCGAGTTGAACTCCAAAATTAATAATATTGATATATATATTAATTTCCTCGATTATAAAATGCTCGATGGTGGTGAATTATATTTTACGTCATCAATTAATTATTTTAATCTCTTGATTTAACGGTTTCTCTAATGGATCAAATGCGGCGTTGACTTCGGCTACATCCGTCAAAGCATATCGAAGGATATTTTCATACAATTTCCATTTTGTTTATTTCATCTTTTGGTAATTAAACAATCACGTTCCCGAATCATCCGTATTAGCGGTCAAAATAGGCCTCACATATTGACAATTCAGGCAAATAATTATTCAAATTACCTATTTAAAATAAACTGGGGATTGGGGAAAAATAATGACTCAAATATCATGAGATTTAATTCCTTCATGAGAATTTAACTTTTGAGTGGAATCTTTCTTTAGGTCTCGATGCAAACATAATCTGTAGTAATGTTATAATAAGCAAGCGGATTATTTCGCAAAATCATGCTGATCTAAATAAAGCGTCCAGCTTTATTCAATAGCGTGATCTTATTCATTAATTATGAGAACTTATGGATCATGTCTTCCATGGATGTATCCATATGACCACTTGCATAGTGTCGGACCTTATCTGAAAAATGCTAGTGTGCACAAGGTGAAGTGTCTACTCATTGAAATTTTATTAACGAGAAAAATACAATAATTTTATTTGTCTTGCTCTGAAAGCTCAAATAAAAAAAACTCACTAGTCTAAAATAAGTCACATTAATCTCTCCTAACACCCACATAGAATCACATGTCTTTGAAAACTTGAGCAGTGGGGCCTTTGTGAATAGATTTGTGCATTAGGTTTCCTGCAGCTATTTTGGTAACTCGCTGCCGTCTCCTCGCTCGATGATGTCTCGGATCAGTGGTACTTCCACCTCGATGTTTTTGTTTCTTGTGATACACCTTGGTTCTTTGGTTTTGTCTTTCACATTGTGTTGTCCTGATGGGAATTAATGGTAGACACCTTGCTTTGGGTATCACACGAAGATCAATAATGAACCCGGCCACCGGCTTCATCGGCGCCTCGGAAGCGGCAACATGTCGACTACGTGGTGGAATCTGCTACGTCTGTTGCTCTCCTCAATGAACGGCTCCACCATATAGTGTAAACACATAACCCGGTGAATTTCGCCGGTCGATATCCTTGGAAATGCAGTGCAGCCAGAAGAGCGATAGTTCTAGCTCCCGCGGAATATGCTAGCATATAATCTCTTGTTCTCCTTAGATGTAAGTATATGCTTTCTTTGCCAATCGGTCGTTGCTTCAGGGATCAGATTGATGCGACACAGCTCAGCATAACGGATGTACGGCACGAGTGCGTAACATGGCATGCATGGGACTACCTACGGTAGGGCATGGGTATCCTACTCATACGTTCTTCTGCTTTCGGGAGTTTTTTTTTGGTGTTATCATAGAAAGATGAATTCCGTGTCCCCAAGGAGTGAGGATCACAGCACACAGATTTTCCGTATTAAACGACAGAATTTTATCAATATAAGAGGCAGAGATAGTGCCAACAACTTATTCTTAGGTCATTATAAGTTTGATTCGAGAATATATAGTTGGCATCTCGAGTCTTCCATATCAAGCGTTTTATCTGACCAATTCTTTTTACGACAACACTTGTTTGTCGTTTAGGTCTTGATATGTCATCTCGTGGGACTAGAAAAACTACCTTACGTAGCCCAGGATTCTTTTGTAAACACAAGGTTCGTGGGCTTTTCTCCAAAACCAAAAGTAATATTTGATCAAACTTTGTGTTCCCATAATCTGGATCTTGTAAGTCCATAAATGGACCTTTGCAACTTGCATACCATGTGTTCTTTGCCTTTAACTTTGAACCATACAGGATTGCGCTTTGCATATAGATGTCCTCATTTAAATTGCCAGCTTCAAAAATTGTTTTTGACATCCATCTGCCAAATCTCGTGTCGAGACTAGCGACTAAACTAAAAGAATCGGGATAGATTTAAGCATGACTCTTGGCGAAAAGGTTTCTTCATAATCTATCCCTCTTTTGGGTATAGCCTTTTGCCACCAATACAGCTTTGAAGGTTTCCACCTTCCCATCGATCCTCTTTTTCTCTTGTAAATCCACTTACACCTATTGGTTTTACACCCCTTTGGGTGCCTCTACAGAGATCGGGCTGAGATTGGAATACATAGATTCCATTTCACGATCCCTTGGCTTTTGCCACTCCTGGCCACATCCACATCTTCCAGTGCTTCTTTGTAATTGATGGGATCATCTTCACTGTCAATAGCAATAACTTGGTAAGACTCGCCTAGCAAGACATGCTCTCTCGCAGGCTTAGCCTTACATCCTTCTGTGGCTCCGGATTTGTGGTTCATTGTTACGAGCTGTAAAGGTACTAGATTTCTTCTTATGCTGGCTCTTAAGTTCGGTTCCACATGTATTGGATCTTGTTCCACTTGGTTTTTGTGCTTGTTCACCTTCCGGGTACATTTTTCCCCTCTTTGGGTGAACATGCAGAATCAGGTGGTATTAAGCGAACGCGGTGGTTGATTTGTTCTTGAGCTGGTCGAGCTCCTCGAGGTGTTTGCTCTTGGGTTTGAAATTGCTTATATAGTCTTCCTCGAAAAGTTGCGTGAGTACTCACGGCCTTTTATCAGAAGGACTATAAAATAGTCCACCTCCTAGTTCCTTTAAATTAGCGACAAACAGCCACCACTGGAAACCTCGTACGATTCCGACTTATTTGGATCGCTTTCTTAAGGCATGTGGGAAGCCTTTTGTATTCGGATATGGCTTAAACTAGGCTTGCGCCCTTTCCTGGTCACATTGGGTGTCTTAGGAGCAGTTTTAGAAAGGAACTAAATTGGAAGATACATTAAGTTTCTGGCATATCTAGCGATATAGGTAGAGATGAATAACTAAGCATTGACCTCACCATATCTGAAAGATTCTATTTCTTCTTTTTGCAACTCCATTTCTTTGGGGTGTTCAGTCTTGTCAATTGTGAAACTATCCCCTCTTGAGTCAAGTAAGACTTAAACTCTCGGATAGGTATTCACCACCTCGGTCGAGGCCAAAGCTCTTTGATATGGAGTCTAATTGCTTCCCGCCTCGGCTATATACTCTCTATTTAGTAGAAAGTTTCGGACTTTTAGCGCGTTAGGTAAATATATCCGTATCTTGAGTAGTCATCACAGCCAAGGTGACAAAATACTCATACCCTCCTCGAGGCAGACATTTGACCAATTCGCACACATCAGTATGCACCAATTCCAGCGGTTTGGTTGCGCGATATCCTTTGGCTTTAAAGGGCCTTTTGGTCATTTGCAGCACAAACAAGATTCACACATCTTGGTATAGGTTCAGAAGTCTAGAAGGGAATCCACTTTTTACCAAACATGAATCCTATGGAATTAATATGACCCTAATCGCAAATACCGAAGAGCCACGTTCATTAAGCTTTCCTTTTCTTGGCTAGAGTGATCATGCTTATCAACAATTTCGAGTAATTAAAACATCATAGGACATAGGACTTAAATAATAAAGACCATCTATCAAATCAGGTACAAATAGCGAAGTTGAAGCTTTGCTTATTATAATAATTAAATTCCCTTTGATAAACCTTGTTGAATAAACAAATGCAGATTAAAATTCCTTTTAAAATCAGTACATATAAAAAAAAAACAGTCTACTAAACATAAAGTCCTATCATTATTGAAAAATAATTCTACTTGTCCTAATGCTTTAACGAGTGTTCTCCATTTCCAAGCCTCGAAAACCTATGTTCTGTCAACCCAAGCTAGTTTGCTTGAACCACTTTGAAGTAACGAGACATGGTTAGTGGCTCTGAATCAATGATCCATTTATCATTATAATTTCTCACGCTAAACAAGCTTGACCACGTTTAAATTACCCATACCTTCTTTTGTCAGAGGCAATTACGCTTCGGTGACCATACATCGCGCCGAAACGCTGCACCTTTCATTCTTCATAAGCGGTGGTTTTGATGGCCAATTTTGTATACCTTGTTCTTATTCTTTTTCCCACCCTTAGGTTTCCTTTGGAGCTTGAAAGTAGAACCCTCGAATCTGTATGAACACCAGCCTGACTTCCAAAGCCCTTTGGCACTTTCAAATTTCGTAAAATAAGCTCTGCCAGGAGTTGAATCCATATTGTTACGTATTATAATTAACTTTAAGTAGGTAAAACAATCGGTGAGTTGATATGAAATCAAGAATTGGGACCTTTGCTCATCTTCATCCCAGCCTTGGCTGATTGAGATGTGACATCATTTTGATTGATGATCCCTCACACTTCCCAGGTCATTCCTAAGTGTTCATTATAGCCTAGCTGACTGCCTTAAAGAACTTGTTGATTGTGCAAACATCTTGCTCGAGAGTGCGGATCATTCACTCCCTCTTGAGATGAGATATCTGTCCTTTCAAATGACTAGCAACTGCTTTGGCAAGAATATAAGCGTGACCGATATATTTGCCTTGTCCCAATTCTCATAGTCTTTTGACTTGGTGGGGATGCATTTCTTCTTGGAGCTCATTGGGCTTTGGTGGCTGGTTAGAGACGAGCCAGTTTTCAAAATGGGAAACGATGTCTGGAGTTGGTTTTTCCATTCATTATAATTATTTCCATCCATAGGCTTTTGACTCACAAAATCATTGCAAGTGGGTTAAATGATGCCATTTTGAAAAAAAATACACACTAGTAAAGTAATATCTTCTGATAAACATAATCTTAAATTTAGTTAAATCCCAAAAACTATTTTCTGTTTATTGTAAACAATTATTAGTTTCATTATAAACATAGTTAGGCGAGATGTTTATAACAAACTAAATTTGATCATAAAATGATTAGTATCCTACTAAGTTGGTTCGGGAAAGATGAAGTCACAGCGGGTACTTAAATCCCATATTAACTAGACGAACTTTATAGATATTTATAATGTTTCCTCTAATTGTTTCAAAACTTTGGGCACTTAATAAAAATATCATAGCCTCGTTGGGGTAATAATTAAATTAAGTTTGAATGTTTTTTAACCATTGTTTAATTTCAAAATTATCTTTAATATCAAGATTAGGCGTTGGGCGATCAATCTTATTAAAATTTTGAAACTTAATTGAGGTCTAATCCAATAAAATCAACCATGTTTATCCGTTGGGGCATCACATGATCATTTATTATTAGACCCTGAATGGAAACCCTTAGGTTTTTAAAATTAATTAAATTAATTAAAACCTTCACCATTCAATATTTTAAATAATGAGATTTTCTAAAATTATTTTCAAAAAAATAAAATAATTTTCAACAATAGTATTAAACTAGAATAATAGAATCATAATAATTATTATGCACATGTAATTATCATTGTTACAAATTTATGGCACCACGCATTACATATATGGCGTATTTATCACATAAAACATATTTATAAGCATATAATTAAACCATTCACAAAAGCATTAATTAAAATAACCCTAATCCATGGTTTTCTAAAAAAATTAAAATTGGGCTTTATTACAAAATATCCACAAAAGGTTCTTATAGGCCCCAATTATTTTTAGTTCAAAGGCATAAAGGCCTGAAAACTAAAATAAATTAAAACCATAAAACCCTAACATGTTCTAATTTGAAGGGTAGTAGGCCGTGATCCACCGTCAGCAGAGTACGGGGAAGAACCACATGCATGCCACGGCAGGCATTGCCAGAAGTAAGGCGCAAATGACTCCGCCCGCGCCCTAAGCGCCGAATATGGCCAGTGAGGACGGCGAAACTTCCACCGTGGCGTGTGGCGGCGTGTGACGTTCTCGAGGCGCGCGATCCGTCAAACCGCGTCCTCCTCCTCTAGCGTTTTCCACGGTGGTCACGTTACGAGATGGTGTCCAGATCTTCTCAGAAGCTTTCAAATAATGAAGGGTGTCTGAATTTCTGAGTTTGAAATTTAAAATTACATATTTTTAATTAAAAAAATGTAAATAATAAATAAAACCGGGAAAGAAACGATCTTATGACCGGCCTCACATTACAAACCCAAAAAAGTCATCACAATCAAAAATCTACCATGGATCTGAAACGGCTCCGTCAAAATAATACGTAAGATTCGTGAGCAAAAAAAGTCAATAAAATTAGAATCTAATCATGCGATCTAACAACAAATAGAACACAAGTGTATATCTTAATCAATCAAAATTACATAAATTTATTGAATACCTAGATACACATATCTAATCATAAAAAGTACTCTGATGCAATTGAAGGAAAAAAACCTTGTGAGCATGGATTCACAGCAACATGATTAAACATGCAAGCTATATCACAAATTCAATGTTAAAATAAAATTACCTATGCTGGAGTTGCGGATAAAATTACGACTAGACTTCTAAGATCGGCCGCAACCGACGTCTACGCGTCAGGATCTGACAACGACCGCATGACCAGCGATCACCGCGATCCAGTCTGGTCGACGTGCCGCAGTGAATCTTCCGGGATCTATCACTCGGGGGTGTTGTATGGATGTGTGTGGCCGCGATGAATCGAGCTATTAGGCTGAATGCTTAGAACGCTTGGGAAAAAACAAAGAATAGAAAAATTAACTGCTTACCTCATAATTCTGTATTCTCAAAAAAATGTGAAAAAAAAGCTGAGAGAAAGCGCCAAAAGCACGTTACGTCGAGGAATAAGCCCATTAGTATAATAGGAACCATATTTATTATAAATTTATAATTTATACATATGTTTGAGGGAATGCTAGAAGTGGGACCCAAGAGCACATAATTGCTAACATTATCAGATCTAGAACATTAGGTATTTTAGGCATATTAGAATTATCTCTTGTGTAGACTTTGAGCTATTTCTTCTTACTATTAACTTTGATGATGTGTCATCTTTTAATGTTTTAATAGTTTGATTTATATGTTTAGATTTAAAGATATTACCGTTATGAATCAATGAAATTTCACTTTCTGGCACATGCGAAAAGAATACTTATCAATTGATATAATTAAAATTAAGTTTATTGATAGTATATAAGAATTAATGATAACAAATTAGTTTGAACTGGATATAAAAAACTAAACACTCTGACATTTTCTATCCAACCAACTTGACAATTTGTTTATTTTCTATTTTAGTTCACATATGTAAATTTAAAGAAATTTATGGTGAGTTATAAATTAAAAAGTAACACCATTATATTAACTCGATTAATATGAAAGACAAAATTTATTATCAAAACTCGTAAGTCTGTATTATTACAGTTTCATTCTATCTTTTTTTACGAAAATAATAATAATTTAATTGATTCAACCTAGTAATATATGGATATAAACACATAATTAACTTTGTTAAAAATCATAAAGGATGAAAGCAGCGATATATTTTAATAGCATATCATCAATTAAAGTGCGCATTTGATGATATACCGTGTATTTATAATATATATGATTCAAATTATGCAACATATGAACGACTATGATTTGATTTATTGTTTGATCGAATATATTTTCTTCAAATCCAAATAAACTCATATGCATATAAAAATACCGTGAAAAACAAAAGCGTTGTATCAAAGATAATCCGTCGCGCGTTGTTATAAAACTGACGATGAAATTACAAAAAAACAAATTAAAATCCAAAGATGTGTGAAATAACCACAGATCATCTGCTTAAAAAAATGGCTAGAAGATACTAAGTTGAGAGAACAAAATTTCATTCTATAATTAATTTCCCCATTTATTACTACTCTTATTGAAGGTAAAATAAAAAAAATATGGTGAAAATATGGCATCATGGTTACATCCAAATAAGTTTGGTAACATTAACTTCCAGTTGACTTTTAAAAATTAGGCTTCCATCCAACAAAGGAGGGAATGTAGAAAAGCACATCATGTGAGTTTGACCCTCATTTTCTGAAGTGGAATCACCCAAATGTCCTTGTTCCTTTCTTTTTATTCATTTTTGGTGTGGTCAATTTGGCCACACTTTTCCAATACCCATAGGGCATAGTTTATAGATGGGATCTATTGCTTTTTAACTCTTTCTAATTGTTTTTTTTTTTTCGATAAATTTATATTTGTTGACACAAAATATTTTTTTGGCCCAAATAATAGTTAAATGGACTGAATACATATGCTAAGTCCAAACTATACGAGCCTAACCAAATATGAGAAAGCTTAAACCCATGATAATTAGCCCATGAAAAGCTATATGGACATTTCTATAATTTTTAAAAGTTGTCAAAGCTGTCAACAAAGAATATTGAAACTTTGTCTCAAATGTATAATATAAAGAAGATTTTTCTCTAGAAATTATGACCTTGGCCGTATGGCGTAGACAATTCTTGAATTGGTGAAGTAGAAACGATGGACAAGGCTTTGGTGGAGATATGGATATTATTGGAGAAAGTAAGTTTAGGCGATTGATCATTAATCTTTATAAAAAGGGAATCTGGCGTCAGAAGCAATGGCCAGACCTCCGGGCAGCTCAAAGCCGTGTAAAAGGCGTTCGGCATTTATCTTGTGTACACAATTTTAGGTAGACTAACCAGTTCACAGCTTAGTTTATATATTTATTTTAAGGAGTTTATTAAGCTAAAAATTCTTGCTTAAATATTTGATTTTTAGTCCAATTATATAATAAAATTTGCTATTTTTCAAGATAGTTCATTCATTTATTTTCTTAGCTTTTAATTCAATCTATGTAATTTAATTTTCAAAGTATTTTTTACTTAGAAATAGGAAAATGTCAAGGGAAACTAGGAGATTCATCGTCGTTTGAACAGAAGTTAGATTTTAACATAGTTTCAATTTGGAAATACTATGGCCCTGTTTAGTAGGTAGAAAATTTTTAAATTTTACCGTATTGACTTTTGAAAGCAAAGGCAGCGTTTGAATTCTGAGAATAAGGCAACGGAAATTTTTGAAATGAAAGAAAATGAATTCATTATTTTAATGGCATTTTATATAGATGAAAACGGAGTAAAAATTTGTTTCGTATTTTCAATTAAATTAAATGAATGGGGTTGAAAATGAAAGCGTATTTTATTACGTTAGTCTGAAATGTATTTACGAAAATGGCCAAAGATCGAGAATACATTGAAAATTTTCATATTCTGAATTTTGGATAGATTTGAAAATTTTCGTGAACTAAACAGGGCCTATAATTTCCTGGCATATCCGCACATTCATCAAATTCTCATGTTTTTTTGTATGTTTTGACATCAAAACATTATTTTTTTAAAAAATACCCTTAAAACTCGAGAGATAAGTAAGTAGTAAAAGGATGGAACGAGGCATAGGAGCTTCTCGTCTTCCCGGCTCAAATCCTATAGAATGTTAGGACATGGTATAAAAAGTGAATAAAAGTGGAAATAAAAATAAAAATAAAAATATAATATATTTTATATTTTTATTAATTTATTAATTGGTATTTCATTTAATTAGATCATAGATAAGCTTAAATGAAAAATATATATAGTAATAAACGGAGGAAAAAAAGGGACCACATGCTAAACACATTTATTTATTTCTTTATTGTTTTGTAGTGTTTAGTTAAGAGGCCAAGTGGTACAAAGAGTCAGACAATGGCATAAATTTATGCATACGTTTTAGTTCCCAAATTACCCTTTACCAAAATCAATAAATACAAATTTGTCCTTCCCACCCCTAGCATCAACGTGCCGCTCTCTTTAGCTCTCACCGTCTCACGCCAAAACCCCCACCACAGTGGTGGAGATCCAGCGAATCCAAACAAGGTTCGCATTCCATGACAGATTTCATCGGCTCCATCAGCAGTGCCTAAAACCCTTTATTCTCTTGGTAAGTTTCCTCTGATCTGATCTGGGTTTTGTAGATCCGTTCACTTATCTCTCTGTTAAGATCAGTTTTTTAATCTTTGGTATTTTTCTCTTTGATTTGTCGGTACTTGATTTGTTCATGCATTTCTTTCATTGCACTGGTTTGGATATCACCTCTGTGCATGCATTTGTGTTAATGGGACTCTTTTAGTAGGTTCCTGTTTTTTATGACTGGTGTTCTTGGTTTTGAGGATTTTCATGGGGATTTTGATTTTGTCTTTTATATTAGTCTAGGGTCGAAATCATAGCAATATTACTGAGATTTCTTCAAACAAAGGCGTAATCTTCATTATTTTTTCACTTGTTAGTAGATGGTGGGATAGCATTCTTTAAGATTTATATGAGGAAATGTGTTGGAGGATGCAATTAATGGTTAGAGTAAGTCTGCAATGTGCTTAACACAAACATAAATGAGTTTGCAGTGAAAGTGGGAAAGCTTTGAGAATATTACAATGGGAGAGGAATACATAGTTGTATATGATGGATGTTACCTTTTTTTTTTGGCGCGATTTGGGCTTGATGCGAAGTACGGTTTATGTGGGCATTTGATTTTTGTTATTGACTTGTTAGCAAATTCAAATCATAGTGCCAAACTCAATAAGCCTTTTAGGATAAAAATTGGGTTGGCTGTGCAAATCTCTTCAGGTAATATACTCAATATGGTGCAAATTTGAAACAGCTCTTCTTAGTTGCTGCTCGAGTTGGTGTAGAATAGGAATGTTGACCTGGATTTGTTAGTCATCTTATTAGTGTTTTTGTGCATTTGGTTGAGAAAATGAGAACCAATTGAAGGTTAGTTTGGTCATTGGTTGATGCCTCAGGCAATCCAATCTATGTCAATGATCTAGGTCATACATGGAACTTACGGCAGTGCTGGCTGATGAGTTGAATTTCACTGTGGTCCAGCAAGACAATATAGTTATCGAGAAATTTTGTGGTAGCATCTCTGATAAAGAGAATATTTGTGTGGCATCAAAATATTACAAACTGTAAAGCTGATGTAATTTCAGAAACCTTGATAAAATGAATATAGTACTTTGCTAGTATAATTAAAGAGTATAAACTATCTATTCAAAGTATCTTGCTTTGTTTGTTTTCATATGAAAGGCAAATACAGTAGCTCTGAGGTGTTGTTTTATTTCTGTGTTTTCTCTTGTTAGGTTGCCAGCAGTGTTGGGTTAATTGGCTAATTAGTATAAACCTTTTTTCTACCTGCCATCTTCCATCTATGTTTGGAGCTGTTGCAAATGTTCACCGCAATAGTCCCACATCTGGAGAGTCGACCCGACCTGTTTTCTCTGATCCTGGTACAAGATGATTATTGCTTCAAGCACTATTAATATTTGGTTGTTATCCCTTTATTGTTGATTATATTTTCACATAATGTGCCATACTGTTTAGGACAGCTGAGCTAGGGAGTGGTGCTGAAGAAGGTTCTTACTCATTTTATAGTGAGGGAAATGGAAATGAAGATTTCAAATGCACCATTAGGTACTGCTGCAATAATGCTATCCACTTTTTCTTGTGAGATTTAAGGTTTCGATTCAATCTTTATAAGAAATCCTTCCACTTATATTTATTTTTGTTCATTGGGTACTTATCAAATAGTAGTACTAAATCCAACGAGTCAATCTTATGGATCAAACATATTTTTTAATTGTTTTTCCGGCTTTTTTTTTGGTGCTTGATATACTTGTTTGTATTTGCTCATAAATTTTTTATTTTTTATTTTTAATTGTTTTTGTGCTGAGACTAACTTGGCACTAGATGCATGTGTTGATAAATTTTGGTAGAATATAAGTCATATTTCCTTTATGATCTTGTTAGGAAATGTGCTATGATTATGTTGGCCTTTTACTTTTTACACTGTCAAATTTATGTGTCCCTTCTTTCTTTTATAGGCTTCATTTCAGCGGAAAGTATGAAACAGCAATAGCTCATATTATTAGCCATTAAAGCTTGTACCACTTGTAGTCTTGTGCGCTGAGGTGTCCTATGTCTATACTAAGACATTTATTTGTATATCATCCTATGACTATCTATTAATTTAATTTTTTTATGTCTTGGAAGTTGACATCCAATGGGGAGCACTGATTATTGCATTATTTCAATTGCCGAATGTTTCTAGCCCGCTAAAAGATATTGTAAGAGGAAATATCCATGACATTATTTGAGATTATAGGTTCTGTTTTCCATTTGCCTGTGCATGGGAGCTGGGCAGTTCTTAATAGAGGAGCTTCAGTTGTGGATCTGAATTTGGGTTTTTAAACCCCCTCAATTCATTTGGAACTTGAGATTGTTTTTTGATCTAAGAATTAAATATGATATCTTTTGCCCAAAACTTGGTTTTTGGTCATAAATGGAGAAAGTGAATATAAATGTGTAAAGTCACTTAAATAATGTTAGTCCTAGTAAGCGTTGCCCCCCACAAAATTTTCCCAAAAATTGATACTCTTTTCCTTGTGCCAATTATGGAAGCCCCCAATTGCCTTATCATGAAATCAAAGCAAAGAAGTTTCATTAGAGGTTTCAAGGTAGAGGGTAGATGGAGCAAGGATGAATATATCCCATATTACTATTTTGCAGATGAAATTATTATTTTCCATGAGGATAGTGTGGATAAGTTTAAGTACTATAGAAGAGTTGTTTGAATTGAGCTTGTGTTAAAGTTGAAAGTAAACCTGCAGAAAAGTGAGATGGATCCTGTGGAGGAGGAGGTGGGAGTAGACATATTGGTTTGTCTATTGGATGCAAGCTTGGGAGCTGCACTGTCCCATATCTTTTTGCTTTTACTTGGCAATTCATATTCTAATTGTGCTGAGAAATGGTAGTTTAAGAGATTCAAGAAGATTGGTGTCTTTGAAGAAGCAATATCTCTCAAAGTTTTATCAAAAAAAAAAAAAAAAAAAACTCTCAAACGGTAATGATCAACTCTTTTAAAAGTTATCTTGTCAATCATTTCGATTGATAAACTCTTTTAGAGGTTACCTTGTCAAGCATTCCGATTAAATCCATGTTCCTTTTTCAATTCCAGTAAAATGAGGATCGAATCGGGAAAAAATGATAGGTAAGTGATGAGAAAAAAAAAAAGAAAGATTATTTGTGACATAGCCATCTAGAAGGAAGGAAAATTCATCTTGTGAGCTGGAGGATTGTTGGCAAGAGCAAGAACTATGTGGCTTGGAATTAGGAGGTTCAAGGTTTTAATCAGACCTCACTAAGAAATGGCTGTGAGCCTTTGCCTACAAACATGATTGCACGTGCAAGAAGATCATCGAAGCTAAATATGAAGTAAGGGATGCAGTTTTGAGGACCTAATAAGTGGATAGTCTTTAGGGTAAGGTTGTGACCATTAGAAGATGATGAAATGATTGCAGTATCAGGACAGCTATTCATGTTAAAAATAGTATAAAACCAAATTCTAACCTTTGGATAGATATGGGTGAGAGCCCTTTAAACCAGTTTTCCTTTGCTTCTGATTTAGCTATGTCAAGGATATTATTGTAACTCATGGAAAGGGAAAGGAAGATTGTTGGTCTAGTAGTTCAGAAGGCCAAGATTGGAAATTGAAGTTGTGATTTAATTTTGGAGCTCATATATTCAGGAAGAGTGCAAGAAGCACGGGCGGACAACATACTCCAGGGTGAAGATAGGAAGAGGAAGTTCTGTGTGAAGTCCTAATATAGTTCTTTATGTGGTGAAATTAGTGACTCAAGTAGAGAGCAGTTTGAGGTTTTGAGTTGGGCCCTCACATGGTTTGCGGCATTATCTGGATTGGAGATCAATTTGGAGAAAAACAGCTAGGTCCAGTCAGAGGTTTCAATGTTGAGGACTTAGCAAAAGTGTTGTTGGGGTGCAAAGGGAGTGGGTTCACTTCATTAAATAAGTAGCCTTCATTTGGGATTGCATTTCAAATGAGTTCAAGCATGGGACAGAGTGGAGGAAAGATTTCAGAAAAAGCTTGCTTTGTGGAAGTGACAGTTTTTATCAAAAGGAGGAAGATTGACCTTAGTAAAGAGCAATATTTCTATCTTACCTATATATTTCATGTCTTTGTAAGGTCCTATTAAAGGTATCTTAGACTAGGAGAAAGATTCAAAGGGAAGACTTCCCCTTTAGAGGAGGGATCTCAAAGAAAACCTCATCTTGTTAGATGGTCAGTTATTGAATTGGGCAAGAATGAAGGAGGTTTGGGGGTTAAAAGGTTATTTGTGCTAAATAAGGCTCTTCTTGGAAAATGGTTTTGGGGATTTGCTTTTGAAAATGAATCCTTATGGAAATAGGTGATTGTCGAAAAGCATGGAGAGGAAAAGGGGGATGGTGCTCCAAATCCTCTAGGGAAAGACATGGAGTATGGCTTTGGAGGGTGATTCTTTGTGGGTGGAAGGAGTTTTAGGACAGGATTGGCTTTAGGGTAGGAGATGGAAAAAGGATGAGATTGTGGCTAGACAGATTTTGATATTCTTTGTGGGTCACTTGTGGGTGATTCTTTTGTTCTCCACTTTTCCTCTAAGATTTTGATATTTTTCTTTTGCCACGCAATCCAAAGCATAGTGAGGCAAGCAATTTGCTAGCAATTCTTGCTCCTGATGGAACTCCTCTAATCTCTAAATGAGATAGTCATCATTTCACCTATAACTCTTGGGCGGAACCCAATCCATCTTGGCTAGAATCGAAAGCATGTATCAAATCCTTAATGTTGATGGTCAATGTCAAAAGAGATGATTAATTGATTTCTCGGTTCCCATGCAAAAGCTTGTTCTATGTTTCCATGCTGAAACTTTTGTTCTGTCGATCATATGATGCTAGTATCAAGTATTTGAGCTGTCATATCCTCTAGTTGCATCAGATTTCTATTTACATTTTCTTTTTCAAGTATTGTATATATTGGCTTCAAGACCCTAATCTCTTCTGATGTCCAGGTACTACTGTTTTTCATCTGGGTTTTCAGTTGCTGCAAGGTCAGTTCTAATTCTCTTAATTGACTGCTTTTGGGAGGTTTCAGTAGATGAGAATAGATAACAAACTGTTGATTCTAAAACTTTGCCAGTATATTTTCTTTTATTTGGTTATATATGCCTGGAAATTGCAGTTTGGATGGGATTCTGTCATGAGAATGAGTGTAGACTTGCGAGATCTATTTTTATATGAAGCATTTTTGTACTACAATCCTCTCCTTCTTGTGGTTAGTTTAAGCTTGTGGTTTATTTTTATTATTTTTTTGGATAAGCAGTTGAATTTTTTCTTGAATGAAAATTTTGTTTCTTGTTACCTTTTATTTAACACATTTTCTTTCGGTTTTGATATTGTAGACCATGACAGTTTGGCTATGGGGAGTTAATTTATGGGTTTTTTCCCAATCTACCGTCAATTATGCAAAAATTTTTGATCTTGATCAAAGTCATCTTACGCACAGAGAAATATGGAAGGTAATAACATTTCTAATGAATTGACTCCGTAGTTATACATTCATTAATATGGTAGTTTTAAGACTATTTGTTGATACTTCTGCAACTATTTTGTTCTTGCTTATGTAGTCTAATTATCTTTTGGTAATGAGAAGACCCTCAATATCCCTATTTTTATTGTGCAATATGACCATTTGAAATTTGCCTGCGCCATTATTATGTATGTGGTAAAATGGGTTCTTTTTCCCAGAGAGCTATTTAAGATGAAACTCCTTTCTAATGGTAAAAGAATTATAGTAATAATTCTTCGAATAGTACTTATTATTATTGGATGAGCGATGTTAAGCGGAAAATATTTAATATTTTTAGAGCAGACAGACATTTGTGTAGAAACAATGGGATTCTTATTAATAGTTATTAAATTTATAGGAATTTATTAATCATTCATGACTATTCCAGTTTCTAATGGATGGTAGCATGTGAAATTCTGATTGATTGGTGCTACGGTTGAAGCAGCCCCCTGTTTTCTACATTATAGGGCGTGATTTGTAAGGAGTAGAAGAATTTCATGGTTTTTGAACTTCTTTTTTCCAATTTGTAGGATTTGTTGTTGTACCTTTTAATCCTATTGCCATTGGATTTTCTTTTTTTGTTATTTGAGGGTGGAGGGAGAAGGGGAAATGGGAGTAGTGGTTTGCGGCCAATCTTGAACACGAATGGTTTGTTTTGCGTTGTAGTTTGATGATGGGTGGGTGGGGCTGGCAGCACACTAGTTCCCGCTGTGGCATGAATTTCTGTTTTCATCTTCCCCTCCCAAAGATATTGTAGGGAGTCTGTTTTCAATTTCTTATAAACGATGAGTTCAATTTTTTTTCCTTGAAATATCATTTGTACTGATGCTGGGAACTAACTACATGTTTTCATTTCTTATTTGCAGTGTGCCACATGGATGACCATTATTGTTCCAACCAGTATGACTGCTTATATTTATCTCTATTCTCATGGAGAAGTATCATTGGCTGCATCACAACCAGTGTAATAGATGCTTCCTCTCTCATGCTTATGTTACTGGTTTGAATCTAGTCTTGTTTTCCTTCACTTGAACATCTGATTTGCAATTCTTTTGAATATTGTCTATTGGGTTGAGTACAGTTTATTTTTGTTCTAAGCCTGTTTTGTTGGCTGATCATCCACAGTAAAAAATCTTAAAGCTTGAATAGTGGTTAAAGTTTAGTGATAATCTAGATTACCCTTTTGTTTTTTATCTCCTATTAAGTGGAGTTACTAGATCTGTTTTCTTTTCTTGTTTCTGTTTTTTTAAAGAAGGATTACTAATTGTACTGCTTCTGAATTTTCTTTCAAAGTTATAAGTTTCTTGCTGTAGTGTAATATTGTAAATAACTGAGAAAACAGCTCTAATAAAGGTTTGTGTATATTGCATTACTTCTAAAGATGAAGTTTAATTATTATAATTTTATTTCCTAATATTTAGATTTCCCTTTATATTGGTTGCTGCTCTTCTTTATCCGTTCATACTCACTTCTACAATTCCTCATTTGTCTACTGAGGAATATGAATGCTGTAGTGTCATCGTTTTGTTGTCATTATCATCCCTTTGCTGGTGTTTCTAAATATTAATAATTCTTTCATGTCTTCTACCTCAGGTCCTCTTGTACACTGCCATAGCTCTGGTTTTGATATTCCCTTTCGATATTTTCTATTTGTCATCTCGCTACTTCTTGTTGAAGACTTTTTGGCGGATAGTTCTGCCTTTACAGGTAAGTTCATTTTTAACCCACTTCATGTGTTTTTTTTTTTTGATAAGTAAGCAAGAAAACTGTCAATAAAAAGAGGAAAAGGGAAGCCAAACAGGAACCCCAAGCATACAAGGCGTATACACAAGGCACCTAGAGGCCTACACAAAAAGAACGAAAGAAAAATATGAGACTCACCAGCCCCAAAACTAACATAATGCTGTACTTACAAACAAAGAATCAGAAGGTATAAACATTCGAGACCAAGATCAAAGAGAACAGACAAAAAAAACTTCTTGTCCTAAGGAGCAAAAACTCTTCATTATCAAACACTATCCGATTTCTCTCCTTCCATAGCATGGAAAATAGACAAAGGGGAGCTGCCATTCAAACCTTTATTTATTTTTTTGATCGTTAAATATAATTCATTAAAAGTAAAAGCAGTAGAGCCAAAAGGAACCCCTAAGTATACGGGACAAACCCTTTTTTTTTTTTTGATAGGTAAAACCATCAAAAAGAGTGCCTTTTTTATTTCTCTCCTTCCATAGCATGGAAAATAGACAAAGGGAGCCGCCATCCAAACCTCCTTGTGCCTTTTTTTTCATAAAAGCTCCATCCCAGCCAAGAATTGAGTCTCTTGCTGAGTAGGGAAGAACCCGCTTCATGTGATTTAATTACTATGATATGATAACTATATTTAATTCATGTGCATTTTGGTAATAATTTGAAAAAAAAATTAAAGGATTAAATAACAAGTTTCTTATGGGTTAAGTGGGATTCCTAAATTTTATTGTCAAGCCCCACAAAATTCAACGAGAAATAATTTCCAAGTGAATGATTTGCCATGCACTTCAACATGGTTTATTGTTGTTATTATTTATTTATTCATTTCTTTGTTTCTTTTTGGTGAATGCAGGCAATATCATTTTGTGATTTTTTCTTAGCTGATATTTTGACATCCATGGCAAGGTGTAACCTATTTTTCTTGGAAATTACTATATAGGCCAGTTCTTTATTTAGGATCCTCTGTTATGTTAGTAATTCTTTTTCCAGACATCATAAAGATTCAAAATTTCACCAGATCACAAGGTTCAGATTTATGTTTTTCTAATTGCTAATTGATAGTTCAAGCTTCCCTCCATGGTGCATTCCTACCGGAGCTAGTAGGACTTTAAATCAAATTACAGTGATCTCAAATTTTTATGCTGTAGAGATTAAATCTGATTAATGCTGCACACCACTTGTTTAGAAATAATGGCTTGAATCAAAAGTTCTGAAAAATGAGATTTAATTATTGTGAACTAAAGGGAGCTAGATTTGCTGGAAAAGGAAAATCATATTCTGTTTAATAAATTGGTCCGATATTGACTGTCCAGGTGTCCAGTTAGTTTAGGGCAGATGCCAGGATATGTGGTAGAAGTGCATGGTCTTGGGTTTGATTCCTACTGTTGGTTGAATGCCTTAGATTACTGATGCTGATTGTGGCAGACCCATCAGCTCCTTAAGGTTTGGGTCCCTATGGAGAGTCGAAAGACTTGGTGATGGAAGGTTCCTTGGTAGTAGTAAAAACGAAAGGTCCATTGTTCTAAATGTGGTTATATTTCACATCCACCATATTGCTAAATTGTTGTGAAAATTATTAACTTCTCGATATCTTTAGCCATCAATGTTAAATTACTTTATGCAATTTGGATCAGAAACTAAATTGTGTGGTCTGTATTATACACTTGCTGTTGTACTGTGTTGAGCATTACTGTTAATTTCACGGTGTTTTCCAGATTTGGAGCGATCTGTCATCAGAATGTTCATAGACAGGTTAGTGTTGTGTTTTTGTTTCCTCTCCCCTGGCTGTTTTCTTTTGTATTTATTAGTTATCCCTAATTGTCCTTAATATTATCCTTTTTTTTACAGTCTTCTTCTTTGGGCCTAGTCAGACCTATAGAACTCTTTATTTTTTATTTATTGTGATATTCAAATCCTTCCCTTTTAGTTTTTTCCCTTGGGGTCTGATTCAAATGGTGATAAATGGAAGGGTATAAGCAAGGTTTCAAGCAGAAAGTCCCCACTATGAGGACAAAAACTTACCTATTGGAAAACAAAAGAATACTTCTTAATTTTTATTCTCCTTATTATCTAATGTGTAAAAAAAGTTGTCACTATGGTGAAATCCTTTTATAGGTACCTCCATCCCTGTCACTGGCCTCTTTTACTGCTTTGTTAATAAAGTCAAAGGCAGATTTTCTCTTTGTGTGTGGGGATGGTAGTAGTGTTTATCTATGTGGGTTGCTTGAAAGTTGTCGCTTTGCTTCTATTTTGAAAGATATTTTGCTTAAACACGTGCAGGTCGCCACCATTGCTTGGTTTGAAGCTGATTCGGTTTGTGGCAGTCATTCTGTTGCAATCCCTTTAGTTCTTGTCTTGCCTTACCTTTTCCGTTTTTTTCAATGTCTTCGACAATATAAGGACACAGGGGAAAAAACAACCCTTCTGAATGGTAAGATTCTTGCTTGCTCAACTCTTTCATATTATTGTTTGGATTATATATTGCTATTGCCTCAATATCTTCATGTCGTAGGAACTTTATTTCCTTATGGTTTCGATTGCTGTTGCCTCAATATCTTCATGTCATAGTAACTTTATTTGCTTATGGTTTCAGCTTTAAAATATTCCACCGCAGTACCAGTCATTTTTCTTTCGGCCCTTAAATATCATGTATTCCCTGATAGGTGGACAAACATGTTGTAGAGCTCAGCGAACTCTCTCTAGTGTTCTGAATTCCCTGTATTCGTTCTATTGGGACGTGACACGAGATTGGGACTTAAGGTATGCATGAAAGTTCATGGGTCTGTCCACCATCGTTTAAATGTTGAAAATTCTCACTTCTACTCTTTCCACTGGTAATTTTAGACAGCTTCTCATAAGCTCTTCCTTCTACACAACTTTAAAACTTGATGTTGAGTTATTTTACCATTTGCTTCTAAGACTTTCTTCTTTACCAACAAGCTTCACTGGGATTTTCCAAGTTCTCAAACCAAGTCTCTTGTCAGCCTGCTTTACATGGGAGAATGGGTAGCATATGTCTATTGTGTTTTATGGCCAATAATTGTGATCTCTTTGTTAAACCATCAAATAAAACTCCTTTTCTTCACTCTTTGCCCTACTCTGCATACGTCTTCTCCCATTCCTTTGCTTTTTTCCTTTGCCTTACTAGTTTGTTCAACCCTCCTGAACTAAGCACCGTACTTTGACGGTCCAAAATGGCATTATTTGTGATTCTATTGGCATGGAGGCTAAGGACATGTTTGGTTCATGTTGTTTTAAAAAACAAGGAGATTTGGGAAAACATGTTTGATTTTCTGTTTTTTTTTTGTTCTGAAAAACATAGAGAACAGAACACTCTATTTTTAAATTTAGAGAACAAGAATAGTTTTCTGATAACACAAAAATGGGGTTCTCCGTGTTTTAAAAAACATGAACCAAACAGACCCTAACACTTATCTGGGCCCACCCACCATACGTTAATGTAACCGAATTGGCCTAGACCTAATCCAGTAGTTGAATGAACCACTTCCCAGCCATTTTGGCCTTCATCTCAGTTTTTTATTAAGACATTGGTAATGGACTCGAGAAAATCACCGTGGATTGATTTATTACATGGGTGGGAGTGGGATAATACCAGGTATATTTGTGGGTGATTGTAAGCAATCTGGTCCTGCGGTGCACGTGAGACGCCACAAGCTGTCAGCTCATCTTCGCCTAACTACAACTGTCTTCACATAATCACTGCTTGGAAATATTTCGGCTTCAATGGATTTTCTTCAGGGTAGAGAATGAGTGGAACAGATGAATCAGTCGAACATTCAGATGTCCATGACTGACGCTAGTGAGGAAGACAAATTACTCGGCTCTAACGAGCGCAGTGTATAGACCCACCCACCCCTACAGAAGTAATCTCTCTATGTTTTGCTAGCAGCAGCATCATTATTATTTTGAGGCCCTTTTCAGCACTATGCTCTTTCCATTTCATATGATTCTTTTACAGGTTCTCTTTTTTAAATGATACATGAACTTGTAGGATGACTGGCGATTACAACAGCTATACAGAACCCCACCTTTTTCTTTTTCTTGTTTTGATTTTGGTTTTGGTTTTGGTTTGAAGGGCAGAACACTCACATGATTTAACCCTAAATCAAGTTAGGGCCTGAGAACATCCAAAGATCTTTGGGAGAACAAAACTATTCAAAGGGTTTAGGTTTGTGTTTTACATATATCTATTAAAATTTTGGATAGTATATTTCTACTAGAATCATATTATGGTACATGTGTGGTGATACTTACTGAAAAACAATGCATTCATGGGAGGGGTTGGTGACCAAGTCCAAAATGTGCAACCTCACTAAGTCCTCGACATCCGACAAAGGTACCTCCTAAATAATGCAATTTCAAGCTAAAGGGGTCGACACAATCCAATTCCAACCAATTGGAGTAAATTGTGTGTTCGTACGAAAGTACCTTAAAAGTTAGAGAAAAAGGAAACTTAAGACAATCTAATCCATTAAAAGAAAAGAAAATGATGTATCTGCAATTAGAAAAGGGAACTTAAAGGTATAAGACGTGTACTTCTACAGTGAATATAGTATCTTCTTATGTTCTTTTTGACAGCACTGAGCATTTGATTGTTAGGTTTGATAGTATCTTGCATTGTTCTATGAGGTTTTAAGTTAACGATTTGATAAATCTTTAATAGCCGCCAGTCTTGAGGGGACTTGGTGAAGACTGTTGAAGAGCAAACCTAAGGTGGAGCAAAACCAAACCTAAGATTGGACCAATTAAGTTACCTCTCAATTGACATAAATCCATACCTTTCTCCTTATGAAGGTGGCATATTTATTCTGTATGAATTAGATTGTTTTGGATCCCCTTTTTTGTCTTAGCTAGACATAATTCTTTCCCTCGCAACTTTGAAGGATAAGCTTAGTTAGTCTAAGGCATTATTAGGGTTTAATCCAAGGATCAAGAATTCGATTTTCCTCATGATGACAGGAGATTTCTCTAACAGTCAACTTCTAAGGCCCATAGAAAAGTGGAGGACTATTGTCAAAAAAAAAAAAAAAAGAAGGAAATTCCCTGGACTGGAAAGTGCGGCTCAAAGGAAGGAAACCCAATCAGTAGGACCAGCCAGACGTTAAAAAACAGCGGAACCCTGATTGTCCCAAAGCATAAACTTTGCAGGTCTTCCCCTTCCCCACCACCACCATGTCGACAAAGTACCACAAACCCTTCGATACATTCCTTTCCTAGGCAGATTGGAATGTACACGTGTCAACCACCCACTTGGCCTTTCCACCTCATAACTCCCCCCTCCCCACCCTCCACCCCACATAGATGATAACTTTACGCCCCTCATTACAAGTAAGTAACAATACTCCTCCACCTCATATCAGCATCTCATCCTCCACCAATGTCCTAAATGTTGGCCGTGGACGACGCCAACCACCACCGGTTCCAGCCGGACATGGCGGCCGGAACAGAGCCCACCACCACCCCTAGAGTCCTATCTGTTATAGCTTTCGCTCTGGAAAGACTCGTAGCTCGAAATGAGGGGCTGGTGGCTGACTCCGCGGGGCTCTGGGGGCAGAGCTTGAACGTCTTTCATGGCGTGAGCTCAACCAATCAGCAGCGCGTACTTTGAAGGTCTTTTACATTTTACGGTGGTCACTCGCCGAACGTTTCCGATTTGTGGCGTATGTCGACATGAGCTGCTGCACAAACACCCTGACTCCTCGTCTGAACACTCTCTCAATGTTCTGAATTACGATCTTTGGCAAAAATTCGTGATTCGCACTCAGATGGCCGGTGATGTGTGTAGCTCTGCTCCTGCTCCACATACTTCGCAGCTTTATTCCACTTTTTCAATGGGTTTAGTGAAGAGGAGGTGTGCGTTTTTTGGGATTCAGAATGTTCGGGTTTGAGCTCCAAATCAGGGTTTGGTTGGGTTTTGTGGTTTTTCACCAGAAATAGGCTCTATTCATTTATTTTGAAAATTCGTGCACAAGAGAAATAGAGTCAGGCGAATTTGTAATTTAAAAAAGAAATATGTAACTAAGTGATAACGCCAAGTCATTTAAATTATTATTCCCTTGCAAATGAACCAAAATTTGAAGTATCTCAGTTAACCTTGAATTTCAGATCTTTTTTAAATAATACCCAGTTAATTAAAGTAGTACTTGGTGTACTTTTTTCTGTATCATTGAAGGTTTTTTATTTCTTCTATCAAATATTTTTAAAATTAGGAAATTTGGAGTTTGATTTTACTTATCTCTGTTCTGAAACCCTAAATAAATTGATAAATCCCATAACTTAGGAGCTTGTTTAGTTTTGTTTCTGAAAATTGCTCTTGAAAAGGTTTTTTTGAAAACAAAAAAAAAAAAAAAATACCATTTTCATGTTTTTGTAAACTGTTTTTATTACTTGAATTTAGTGCTTTTTGTATTTTTCTACATAGGAAAAACCTGGGGTCCTATTTTTCTTACTCTCTTTATTTTTTGAGAACAAAAACATTTAAAAAAAAATAGAAACCAAACAGATAGTAACTTCTCCCTGAAATGAAATTGTGGCATTTCCCTCTCTTTTATCAGCAAATTCAAAAGTGGGTTTTGTTCCATAGATTGATTGTGTGTTCTGATTTTTGGAGGATTCATTGAAATTCAAGTTCTCCTTTGATCTTGGTTGAGATTCTTGAAATGAAATGGCAGGCACTACACAACAATGCATTCTTTACCATGAGGTAGAGAGTGAGAGCCGTAATGAGCTGAACAGACTGGAAATAGAGATGCTGTTCATGTTGGATTCGGAGTGGTGGTGAGCTCTAGGGTGTTAGAGCTACTGCTTTGCAGCCTTTGGAGAAGGAGATGCTCTGGAATGGCGCTGGACACAGGTTGGAGAAACCCATTCTTCCCACCTCTGTTGACCAAGTCACTGAATTCTCTGTTGAAGATACACAAACTTCTTCTTCACCACCTCTAATGGCGGACTGACTCATTTTCACTGCTTTCTTCTTCTTCTTCTTCTTCCTCTTCTTCCTCATCACATGAGGATGTAATGTAGTAGGAAATTGGATTAACTCCCTTGTGTTTTTGGCTGTATTAGAATAGAAGAGAATTGAAAATCACGGGCTTCATATTTTTTTGTACAATTGTAAAATTCCATTCAACATGCTTTCAGATTCATATGAATTCTTGGTTCAACCTTTATTTTATTTTTTTATAATATTTTCTTATCCTTTTAGTACTTTTTACAAAACCAAACATAATCTTTCCTTTTTAAAACTGTTTTCTATTATAAAAAATAAGAAGAACAAAGAAAACTAGGAGAACATGTTTGGTTCTCGGTCTTTCTTTGTCTACTAAGGAGTACAAAATCTCAGGAGTCGGAGGAGAATAACAGAGCAGTTTTGAGCACATCGAAGCATATTTGAAGCTTTTGCACTGCTGTTTTAGCGGTATCGGCTGGTTATTGTTTGATTATTGTTTTTGAAAACAATTTTTGAAAACACGATGAACATAATTTTAGCATTCTCTAAAAATTGTTTTCTTAATATAATGTTTTTTATGTTCTTTATATTGTTTTTAAGAACAAAAAAAAGAAAGCGTAATACTGGCTTATGTTTTTATGTTTCTTTGTTTCGCTTAATTTTGAGAAGCATGAGCAATTTTAAAAAGCAAATAACAAATAGTCGTAATTTTGCAAATAAAAATCTTTATTATTATAATTTTGTAAAGGGATTTATTATGTTGTAAGTGGATTAAAATTTATCTATATTGTCATGAATACATTTATGATATCATAAAATGAAGGAAATAAAAATAAATTTATATTGTAAAAGAAAATTATAACAATATTTATCGTATTTGCAAACTATTTAAATTATTTTGATGATCTATAATTGTGAAAGTGAAATAAAAAACTCAATCTAACATAACCTCCAACTTGAGTTATTCAACACAAATCTATTATTATTTTTGCATTTTTTTCACTACCTTTCCTTTTATGAAAAATAATTTAGGCATTTAATGAAAGTTGAAACCTATACAAGCCTAGACAATGTTTTAAAAACAATGCATGGTTCATCATACTAGTTCAATCGCCAATAGGAATATTTTATCGATTCGATTATCATTCAAACACTTCATCGAGAATGAGCAAATTAAATAGATTGAAGTAGCGATGGGTCAGCCATAGCGTGCGTGAGAACCGGGCGTCCTTGGCCCCAGGTTTGAGAGGATAAAGGCTTGACGATAAAAGGCATAAAGCTGACCCATCAATATGCCACCTGAGAAACTACGAAGGCCAGTCGGGGACTCGGTTCCTCACGTCACGGCGGTGTCGCTGTCCAAAGCCATGTCATCCCGAGGAAATAACGCCAACTTCCCTAATTAAATCTTCACCAATTAGGAAATAAGATATTTCTAATAATTTGTTCGTCAGTACTCACTTGTGTCCGGTGATAGGGAGAGGAGAGAGGAGGAGGAGATGGCGGCGAGGCGAGATGTAATAGTGTCGTCGTCTAGCGGGAAGGAGTTGTCGATTATCAGCGATGTGGGTTAGCGATGAAGGAAAGAAAATCCTGCGCCGATGGGAGAAATATCCAATATCTCGTCGTCGGTAGGAAAGTTGTCATGATCGTAGTCATAAATATACAAACTGCATCCCGTATTCGATTGAAGATGCACTATGATGATTACGTCATAGCGGTTGATCTTAACCTGCTTGAAGTCGAAGGAATTGACAAGCGTCGGAGAGGTAATGGCGATCCGAGTCAATCCTTTTGTTTTCGTTTTGCGGGGAGGATCCGACATCGAGAGAGGAGCAATGGACGGCCTAGCAATTCCATGAAAAACTGTAGCCAATTTCGATTGAAAAAACATCATCATAAACGATTTACTATTAATCGAACGATTCAACTAAGGGTTAGGTTCCTTCAACAAAAATTGGGTTTTGACAAAAATTGTTCTTAATAGAACAACACAGATTGGCATTTAAATTCCCAATAACAAGACGTAGCGCAAAAGATAAAGATGGTGATCTTATATTGAATTATAGTGATTGGTAAAAGATTTAAAGGAATTGTCAAATATAAATAAATTTTTAAAAATTGAATATTTAATTAGAAAAATAAAGAAAATTATGGTTTTTTTTTGAAAAATCCAATAAAGAAAAATGCTGTCCATAAGTGAAGATTTGTTTTTTGAAAAAAGAGATAATTTAATTGATTCAAATTAGCCGGGTGATATAAATACGAGAATCAAATTAGTTAAAAATTTTAAAAGATGAAATGACACTCGGGTAATAGCATAATAGATCGGCTTAAAGCTTACACGTTTGATAGTGCATAATGACTAGAATCTTTATTAATCTAATTCTATAACATATTGAGTATGATGTGGTACGATTTGTTGTCTTTATCGATTGAAATATGTTTTTCTTTTGTTTGAATTGTCTCATAAGTAAGCATCGCAACAAGTCAATGAGAAAACAAATTTTTAAGTATCAAGACAACCCACCTTACATGCTAAATGCAACAAAAGATGACACAAGCTACCCAGCTGTAATGAGCAGCCGACAAAAAACATGAAAACCAATTTTTACACCCAAATATGTGTGGAAAAATCACTTTATTAAGAAAAATGGATAGAAAGTGTGAAAAGTGAAATAAATGAAAAAGTGAATTGTTTTATGTGTTGATTAATATGCCACATATATTGGCTGAGTTACAATGAATATGGATCAAATTATTATAAAAATAGGAAACTAATGAAACTTAGAAAAGAATAGAAACTAAATAACATAAAGATATTGTTATGTCGTAAATAGGAAACTAAAAGCAGCCAAGGTTGGATGTTGAAAGCGTCCCAACACCCCTCTTCAAGTTGGAGCTAGGGTTGAGATATCAAGCACACCCAACTTGCTAAGTATGCGACAAAGCCTCGCTCAGTGGTTTTGGTAAAAATATGCGCTAATCGAATTAGTGGGAGCATAAAAATGATGGCGGGTGATGAGACCAACTTGTACATCTTTTTCGCGAAGAGTGATAAGATTTCTGAAATATGTTTGAGCACATTCATGAAAGACGGATTAAACTGTGTAGAGTGAAACTTTTATTGTCACGGTGGACAAAATTAATTGTGGTGACCACACCAAGATCATGGCAAGAATGTAATGTGGCAGCCATTGTAATTCCGATGTTAAAACAACGAGTGCGTAGTATTCGACCTCGTGACCTGACTGAGACATAAATTGATTTGTTTTCCAGGGTTTTCCAAGAAACGAGGACTTGAGCGCAGGAGCATGACAAAATAGCGGATTTGTTGAATGGCGAGTTGGCGTGGGACACCGACCTTGATCCCGGTCGGCATGCCGACGAGGAGAGGGGCTAGATGCGAGAAGAAAAGGAGCCATGACCAACACTTTTAAGGTGGCGCAAAACCAGATGTGTATCTAAATAAAAGTGGAGTCAAATGTGGATTGTTCATGTGAATTGACTAAGGTATTAACAACATATTGGATGTTAGGTCGATAGCGTTAAATATAGAAGGCGATCGATGAGGCGACGATAAATGTTTTGGATCAAAGAGAGAGGTTCCATCATATGGGACGAGAAGGTGAAGTGTGTTGTTCCATTGGAAAAATAGGGGCGAAAGAACCCAGCATCAAGAGGGAGGATAAATATCAAGAACACCACTTTCTTTGGCATGAGAGAGAAATTGTTTGGACAGTGAGACTTCATTTAAAATAACAAAAGGGTCCAAGGTCCTTACGATAGAAAGGATTGAGCTAAATTCATTTACTCTCGGGAGATATGATAAACGGATTGTTTCTTGTGATCTATGACTTAATATGTTGATGCTTGAGGATAAAGGAATAGGGTTTGGGTGCTTTTTAATAAGTAAAGAAATATTATAATAAATGAGATTGCGAAAACCTTTTCGAATGGTGGAAGAGAAAAGCCGGCGGAACCATTGGCGGCTTTGCTTCAAGTCATGAAGTGATTTATTCATAAATTTACAGAAACATAAGTATTGGCTTTTAATCTAGAAAAACGAGGAGGGTGCAGTTTTCAAATGTAACCCTCTCTTGTGAGTAGTCTGTAGATGCATTCACATTTTGTCAGGGTTGATGTAAGGAGCCAATCTCGGAATAGCGCGAAGAAGTAGGCGGGATAGCGATGGGTTTTATTGCGGGTAAATGTATCATGATAGTGTCAGCCCCTGCTTTGAGTGTAGCATTTAATGACGATGCCTTTCCCAACGTTCAATTGAACCATCAGAGACTTATACCAGATTTTATGCATCCATTTACAGATAAAGTGTTTCATAAGGAAGTGACGAGGTCGTGGTGAGCTCAAGTGCTGGATTTGTTAGCCATGGCCTCACGGCTGATGTTTCAAATTTCATGACTTGTAGAAAGAAAGGATGGGTGGTTCATTTGCAGAAGTTTGTGATGGTTGAAAGAAATGTTTGATGTGATTGTTTAAAACGAGATAAAGAAAAATATCGATTAAGAGAAAACTTGGTGGAAGAAGAAACTTGGTTGCAAACATAATCCTGAAGATAAGGTGGTGGACCACGGTTACGTTCCGGGGTGATTTGAAATTTTCTGATGGTGGTGCAGTATGATCATGACAAGGGGAAGAGAAGAATCAATGATAAGGATTTGCTGTGGAGAGAATTGGAGAGTGTTAAAGCGAGAATATGAATGGTGAAAACAGAAACTATGATGATTACGAAAGATTAAGTTTCCACGGCGTTCTTGGACAGTGTGATTATCATCGGCGTGATGAAAGTGGTTGCTTTATGGAAGATGAAGGATGTAAATAGCGATAGCAAGGCTTCACTGCCGTGGCCATGACGTCGTGGAATACATAGATGTGGTAGAGCCCACAAATCATATATGACACACCCTTTTTTGCTAAAAGGGATGGCGCCGAGAGAAGATGCCGCGGTTTGCGTTGATCAAATTTGTGCCGAATGTGCGCTTTATTTTGGCGAAACATAAGCTCAACCCAAAAAAGACTGAGGGAATACGAAGGATGGGACAATCCCAGGTAATATTTTAGCGAGGGGTTATGCTGGGGTGGAGTTGGATTTTTATTGTGATGATACTTAGCTGTTTGCCAGGCCCGTTTACTCCCAAAGAAAGTGGTAAACCGGCTTGGTGTAAAGCGTGCGGGCCTTTATCAGTGGCGTGTTTCTACCGATCAAGCTAGCATTTGTTCGGGGAGGTTTCAATGCAACTTCTTTGATGGGAAATTCCATTGTCATGCATCAAGTTTGAATTTTTCTTAGAAAGTATTACGTGCTTTAATGACCGGATTGAATGACGGTGCCGGCGAAGCATGCTCTCCATTGCCGGGATTAATTCGAACAAGGTACGGTATTGAAATTGACGGTGGAGTTTGATAAGAAAATGAGTTGGCACCGTAACAGATTTTTACGTTTTATTGTTCGTGAAATATATCCAGCCGTTGTGAATAATGTCCTGTGGTTAAGGAAGCGAGAACGATGGTGATGAAGTAACGAAGGAAAGCACCCGAAATGTCAAACATGTGACAATTTAAAAAACAATGGAAGAAGAGAACATACTATGGGAAAAAAATGTGGGATTGTTTTTCTTATGAGACAAACTATCACGAAGCAAGGTACTTAAACCTGGTAATATCTTGGGAAATTTACTAGAAAGAACAAAGCAGAAGTTTTGTTGGATGTCCCAAATGAGCATGAAACATCAAATTATTAAAAATTTTAGAAAGAAAAAACAATTAGAAACTAAAAGGGCATCAAGAAGAAGGTGAAGGTGTCACCAAGGCACTAACCACGACCATTGGTCTTTGCTTGGTTGTGGTCTGAGAAATAAGCCGAGAAAGAAGAAAAAATTACATCACAATGAATTGATTTTGTCAATTGTGATATGGATAAAATATTGTATTTGAAAGATGGTATATAAAAAAACATTTGTAAGTGTTAATAAGGCAGAATAACATACAGTGCCCATGTCATGCCCCTACCCCCACACAGGCGAAGGGGTCGACATGGGATGAGACTCTTTAACTGCTTTCTAACCTTGGTGGACCCATTTCATATATAAATCCATAAGGAAAATAAGGAAATTATAGTACTACCACCAAGTGGTGTTTAAAGTCTATATATACGTAATAGGTCCCATATACTTGTTGCCCATACCAGGCACTATTCACCAAAGAAACTTTTACATTTTTGCATTCTAAAGCCCAACAAAACCATCGGGGTGGACTGGGTGGCACGTGGTGGCCTGGCGAGAAGTACAAATACCAGGAATCCTCTTGGGTACTTTACACAAATGAAACAGGCGGGTGCTAAGCTTTATAACAGTGGAAACAGGATAATAGATATGACCACTTGGTGATTATATTTATGATACATATAACACTTATAATCCCATAATAATACGGGTTGCATGTATAACCTAAATTCTTATCTGAGTTTTCATATAGCAAAATTTTATAACAAGTTTTCATATCTCAAGTGGAGTTCAAGCAAGGATCTTATCTGAGAGGTACCACGTGGGTACAATAGAAACGAGCATAGCTGGAAGATTACGCTTATGCTTTCTTATTCAAACTGCATTGATAATATTCTTACCATATAAATGTTTTCTTTTAGCGTAGCACTTGATAACAATGAATGAGAGGACCTTAACATAATAGGTGCTGCCGAAGGTAGCGTACGATCTTGCGAGCGGAGATTATTCGAGAAGCACAATGTGCACGCCCGTGCTTGAAGTCTTGGTGGCACTAGCGATCTTGGTAACAGCGATCGAGGAGACGTGCACGCCCGGCGTCAACCACGAAGTGGCGCGTACCGCTGGTAGAGATCTTGAAGCATTGAGAGCAGAGGCGTGCTGCCGCGCGTGCGGAAGAGTCTTGTGGCATAATGTAAGAACCACATTGTCATGGCGAAAAGCGATGCTTATTCATTCACTATCCGTTGGCTGGCAAAACGCTAATTATATGTGTTTCCGACTTGGTATTTTTATTCTTAATTATATTAGCAAATAAGGCGAAAACATTGTTTGCCGCGATAGGATCGTGAGACAAAGCGAGCTTTGCGAACAACGTGAACCGAGCAATTTTACATACACTTGTATGCATGGCCATACGGACCGGGACCCTTTCATTCGCGCGGTAGGATCCTCATTAATCCAATGGATGATTGCTAGAATTCTGGAAGAATAGGGGAAGACAAAGCACGGGATTGTAGGGCGGAGTAGTGGACCTTAAACAACTTTGAGTATAGAACCGACTTTTGAGTACTATTGGTGCCGACTTTGATGCTGTTTACTCAGTCGATCTTGGTACTCAGCACCGCAATGCGGTACTCAGCATCCTCTGGACCTTAAACCACTTTGAGTATCGGTACTCAACTTTCAATACCGGTACTTAACATCATCTGGACCAAAAACAGCTTTGAGTACCGATACTAAATATCCTTTGGACCAAAAACATCTTTGAGCACCGCTACTCAATATCCTCTAGACCAAAACAACTTTGAGTACCGGTACTCACTTGCAATTTCTGTAGGTTTGCCTCTTTTCACCCAAAATTTCCAACCAAAACCTAAAACCAACCACAAAACTAAACCAACACCAACAAAAATCACTTTTATATAGAGATAGGGTTCTTCTAACCCAAACATAGGCAAATAGAGATTTAGGAGGGTTTCCTAACCAACAAATCCATACATTCCATACACAAACCTAAATAAGTATCCATACAAGTAATCCATACTAACAAATATTAGGGAGTTTGAGCTGGATTTTCTTTCTTCTCTTTACAGCGAACAATTGGAAACCAAAAAATAATGTGAAGCCTCACTCCTCCATTGTAATTGCCCTAACCAAATGAGAAAAAAATACTTACATAAATCTCTATAAGACCATGCTTGGTCTTATCCCATTGTAAATTTCCATTTTTGCTATTTGGTCCTTCTTTCTATTGCAAATCAACACATCAATCCACACAATAACATCATCTAATTGTTTGTGACTTTAGGTCCTCGTTTTACAAATTACCAATTTAACCTTTTACCCATTTTTTTGCAACCATTTCCAGAAAAATGCAAATTTTACTTATATTACCCTAAACATGTAATAAACTACTAAGGTGTAATTTTACGGGGGTCTTACTAACTCTCCCCTTAAAAGAATTTCGTCTCGAAATTCATACTGGCTCGAAAAGAAGTTCGCGGGTATTGTGTCCTCATACATTAACTTTTTTTTTCACTTCACGGATATTAGTTACACATAATCTATTATTGTACAATCAACCCTCATGTTCAAGCTACACTTCTACCATAGTGGAGTCTTGTCTCCATTTCGACTAATTGTACATTGTTGTAACTTGACATCATTTTCGAGCATGCGATCATCATTTACTTGGCTTCAGTTGTAGCTTTGAATTGAGCTAACAAAGCTCATCGATTCAAATCACTCCATGTACATTCTTTCGAGACAACCATAATCGGGTGCACCACGCAGGCATCACGCCACCATTAACTTTCTAGGTGGTAATCAATTATGCAATCATAGTCCTTAAACAATTCTAACCGCAGGCGTTGCCTGGGGATTCGGTTCATACGGGTTAACAAATACTTAAGACTCTTATGATCTACACCAAATATTTAATTTTCACCGCATAATAATGTGCTTCATATTTTCAGCGAACACTACGCTTCCAAATTCTAAGATCATGTGTGGGAATAATTCTACTCATGTGGTTTCATCAAATCTGAGGCATATGCCACTTGCTTTCCATCTTGCATCAATACACATCCCGAACCTATCTTTGAAGGAAAGCATCGCTATACAAAACATATTATAAAGTAGGATTGAGGAGTAAGCTCTTCAGTGCTTCAACCGGTATTTCTTTAATTGATCAAAACTTGTTGACATTTGCCATCCCAAACAAACTTTACCTTTCTGGGGAGTAACTTAGTAAGTGAGGATGCTATGACCCGAATCCTTTTACAATCGTCCATTGGCGTACCTTACTTTAAAATCCGAAACTTCAATTTTCATAGGGTCAACACTAATACCCTCTGCGAGGATACAATATGGCCTAGAAGACCCGACACTTCCTTAAGTTAAAAATCACATTTGCCTTAACTTAGCAAACAACTTTTCTCTCTTAGGATTTGCAACACTTTCTTTGAATGTTGTTCATGTTCGGGTAAATAACTTGGAAATACTTTAGAGCATTTATCATCTATGAATATCACTACAAACTTATCCAAATAAAGTTAAAGTACCCTATTCATCAATCCATGAATGCGGTACGGTGCATTAGTCAGCAAATGGCATTACTAAAGAAATATAATGGCCATATGGGGTTCATGTTTAAGAGGGACATCAAAGCATCTTTCACTTGAGAGTTGATAATATCAGGTGCAAGTCTATCTTAGAAAGACGCTTACGCCTTTCAACAGTCGAAAGATCTTATATTCGACAACGGATATTTATTCTTTGCGTACCTTGTTGTTGCCAATAATCAATACATCGAGGAGGAAATTCGCGCATCTTTCTTTTGACAAACAAATTAGGCGCACCTAGGAAACGCAGGTCAGAAACGAATCATACGTCAATAGCTGGAAATTGGTTAAGTCTTCAGCTCTTTTCAGTTAGGGTTGAGTCATGCGATGGTAGGTGCCATAGAGGGAAATAGGGTGGAGTCCATATACAATTTCAATAGACGGATCCTTTCTCTTTCGGTTGACGAAACTGGTAATTCTCAGGAAACACATTGAGAATTCTTTATCATCGGGCATATTTTCTAGATTTACCTGTCCCTCTTGGAGTCAAGTACTAAAGCCAAAAAGGCTTCACAACACTTTCTAAGAAAACGTCGAGCTTGCATAGCGGTGATTACATTTGACATTGAATCATATCGAATACCGTGCACAGTTACTTATGACAGTCAAAAAATTTAAGAAGTACTGTTTAGATAACCAATCTATTCCCAAAATCAAATCAGATTCATGGAAGAGTAAAATAATTAGGTCAATCGGAAACTCTCTATCATGGACCATTAGAGGACAGTTCTTATAGACTCGGTTGACTCTAACACTATGCCCTAGGGGATTGGTGACAAGCATGTCATATGCTAAGGGCTCTACGGATGGTAATTTATCACTAAATTGATAATGCATATATCTGAAAATGTGTAGAACTTGGATCTATCAAAGCATGCATTTCAATGTTATAAGTGAGGGGGTAGCAATCTTCCCAAGCTGGTGCATCACGATCTCCTAGCTCTCATAGCATAAGCTCGGCGGGGAGGGTTGTAGTAGTAGAGGCGATTTTCTTGTCTCGATACAATACTTCTTCTTTCTTTGCCCCCGACACCACCGCGCGCCCTACCTCTCGCTCCTTGGGGTGAGGTACATTTGATCTGTACTACCTTCCTTGAGGATTTCTAGAAATCCCCACGATCCTTTAAGGCTGACATTACTATTAGTGGTCCGTGCTTCCACATTGGAAACACCTCCCTGAAGTTACCGGTATGCAAATACGAGTGAAGCGTTTGTAAGCGATCACGGGCATTAGGTCTTTCCTGCTGTCGGTTGAAATACCTCTCTTAGGAACCACATTGTCATGGTAGATTATTGTCTCCCCACCTCTTGTATGAGAACAATACCGTTCAACTTGAGATTCTCTAGCTATTTTACGGAGGAGGAGGTTCTTCTTAGAACTTTCTTTTTTGACTCTTCATTTAGATTTCTCACATTTTCGCAGTGGCACGTACCGGTTGTTAAGAGCTTTACTACCCAGAGAGAGCGATGTAACGGCCCGGGTGAAATTTGATACATTACTCCTTTAGGCCATCCTCCCAAAATTATCTACATCAATTTCGATGGACAGTTGTAGTTTGCATGCCGGCGGCTAAACTCATTCCCATTTTTAGCATACTCATGTGTCCGATTCCCTTGTTTCATATTCGGGAATTGCTTCCATGGTCTCCTTATAGTCATCACGGGTGAGCATCACTTTATCTTTGAGTCTCAGAACAAAGTACCATGAAGTGGTTATGGAAGCGTTAATAAGCCACAAGAAGAGAAGAGTACAGATTTTAGAAAAGACAAAATGGTAGATTTTGATCAAGGAAATCTGAAATTTTAGGTCTCGGATGATGAAACAGGAAACTCATAGTTGGATCATCTCCACGAGAATCTAGCTACCACGTCGAATTTCATTGGTCAGAGCAGTCAAAATTTCATGTTTTTACAGGAACACTTAGAAGTGCCGTAAAGCGACTCGTGAAATGACATGTGATGTGACAAAGTCACCTCACTACGTGCTAGCGTGTAACGTATTCCCGCGTGATTAGTGAGGATGAGATGAGATAGAAGCAAGATTTGTCTGAGTGTCGAATCGAACAAGGGACATGGATGAAATTTTTGAGATGTTTGTGATAATAAAGGCATGAAAGATGAGCAGGTTTCTTAACAGGTGAAGAACGTGGAGAGAAAAGGAAATGAGATGGTAGCTTGGGGTTTGAGGAATCTAGAAGGGAGAGAAAGTGCAGGCTTCTCTCTAAAATTTCCAACCGGGTCGGACATGGTTGCCGGGCGAGTAAAGTTGTTCTGCGAAGCCAAGGGCTGCGATGTAGGACACCGATTTGTTGAGTTCGAACAACTCAAGAGGTGAGGATCTCATTCTGCTACTTGTGTTGTGCTGGTAGAGCCATGTAAATGATTTGGGGATGTTACGAGGCTTGGATTAGCAGTGTTTAGAATGCCAACGGTTGAGCAGTGGAGAAAATCCCATTGTTGCCAGCCGCCGTGAGCAGTGCGAAACGAGGGTTTCATTGTTCCGTAATGAATAATGATGTGATTTTGGTGTGAATTTTTATGATGTTGGCGAGAAGAAAGTGATTGAAAATGAATTGCTTGTGTTTGTTAATTAGCCCTTAATGACTAATTTTGGTGTTACATTAAAGGAAATGAATTTAATAACATGGTTTTTGTCTTGAGATTAATTATGTTAGTATATATGTTTATATATTAGCGAGGGTTTGTTGGGATTGGCATCATGTTCCCTATGCAGCGGGGCACCCTAGAATATTGGAGTGCATAACATGAAATTGAAGAAAGAAAAGCAATGTTTGTGAAAGAATTCCCAGGAAGGTACCAGTACTGAGGGTGTCCAGCAGGATCTCTTGGGATACGGACCGCCAATGTTGGAAAATATAGCATGCTGTGGCACAATTAGCCTCGGAGGTAGTCCGTGTATTACTGAGATTGTTGGTAGGTTCGAGGCTCAAGAAGCTTTGTTTGAAAGCGGACATATTCTGCCATTCGACAGGCATATGTGAGGAGTCGGTGAGACTCGGGACATGGGAGATTGAGGAACATGTGAACATTCGAGTGGGTTCAATATACAATTAGCGAAGGACATCTTGATTGTTTTCCTGTTTGTAATACTTGGAATTGGGTAACACGTGAGAAATTTCCATGCCTGAGCTTGCTCCGTTTATCGAGGGATCCTTATTCGGTACATGGGTGTCTGGGGAGGATGACAGCGATTCACTAGGGCGCATTAGAAAGAAAGGGGTTGTGACTTTAATGAAGTTTTACACACTATCTTTGTCTTATTAAATTATGCGTTTTTAATATGTTGAATAAAGAAGTAATTATTAACTCTTGAACTATTGTATATAGTTGATGTATTTTACGAGTATTAATCACGGGGGCAGTGGTGGTCCCTTCCTATTTGCTCGCATGTGCGGACCACAATGTGGTCATTTGCCGAAGTGTTGGGGAGGTTTGTGTACATGGGTAGAGCTCCGTTACAAAGGAGACTTCTGCCGATTTTCATGAGTGGTGTCGGGTTATCCAGAAGCGTCGCGAGTGTCGCAGTTGGCCGGGTTGTTAATGAATGGGGAAATGGAGCGTCTCAACAGTAGTTTCTTGCAGAACTAGTTTTCCACCAATCATAAAGAGCACCTTGCGTGTGAGATACATTTGGCGTTTGTGTTCCGGATGGACATTTGCCTAAGCATCCGAGCTGCTGCGTTTCTCGAAAGCCCCGAACCATTTGACCGGGCTGCACCTAAGCTTGTACCATGGAATTCGGCCACACGCTCCGTAAAAAGCTTTTTTTTTTTTATTATAGAATCAATTAGACTCGAGGCCATGGTCGATCTAAGACCACTCACTATCCGAGTTTTACCCACGCAAGAGTTGACACATGATCACTTCTATCAGACCCAGACGGACTAAAGCGAATGGTTAAACTTTCCGGCTGTTGTTTCCATGACCCGAGCACAGAGGGATCCATTCCACAACCAATGAAACAACAAGGACATCCACATTAGCCCAGCATGGCCCACTATGTAAGATGTTTTTTAAACCTAATAAGTTTTCAAAGAAACACTTTAAACAGCTCTGACAATCTAGAAATGCCTAGCCACTGACTCTGATATCACTTCAAGTTTGTCCACGCCCTGCCCTGCCGGGGCGAGAGGGAGGCATGGCACGAGTGAGACTTTGCGAGAAAGCGCTCTGACCTTGGTGGGCGGTACGCAAATCCCATAAGGAAATAAAACCTGTACTACCACCAAGTGGTGTTTAAATATCCTTATATACATGTCTGAGATTGGTTTTAGCGTACTTTACGCCAACCATATTACACGCTTTGTTTACATTCAAAACAAAAAAGAAAAAACACCCATCGGGTGGACTCTATTGCTTTATGTTGGCCTTGGCAAATGCGGAATAACTCGGATGTCTCTTCGATACACACTACATAGATGAAACACCGTTGCTAAACTTGCCAGCAGGAAGTAGGGAAATAGACGTAACGAGATATGACCACTTGATGATCCTGATGAACCATGCCCGGCCTCATTAATCATAGCATGTGCGATTTATAGAAAACGTTGCTTATCTTGGGGTTTTAAAGCGCTAGCAAAATTCTTATAACGGGGTTTCATATCTCAGTAGGAGTTCAAACATAAGTCTTGAACATAAGAGGTACCCAGTAAATACAATACTCATTCAATATCTTGATTAACAGCCGCTTTCTTATTATTCATTATTCATATTCTTATCCTGTAATCATTGTTTTGCCACGGTGTATAAATAGGTAATAATGAATAGAGAGGGGACACAACACACAATAGAGTACCGGGTACGTATAGTCAAACGAGAGGTCTTAGAAGCATAATACGTCAGCCTGCGCCCCGCGTGCTTGAGGTGTTGTAACACTGGCAGGGAGTGTCTTGGCACAGAATGAGACGTTGCGCCGCATAATAAGTGCAATACCGCTGGCGGGGGTGCCGGGTGGCAGACTTGAGCACGGATACCCTCTGGGGATTCTGGGTGGTCAGCCTAGTGAAATCCCAGCATGCGATCCCCTAGGGAATGTCAATGGAACCAGCTTTAAGAAGAAAGTGAGGCAATGCATTAATAACCATCACATTATGACACTTTATATAAGACGACGTCGCTTGGCAGGCTCAAATCCTGACCGACCTATCTTCTTGTGGAGTCGCCAACCACAAATACACATGACAAAGACTCATACTGAGGTTGATACTAAGATCAGAGCATTTGGGGTATTTGCGGTGGGTATCACGAAGCTGAAAATAAATAAGTCGGTAAAAGGAGCAGGATGATAAGATAGAATGATTTGTAGTAGAAGAGTGATGTAGAAGGCGCGGTGAGTCTCTGACTGTGCGGACCTAGGAAAGCGGATTTAAAACAATAAAGCGTGAGATGGCAAAAATCTCGATTAGTGGCATAATTTATAAGGAAAATAATGTTTTGTTACCGAAAATTCCTTCTCTCAAGGCCTCCGCGCGTCATTAACTGCAGGTTTACGTTTAAAATCATTCACAAAAGCAAACTTATACCAAGTCAACAATATGAAATTAAGCCGCTCCAAATTTAACAAAATTGTTGATGAAAGTAACGATTTTTATTCACAACGCAAATTGAGCATAAAATGTATAAACATCATTGCAATAAGTAAAAATAATCGTGGAAATACAACATGGCATATTGAAATGTGGTTGCCAGCGTTTACTCGAGAAACAGCGATGTGCGCCGCCGCGCCATCGCTTCATCAACGTGGAGACGGCGCACCTCACGACCCCCAACAGCCGAAGAAGATATCGTGGTAATAACGGCAACAATGTACCATACCCATATATCCTTCATAAGCAGTGGGACACCCACTTCCGCGACCCCGACATGAAAGGTCCGTGGTAGCGTGTAATGATGACGTCGGGCCGAAGCCCGACCTCCGCGACGATGAGAAGTATATATAACGTTGGGGATTTGAAAACCAGCCTCCGACCTACGCGTGAGAGCGCGAGCACAGGCGGTGCATATAATCTTGAATCGAACCTCTCGGTACTATGTACGATATCGATTTGCCAACAACCAACACGGTGTCCTTACACTTTCACACCTGTTTCCACGGCGTCTTGTATTATAATTTAGAATTTGCTACATAAATTTAATTTCAACAACTCAATCAAATATATTGATGAATTTCAATTCATCAATTCATGCAACAGAAATACCACAATGAAAATATTTCACCATAGCAATTTTTAGCACATAAAAACTTTTTAACAATGTTTAACGGCCTTAAAATCATAAAAATCATAAAAATAGATTTCTTAAATCCTTAGTACCAAAAGTGATTTAAAACCTCAAATCGCCATATCAAAAATGTTTAGCTCCACTGGCCATCCCATGAACTTCGTCAAAATGTTCAGTATTTAAAATATATTGTTTTAAAATTATTTTATAAATGTTGTGTTTTATATATAAAAATAGTTATGAATATTATCCTATTGCCGATGAGAGACTTAACCTTACTTCAGTCCAAACAACGCCCTTGCCAAGAGATATTACAGCTTGCAATTGCCTTAGCATCTTTGGCTGTACTGGCGCATTTGGACTGCCACATAACCATTTGCTCCTGGAGTGCTACGGTGACGATAACTTGGAGTCTGCGCTGTTATTCCATGGTGTTCGATCTCGAAACTTTGCGAAATGAAATACGCCGTTGTTTTCCCAGTTCCGGGGTTTTTGACCTGGATTATTAGTTGAACCAGCAGGCTCCCGTATTAAGCAAAGGATGTTCAGATTGCCCCACACGGGAATATGCCGAAACATTTATTGGACATGGCTTCATCTTCTGCTGAAGTGACTGGAAACGGGATCCGGTCATACGGTGTCTTTCCCTAGTCAAGTACAAAAATTGGGGCTTTACGAAAAGCTAATTTTTCAAAATTGAACCTCAATAAATCCTCTTAAAAATATCAATTTCACTAATCCATCCTTTAATTTTTGCCTAATTTGACGATTGGTGCCCAAATTTGATCGAGAAATACTGATGTGGTATGCTAAATGACAATGAAGCCAGCAAAGCGACCAAGAATTTACAAACTTGTATCAGCGGAAAGCCCGAGACTAGGAACACGAGAAATGTTTTACTGTGGTTCAAAGTTAGATTTGGTGGCGCGAGCGCGATCTGACCGTCGATTCGAGCTTTCTGCTTTTCGTGGCCATCTTTCAAACGGTGAGAATCTGCGAAAGGGACCCGCTTTGGGGAATGAGTTCATAAGGTTAATGGGAGGAGGGAAGGCGCCAAGGCGGTGGGTGCGGAATGTGGCAACAGCCCTGGCATTGGCGACGTCGAGATTTGGCCCGATCTCCGGCTGGCGTCCGTGACGGTTCTGCCGTGATTTTGGCGACAGGGAATTAGCATCACCTTGCTCTTCCTCCGGCTGGCGATGTTTGCAGGTTGGTGGCCACAGGAATGGGTCTTTGCATTTAAGGCTTCGATTAACGAAAAAGGGTGAAGCGACTGGAGTTCGGGTCAGGTCAACATGGGAATTTTCTAGGGTTTTAAAGCTGAAAATGAGTGTTCTAGGGCTAGGGTTCTATTTGGCAAGCAAAACTAGGTTTATATAAGAGCCCTAGGGTCATTTCGAGATAAAACCACAGAAATGACTTACTGGACAGCGATAAAATCTGGCTGTTTGAACTTCTCAAGGCCATAACTTTTATCAAGTAGGAGTCGGTTTGGCCGTTCAACCAGTCTATGAACTCGTATCGGCGAGGCCTACGAAAATAGTGTCTTAGTCAACCCAAATTATTCATCCTTGAAAAAAAAGTCAACTTGGGCCCCATCTAATTGTTGGTTAAACTTGGTCAAACTTAGTCAAACTTGGTCAAACGTAAAACCCAAGCTGCAGACCTAAAATTTTATAGATCCCAAATGACGAAACGGACCTCACCATTGGATTTTTATCGCGAAATCTAGTTTCTAGGCAATTTGGTAAATTCCGAATAGTTAGTTTTCACGATTTTTGGGACGACGAGTGTGTAGTGAACAAAAAAAAAAAAAAAAAACCGACGGGATTTTTAAGAAAAATCTTGAAAGTGAAAAATATTTAATTAAAGTTCATTTTAAAATAATTTGAGCTTGGCGGGATGAGAGGAAATAAATAGTTTAGGTAGAAATAGACACAGACGAGTCTTTCGGACACGTGGCGCGACGCAGGAGGCTACCCATACTTATCAAATAGGGTTACAAAACTTGAGAGGGAGAGAAAATATCTCATTTTGCTGCTGTTTTACTTGAGAGGGAGGAAGAAGTCGAAGACTTATTTCGACGGATTTATAGGATTCCCGCGTCGGTCGAAGATCGATAAGAGGGGCCAAAGAAACTAAAGTTCGCATCGCCTCGACGAAGACTGAAGCACTTACATACCAAGGAGAGATTTCACAGATCCAAAGGGGTAGATTTGGGGGAAATCAATAGTTTTAAACTTAGGAGGTGATTCTTTGGGACTTCTAACATGTTTGATATTGCTCTTTTAAGAGGTATGGGAGTTCTTTCTACTTTGGTTTGTTTCAAACAGAAATTGTTTTTCGAGGGAGTTTAGTTATGTTACGATGCCGGGGTTGTTTAGCCTATTTAAAGGCTTTAATGGCGATTTAGCGAGGAGTCGTTTTGTGGCGGTTGGTGAATGATTTGTGGTTATTGTATGGTATGTCCCAAAAAAAATTTTGATTACGAATTGCTAGGGCACGGTTGGCGGTTTGTGGCCAGTTTAAAGGTCGGTTTGGGGCCGTTATGTGGGTTCTTTTTGTGAGCATTTTATATGTCACATTTGGCCTTGAGGTTAAGGATTGTTATTGTGCGATTTTGTAATAACATGATTTGGTTAATTTTGTTTGAAATGTGAATACTGTTGATATATGTGTATATATTGAAATTAGACTGAAAATGTTTTGTTTTACGGAATTTATATGCATGTAATATAATTGTCCATGATACATGGTAAAATGTATGAATGAAATTGTTCATATGGCATTCATCACATACTTGATATGACATTGACATGCAATGGCGCATCACATTACGCATACGCGGGGATCATCGCATTTCATGAATCAGCCTGGGTGCATGAGTTGAAATCAACACCATTTGGTGATTGATAGTGGAAGCTCGTTCTATCGTTCGGGCGAAGTTTAACAAAGTTACCTTGTTGCATGAAATGGAAAAAAAACTTACGTATAAATATAATAGCAAGAAGGGCTAGACCTCCCTTGGGTGAAAAGAACCAGGAGTACTAGTTCCTTACACTCCAGCCGGTGTAAGTCGAAAAGTGTAGGAAGAGCGTGCGGGACTGCGGTGAACCTTAATTCTTCTTATTTGAAAAAGACACATGGTTTAATATATGAAATGATCATTTAGGTTTAACGTAGAAAGCGCTTTTGTTTGACGATTGTTGTGCCACAGTTCTCGCTCAATGATTTTGTTTGCAAGGATCATTGGATGTTGACATCCATCAATGATGGATTGATCACGATGGCATTGCATTGCGTGCTTAAGGCCTACGGGGTTATGGTGCGTAGTACCCCCAACCCGCCCGACGAAGGGCGTAGAAACTATCTTTGGGGACTCTTTTGCTTTGCTATTTAAGACATCAAGTGGGATTTGATAAATTTGATAACGAGATAAGCTGCTGGGCTAAGGCTGAAGACTCGGCTCTGGCTCGACTCGGCTTCGACTCGTGTTAAACATTGACGAACCACCAATTTAGGCACGGGCAAATTCGGGGCTCGACTCTGGAGCTCGGCTCGGAGCTCGATCGAAGAAAAAGCTCGGCTCTTCGATGCCGCAGGGATATCAATGTTGGGCATGAGGCTTCCTTCACGGTCTCACGCAGCGGATGCGGGTCTTCGGTGTGATCGGCCGGCGTGCGGTGAAATGTCAGTCATGTGTCCAGGATATCGATGCTGTGGCGGATGCCACGACTCCCAGATCTGGTCGACGTGCGGATGGCAAATGTGGCGAATCCTCTTTCCGAAACGCCGTCAAGCGGCGGCAGCGAAAACGGCGAACTCAGCGAATCCCCACGCCGTCATTTGAGGGGCGCGTACCGATCTCCCATATCACGCTCGGTAGCGGAAATAGGTACCTCAGATAAGCGCGAGGTGTTGGCGGCGGTATGTTCCGCGATTGTGAATGGCGTGAAGAAGGTGCGGCGAAGGGACTTGGGAAGGACATGGATGTTGGGTATGACCCGCGAATGCGATCGGTCGATCTGGTGTACAAGAATCCGAGTACAAATATGAGGGTATTGGGGCTCACTGTGAAGCTATAAGTGGTGGCCATGGGGGAAGCAGACAAGGTTTGTAGATCTTGAGTAACGTGAGGGGCAAATACGGACCAACGATCGATCAATTGACTGATGAACAAGGATCCGATGCAAATCTTGGGGTCTGTTGGGGCCCTTTTGAATCTTGATGCTGGACCAGCTCCCAGTAGCGTCAGAACGGGTATGGGTAAAGGCATCAAAAGGTGATCGTGGGGTGGGGTTTCATGGAACAAGGAGGCGACATACGGGACTGCAAACGAGCGGTGCTAACGCCCGGAGTGCGCCACCAGTCGGGGCACGGCAGGTATGAAAATTTGGCGCCGGCCGGGTTCGACATGGTGAGCGGGAGAGTACCACGGATCTCGATCGGTGGTGGTGAAGCCGCCCGAAATTAATCATGCGCATCTTGGTAGTCGGGAGGGTGGTGGCTAACCCAACCATGTGTGCAACAGTATATTTCAAAACAGTTTCTGACCACTAATGGAGTTGGCGGCGGATCTTGGTGATATGTTGTTTCTTTCATTTCGAAGATAATTGATTAAACCGATGTTTTAGCATTCAATGATTTGATTATCTTATTTTCTTCAGCTGACTTGCGGAAGATTTCTACTTGTTTAATTCTGTTCATAATTTTTCGGTTATAAAGTTGTTTTTGAAATGATTAACAGATTACAATGATCCCGAGGCTAAATGTTTGAAGGAAGTGGCTTTAACAACTTTAGCATCAATTTCTAAAATCAACTAGATTAAAAACCAGAATCCACTTAAGAAAATTATTTCATAATTGATACATGGAAGCTTTTATCGAAAGTTGGAATTACAAAAAGTTGAAAAGTATATGGTGAGCTTGGATTGATTACAGCCACACAAACTTGTATAGGCTCGGATTGTGGGCAGGCTTACGAAAGAGTTAAGCTTCGAGCTGGATTCATGGAAGCTGCAGAGCCTAATGGGGGCTTACGAGCCGTGGAAAGCTTTTTAAATCAAGCCAAGCTTGAGCACGATTTGCTTCGTTCAAAGCACGGGCTGACCAAATCATAAATTAACAAGCCTAGCTCGAGTATGTTTCAAGAAGCTCGGCTACCAGCTCTTTCCTGGTCCCACTGGCCTAGGCTGAGTCTTATAAGCGAATCAAAATATCATATACAAATATACAAAATAAAACTTCTTGTAGTGAGGTGTTTACAATGTCAACCACATACGATTAGATCACAGTCCCATTTACATATACATATCTGAAAAATTACATTTACATTTACATAATCAACCCACTAAGAGAACAAGGTGATGGACCCCTATAAGTGTGCTGGCCCAGTAGTATGTGAAAGATCGCGGGCGTCCTCTCCACACCTGCGGCTACCTACATCAGTTAAAACCCGTGCTAAACTTTGCGCTTAGTGAAACATATGACATACACACATATACACATGCACTAATACTCGTTTACAATAAGCATATAACAAGAACAGATATACAGTAGTAGATATCAAAATTTTGCATGGATTCATATAACAAACTTATACACATACTTGTACTTATGCTTGAGACTTATACTTGTTGGATCTCGAGTAGGAGTTACGAGCTCTCGCACGGTACGGTACTCTTGCAGGTACTACGGGAGCTGCATACTTGTACAAAGGTGCCAGTGCGGTGCTATAAATTATACTTGTACGGAGTACCCAGTAGGTACGCCAGAGCAGAGGATGATGTACATTACTTTGCTCTTATTCGTTATTGGGCTTTGCATTATATAAGCGTTCGACTACTAGACTAGTAACAAGAAATGGCGTGAATGGGAACATAATAAGTACCAGTCTGATGTCTTGAGGTGCCGTCTTCTGAAAATGGAGTGTCGGCAAGCGACAGAGTGCCGTCACACTAATCAAAATGCGAAGTACTAATTAGAGAATCTTGAAGTACTAAAGTGTCGAAGCTCTGAGTCGAGGAGAGTCTTGTCGCATAATTAGAAATCTGGGAAGTACTATGCGTGCCTACCCACATAACGAAGGTCTTGGTGTCGTTTAATAATATCGGAATGCCCCGGAAAGCGGTCACCGCAGTTGCTAGCCATCATGTTAGAGACTTTCTATATTATTCTCATAAAGGTGGCCCAGTTTGCCGGCTTATCGAGCACCTTCGCCCTACGGCGGCGGGTATGTGGTGCATTTTCACTTAGTTTCATTCTTGCCAACCCACGCGGCTTGCATTTATTAAAGAGTTTCCTTCTCTCGATTAATGCAGGAGTTGGAGCTTAACAAGAACACATATCACGTCGCCTTGATTTCACAGGGTAGTTTGCTGTTTTATTTTTCACCTGATTTTTCACAGCAGGTCTAAGCTCTACTCGGGTAATCACTTGGCAGTAAATAAAACACCTCGGTCTCAAACATACATATCGGTCTGAGGTGAATTCCTCAATGTACTTTAGCCCATAATAACCTTGATCAAAATAACATTTACACACTAAGGGATTCCCAAAAACGCTAGGCGCTACCTGAAGCGAATATACAATGATCCACAAAGATTACCAAGCGCTCCCAAATATGAGTGTGAATATCCACATAACACTAAATATTCATCAAAATGTATACTCAACCACCAACAGCTAAGGTTGACATACAAACTTCCCATTTGCCTCAAAAACCTAGGTCAGAGCTTCACGCATGTCATAGTGAAGTGCTTTGATGCATCTGGGCGGAAATAATGGGGGTGGTTCGATAACTCAGCCAGTGATCCCGCGGCTGCAGCCATGCTCATAAAAACATTTCAATTTACCTTACATAATTCAAGATATCTCCAAAACATGAGCATTTTTACAAATGCCAGGTTGATAATGGGCTGCACATGAGAAGACCACTGCACCAGAAAATACCATTTCATCGGTGACTCTTTTTGGGCTTTCTGAGACTAAGCGCAGATCATCCCCATTTCTTGACAAATTATTTGGACTTACCACCCAGGGATATGCCCACACAGCCCCCGTCTCTTGGCACAGTGCTTTTTTTCAGGGACACCCACCACTGAGGGACTGTACCCACATCCAGTATAGCATCATGGCTGACAACTCACGGGACTACAACCCGGGGGACACGATCATCGTCTAAAATTTGGCTCACTACATCAATCGGACTCTCACACAGTCTCCTTGCCCATGTCATGCTTTAAAACAATTTACACAAAGCACATTCAACCATCAGGGTGTGTCATTAAAAACATCATGTATAGTTAATTAAAAATTTCCATATATATAAAAAATATACATTTATATATCATAGAAAATCACACAGTCAAAGCACGAATGGTACATAATTCCCACAACATCAAACCGATACAAGCGAGGAGAAGGTTGCATAAGATCCCCTACCTTCCTTGGATTCAAAATCCTCAAGTCTCCCAAGGTCAAAACCGAGAGCTACTCAAAGGATGCTGAAAATAACGAAAGTCATAAGATTCATGTACCTCTCCTGTCAGGAGTGTCAATAAAAATTAGCAAGTGGTTTATTGTATTACTTTATCACCACTCGACTCACATATATTCTTTATACCTTCCAACATAAACCTTCTTGATCCCCGAGTGCACTCTCAACACTTACCTGGGATCAACATTTTAACACCCATATTAGAGGTTACCTGAGAGGAAACAACACACTTTCAACACTTGTGCCCACTTTTTTAACCTATCTCAAGACCCACGCACCTCCACAACTACAAATTTTACGACCCGACCATATGCTTTTTGTTGCATTGGTCTTCTAACCAAAGTTCCTATCTGTGAAAACTTTCCACAGCCTCTTAAATCCAGGTCATTCGGACCTCAAAATCCGGGGTATGGTTTTACACTCTGACTCCCGAGGCCATTTCCTAGGAATGATATGTGCCCTCTCTTCCTGCCACTTTGACGAAATTATGGGAAGCGAAATGAGCCATAATTTGGCCTCACACCCTAAGAGGTTGCTCCTATGTGGCTTGCTGAGAGGTGCTGAATCACTCCGTTGGATCAGTAATCTAATAACCCGACTTGGCTCAAAACTGAGGAGCGCTCCACGAGGCTGAGGGACATATTAATGCTGTATCTGACTTTCAACCTCAAATTCAAGGGAGACCTTTATGGTAGGTTAGTTCTTTACAGTTTCTTCTCGTTTTGTCGAAGAGCTGAGTCTTGGGCTTCTTTTCCAACTGGAATCACCAAATTGGATAAAAAATATGAGCATGTTATGAAGAGAAAGCCAAAATACAACACTGGTCAAAATATAGAAGAATTCGACCCTTGAAAATGCCCGAATTTATGATTTTCCCCCATTTTTTCTGCGCGTAGGTTTCGCTCGATCAAAATCCCGACACTCAAACACGCATCAAAGCCGCTCTGATTCAGCCCCGCGCATCTTACAAAACAACGTCTTAAGCAAGAATCTGGTTTTGCCAACCTATCCTCAACCAATCTAAGGTTAGGATGAAACCACAACTTCCGAAAAAAAAGAGAGTTCATGAATCATACCCACTACATACAAAATCCCCTCAAATCACTTACACAAATAACCAGGATTGGGTTTTTTCCTATATCCTTCAAATCTAGGGGTTAGGAAGTTTCCCCAACCAAACCCTAGAAAGAACCATCTTGCACAGAATCAAACCAAAAACCCCTTACCTTTTAGAGCCGATCTCTTCCTTCTCTTCCTTTCTCCTTAACTTCTCTTGCTTCTTCTTCTCCCTACTCTACCAACTGCGTTTTCTAACTCTGTTGACGAAATGAGAACTAACCCTTTTTGCTGAACTAGTTTTTGTCTTATACCAACTTTTTTGACTTTTAAGTTTCACTATCGCACTTTAAGCCATTAACAACTCTTTCTATTTTGCATATCACATTCCAAATCTTATACTTATTGACCACTAGACTTTTTCTCATTAATGACCGGTCCTCAGTGAAGCCAAGTACCAATTACCATGGCTCTAGTAAACCAGTTCTATCGTTTTATTTTTTTGGAAAAATAATATTTAGTACGTGTAATAATTCAGGAGGGTGTTACATTCCTCCATTTATAAAAAGAATTTCGTACGAGAAGTGTAAATGCCCGACACACGGCGAAAAGGATTTAGGTACACTGCTTCTTCACATCCGCTTCAAGTTCCCATGTAGCTTCTTCCACTCCATGGTGTTCCCATAACACCTTTACTAGAGGAATAACTTTGTTCCACAACACGCGTTCTTGTACATCTAGAATCTTCCTTGGCATTTCTTCGTATTTCTGATACTCTTTTGCAATTTTTAGTTCATGCCAATCTAGTATGTGCGAAACATCTGGCTCATACTTCCGTAACAAGGAGACGTGGAATACGTCATTGTATACAAAACAAGCTAGCGATTGGAAGTGCCTAGCCACGGCCAGGCACCTCTCCCAGCTCTTTGAAGGAATCTCCGAATGGACCAATGTACCTAGGGCCGGTTCCCCTTTTACCAAAGCGAAACACTCCCTTGCGGCGACACTCGCAAAAAAACGCATGGTCCCCAGCACGAAAACTCTGAGGTCTCCTCTTGTGGTCGGCCCCTCCAGCTTTGCACTTTGCTGTCGCGCCAACATCACCTCACGAATCACCCTTATCTTCTCTGTCGTTTCCTTTACCAACTCTGGACCAATCAAAGTAGCCTCTCTGATTCAGTCCGGCACATAAGCGATACATGGCCTTAGCAAGAAGCTTCATATGGTGCCGTCCTATCTTGCTCTAAGCCCCATTATTATCACCTTGAGCTGATCGGAGGCTTACAAGTGTTCCATCCAACTCCTGAGTCTAACACACATGCTCTAAGCATATATCTTCGAGAATACGAGATCACTATCGGATTTGTCCGTCCGGTCACGGTGAAATCTTTTTGTGCTTCGCTTTGAAGCCTCGACTCACGTTCCCAAAGCTTTGAACTTCGGGGAACAGACGTAAACCTCGCGTCCCTATCTGAAACAATGGAGAGAGGTACACCATGCAACCTCACAATCTCCCTCACATCCAACTTGCTCAAAGTAGGCAGGTCGATGGTTCTTGTGCCCAGAAATATCTTGATTTAGTCGATCACGCATCCAACCACCACCCACACACCATCTTACCACGGTGGTCTTGAAAAACGATCCGCGATGTCACGCCGATCCACCGTGATCCCATTTCCATTCTGCGGCGGTAGCGGTACGCGGCAGCCTGGCGGTCTACGGTGCTTTCGACTTTCACTTGTTGGCATGTCAAACGCGGAGCGAAACTTCGTGCGATCTCTGCCATCCTATGCCACCAAAATTGAGTAGCGAGTCATGGTACATCGCCGTCTCCCGGGATGTCGCGAGTGAACCAAGTGATGAGCTTCCCTCATCACCTCCTCTCTCAGCGTGCATCATCTGGCACAAACAATACGGTGAGGAAATAGATTCACTCATTTGCATGAATGGTCCATGCCAGTACACATCACCGGCTACCACCACTTGTGGCGTGTGCCCCTCGAGCTTCTTATCACTCCTCGAGCCTCGATGACTCTTAGTAAGCGTTGGCCCCAGCTACCAATGTATAAAGCATGCCTTAGGCTCATCCCCATCAAAGCGCAGATTGGAACTTCGTGTTGTAAATCAGCCATCTTCCACTCATGCCATCAAACCAGAAGGGATGTGCTCCTTGATTTTCTACTGTGAGCATCGGCAACCACATTGCTTTGGATGGTATTGCAAAGAAAAGTCAAAGTCCTCAAATTTGTCTCCATCCATCTTCTCTACTGGCATTCAAATCTCTTTGGTAGATATATTTCAAACTCTTGTGGTCGGAGAACACTTCAAACTTTCACCATCTGGTAGTGCCTCCATGCTGGGCGGAAACACCCTTTGCGACAAGCTCTAAATCATCGTGGGAATTATTCTCTTCATGTTTCTTCAATTACCTGAGGCATAGGCAACCACTCCGAAGCGCTTTGCATAAGTAGTACACCCAAAGCCAACTCTCGAGGCATCACGGAAAACCGTGTACTTTTCCCCGCTCAGGAGTAATCGATCTGGCGTTGGCAGTCAATCTCTTTTACGGCTCTGAAGAGACCCTACGCACTTGTCATTCCAGTCAAAGCTCACTCCCTTGCGTGTCAGTCTAGTCATGGGACATGCAATCCGGGAGAAGTTCTCAATAAACCGGCGGTAATAACCAGCCAACCCGAGAAAGCTACGTATCTCAAAGACACTCTTGGGTCGCTCCCGCATCACAGACCTCAACTGCGGCGGATCAGCGAAATACCTTCCTTAGACACCATGCATTGCCCTAGGGCCGGACTTCTTGTAACCCGAGAAATCACACTTTCCAGCTTGGCAGCACAAGCGATTTCTCTCTCGATTACAGCGAAACGAAGGCGCATAAATGTTGCTCATGCTCGGCTCGACCCTTGGAATATATCAGGATGTCGTCCACAAACTGATCCAAATACGGACGATATATCCTATTTTGTCGGATCCATAAGGCGAAATTTGGAGCATTGGTTAATCAAAAGGCATGACAACAAACTCGAAGTGTCCATACCCTCGTCGCAGCAGGAGTCTTAGGGATGTCGGGAATTAGTACTCTCAGCGATTATACGGATCTTAAATCAATTTTAAGTAACGGCCGGTTAAATGATCAAACAAATCCTCAATGTTGGCGGAAGTGGGTACTTGTTCTTCCGTTACCCTATTCAACTTCGTTAATCCACACACAGCAGTAGCGTTCCGTCTTTTTCTTTTCACGGTGTCTTGAAGACTTACACGAGGAAGAGGTACTCGGCCGGGATGAACCACTGCAATTCTGGAGTTTTAACAGAGTTCAACTCCTTTAGCTCAGCCCGAGCCATCGAATAGATTCTTGAGATAGGATCGTCTTAGGGATACAAATCGATGGAGAATCCATCTCATGGGAGGTAATCCACGGCACGACTCATCGGAAATACGTCTGACAAAATCACACAACGGTGGAATACAATCCATCGCCACCTTCCTTTTAATCTCCCTCGGCATAGTAAAAAGGAAGTGCTGACCCCCATTCTTTCCCAACCCCTTGTTCTCCATCTCTATCCTTTGGAAGTCAGAATGGGACCTTACCGTCGCGCAAGAGAACGTGCGACCTGACAATCACGGAAGGTCACGCCCAAAACGATCCCAGGACCGCGGTGTGGCGGGAGCTAACCAATCCATTCCCACAATCGATCAAAACTAACGCGTAGTACGCATGCTAGGGTACTAGATTCTTCAATCATGACCGTATCTAACGACCAACCTGACCACTTGCATCCCGCTTGGCACAAAAATGCATACCCGTGGGTGTCTCGAGCAAACAAGAGACAGAAAATTGGTGCAATCTCTAAATCGGAATAGAAGCAAAAGAAGTAAGACATATTAGAGCGAGGATGCACCGAATCAAATAACATGCCCAAGTGCTATAACATAAAACCATACCTTCCAGCAGCACCGCTAGGCTCACGGATCTCGGGTTGCCATAAGCGGCTTCACGCTCAAGAGGACCATGGCCGAAGTAGATGCAGTCTTCCTTTCTTGGGATCTCCTCCCCTTGGAGGCTGTCCTCCACGCCAGTTTCTGGGCAACGGTTTGCGGTGAAGCGCCCTTGAGGAGGCGGGTGTTTTGCTGCGTAACCCAGGGCTGCGCCATCAAGTGTCTGTCGCGCCCACGCTCATAGCAAGTCCGGGGCCCGTGTCCCCCAGCGTACTCCACTGGCTTGCCCACTTGCCATGGGCAAGTGGCGTGGACTTGTTCATCCTTGGGTGCTTAGCCTCTTATCCCTTGACACCGAAGTCTCCAAACCTAGAGTGCTTGTTTTCTTTCCTTTTGTACCTCAGTTTGCTCCCTCTCGTAATCGGGGCTGGAGTGCCACCGCCTGCTTGTAGGTCACGAAGCATAAAAGAACCACACGAGCGAATGTTAAGCCACCCCAGACCCTGTCTTGGCTTGTTCGGCTCTCATGCGCTAAAGCTTGCCACCATATGTTGTGCATACCACGATATGAAATGGAGCTGGGAGGCATGAGTTCTGATCATACCTACTTCTTTGGAGTGCCTGAGCTTCCGTATCTTACGTCTTCCCTCATGGTCCCACCGAGGAAAATCTTGGCAGGGAGTAACTCCTCGACGAGTCCACCATGTGTGAAACTTTGTCATGGGAAGGGTGCTCTTAACTCATATCCCACCAAGCGTAGAGCCTGGATCCCTCAACATAAAGGAGGTAGAATGCTTCGCTCTCGGGGACTTCAAGGAGCATCCGAGTCTTCTTCACTTCCCGTTTGGCAATGCGACCTCAAGGAAGTTGATACCACCAACACTAGGGAACAAGTGCCTTGAAATCCTTGATCAACGCCAAAGTCCATCTTCTTGAATGACCTCGGAGAAGTATGCCCCTGCCTCCGATACGTCTCTTGCCTTGAGGTGAAGAGGATCTCACCAGTTAATCACTTGCGCGGTCGTCCACTCCTTCTTCCTCTAATCATTGTCTATAAATATGGGGAAAGACAATTAGTTATCCCTGTGTCATGGTACAAGAACCAATAATAACTCAAGGGTTCTCAACATCAATTTCCATAGATACTATGCAATCTTTTACTATTGATGTATGTACACGATTAGACGATTTGCACATGGTATAAGAATCATTACACATAACAACACCATGGAAAAAAATCCATACAAGCATTATAATATCTAAGCTCGTTATATCGTAACACAATCACCAACATGTTATCACATAGTCTCATGTAACATGTTGCATCTTTAAATACCTTTAATAGCATTTGTCCAACTGTGGGAAGCCTTATACCATATATGAAAATCATATCATCTCGATAGCACAAAAACCTAGCACTAAAACACAAGCTCCCATGATCATAGCTTAAAGTGTGTGCCTAGGAATCCTTTTGTACATGTATCTATTGGATTATTTCCTTTAATCTCCCAAGGATTTATCCCTTAGCTACGATACCAACTTGTTTTTGATTCATGACCTTTGATTTATGTTTACACTATTTTACCACACGATGTTTGCAACACAGTGCTCTACCGGGTAATCACTTGGCAATGAAGTAAACACTACTCGGGTCTCCAAACATACACACATATGCATTTTTATAGTTAATTCACTCAATGCCCAAAAGGAAACTATATGCTTACAACTTGATCAAATAACATTTACACAAAGTTCAACTAGGCACGCTACCTGGCTTGAAATATACAATGATCACAAAGGTAAGCGTCGAATATATAGTGTGAATATCCACATAACACTAAATATTTGTCAAAAATGTATACTCAACCACCAGCAGCCTAAGGTTGACATAAAACTTCCATTCTCAAAAAACCTACGGGTGAAACTTCCATGTCACTGGCAATTTGGTCGTGCTTTGCATCTAAGGTGGAGGAAATAATGGGGTGAGTTCGACAACTCATAGTGAATCCATAACAAGCCATGCTCATAAAAACATTTTCAATTTACTTTATAATTCAAGATATCTCAAAACATGAACATTTTACAAATAATAGGTTGATAATGGAAACATGAATTTACAATACTACCACAGAAATCTCAACCCTCAGCCCCAGTTGACTCTTTTGGAGCTTCACACGAGGACTAACCGATCATCAGGCTGCGACAAGTGCTTGGGACTTACCACCCGGGGGCTATGCCCACATCCGATATAACGACAAATTCTTGGGACTTACCGCAGGGGATATGCACTACATCAGTATATCGTGACCTTTAGGAACACAACCCGGGGGACTAGTCATCGTCAGGTGTCCACTACATCAATCCGGGACTCTCACCTGAGTCTCATACCGTAACAGCCATGCTTTTGAAAACAATTTCACAAAGCATTCAACACATGGATATTTAAAAACATCATGTACCGATTAATTCAAAATTTCCATATATATAAAAATATACATTTATATATCACTAGAAAATCACAGTCAAAGCACGAATGGTACATAATTCCCACGACATCGAACACAGTACAAACGGGGAGAAAGGTTATAAGATCCTACCTTCCTTGGATTCAAGAATCCTCCAGATACTCCCAGGAAGTCAAAACCATTTACTCGAAGAATCTGCAAATATTTCAGAATCATAAAGATTCCTTAACCTCTCTGATCCGTGTCAATAAAGTACTTAAGTGGTTTATTACTTTATCACCACTCGACTCACATATATTCTTATACCTTCCAACATAAGCAGTCCCCAAGTGCACTCTCTCTTACCTTACTAGGATCAACATTGCTACCCTGTATTAGGGTTACACAAACAACACACTCAACAACACCCCTTTTTTTTTTTAACCTATCTCAAGACCCGCTTTTTTTTTCTCAACTACAAATTTTGTTCAACCTTACATGTTTTTTGTTCATTGTGGTCTTCGACCAAAAAGTTCCTATCTCTTAACTCAGCCTCTTAAATCAGGTCGTCGGACCTCAAAATCCAAGTTATGGTTTTTACATACGACCTCCGGGAACTAGCTAGGGACGGGGCATGTAATGCCCTCTCACTTCACTTGCTACTTTGACAGTCAATAGAACAAATGAACCATAGTTGACCATCTTTCATATAGTTACTCCCCTATGTGGGTACACTTTGAAGGATTTTTGAATCACTCCATTTGGATCGAAATCTATGCCATGATTTATAGGCCTCCGAATAGGAGGCTTGCTCGAACAGGGACAGAATGCGTATCTGACTTTCAACCTCCAAATTCAAGGGTCTTATGAGGTAGGATTTAGTTCTTGGTTGCTTCTAGGCATTCAGAAGGGCTAGGTGCCCGCGGGCTTTGCTTTTCAACTGGAATCACCCAAGTGGATAGAAATGATCATGTTATGGCCAAAATACTAACACTGGTCAAAACAGAGGAATTCAGCCTTGAAAATGCGAGGGTATGATTTTCCCCATTTTTCCATAAGTTTCCAACTCAAATAACTCAAACCTCAGAAGCACACATCAAAAGCCACTCAATTCGACAACACATCTTACAAAAACACATCTTAAACGAAATCTGAGGTTTTTTACCATTTGGCCATCCTCAACCAATCTAAGGTTAGGATGAAACACAACTTTAAAAAAAGGATTCATGGAATCATACCCTCTGTACAAAATCTCTCAAATCCTTACACAAATAACCAGGATTGGGTTTTACCACTGTATCCTTCAAATCTGGGGTTAGGAGAAGTTCCCCCAACAAACCCCTAGAAAAAGGAGCACCATCTTACAAGAATCAAACCAAAAACCGCACGCGACTCCGATGCTCTTTGTCGCTTCCTTTCTCCTTACTTCTCTTCTTCTTCTTCTTCTCCTCTTTTCGCCTCTCTTCTTCACGTTTTTTCCTAACTCTATTTGAGCAATGAGAGCAACCCTTTTGCTAGGTAGTTTTGTCTTATCTCAACTTTTGACTTTTAAGTTTCAGCAAACAAGCACTTTAAGCCATTAACTCTTTCTATTTGCATATCACGACCCAATCTTATATATTGACCACTAGGAGCTTTCTCATTAATGACCACGGGTCCTCAAGTGGTAAATTACCAAATTTTGCAAACAATTACAGGCGTATTAAACCCGGGTTCTATCGTTTTATTTTGAGGAAAAGTAATATTTGGCTATTGTAGCAATTACGGGGGTGATGAGATACATAAATCGGGCTATGGGAAGCATGTTGCAGTACACCACTTTGGTTATTGCAGTACCAACTGCTACGTAGGGAGTGGTACGGTTACCTAACACCAATGCTTGGAAGTACCATACAAATCTTGACCATGAATGATAGCGATTTTTTACTTTGATGCAGGCCTCAATACGTGAGTTTTGCCCAAAATGGCGAGATTTTTGCCATTTCTTTCACCTGGCTTTCAGAGGAAACCTTTTCCTCTAAACTCACCGTGTATCTCATAATCCACCATGGAGATCTACCCAAACACTTTGCCTCAATAATGGGTTGGAATCAATAAAAACCCCATTTTCCCAAGTTAGGGCTTTTCCCCAGATCAAAATCACAAAGGGAAAGTTAGGGTTTGTTTCTTCTGATCATACAAATCCATGCTCAAGGGAGGATTCCATCATCTGTCTTATAAAAACTAGGGTTTACCAACCCAACTTTCAACACATCTAGGGTTAGGATGATTCCTAACTAAACCTAGAAATGGAACAAACTAATACCCCTACGAAGGTCGAAAATCATACTTATCCATACAAGAATATAGTTTCCATACACCTTCTCTTCTTCCTCTTCTTCTTCTCTTCTTCTTTTCTTCTCCTCTCTTCTTCACTCTGCGTTTTGCTCTCCCAATGCCCAAATGAGAGACCCTTAAATGGGTCTTATTTGGTATAATTATTCTTTTATTGCACTTTTGTCCTTAAGTTCAAGCACTCTATTTACCATGCTTTAATTATTTCACTTTGGCATATAATCTTATTATCTTATGACTTTTTTATATTCTGTTTACATTAAAATTCCGCACCTCCTTGTCTTGTACAAATTTCGGGTTTCGAAATTTTCTCACTTAGAAAAATAATAATTGTGAAAAATTTAAAAATGCACTTATAATATACCCTAATTATGTTTAAGGTGTATTTCGGGGTGTTACAGCATGAGTGAGTCTGATCTCATTTTATAGCATGACATGTAGAATTCCTAGTTAGAATTGACATATTCTTATTTTTGGAACGTTGATGTGAATTGTCAAAGTGTAAACGCGTACATGTGGACTTAGGCGAGTAGCCTACGGCGGGAATTACTCTCTTGGGGCGTGGTTCACCTTATACAGGAAAAACATTTAAGGTGCGGGACTTGTGCCGATGGACGGTTCTCATCCGGGGCCGCAAGGGTGAAGAAAGCCAACATGTGGCTTTTATAATTACTTTTGTAAAATAATTTGGAACAATTTATTTTTGGCATGTACTAATATGTAAAGTTATGATTGAAGGAGACCTATATTGATTGTTTTTAATATAGTCTTACATATTTTTATATAAATGTGGATAAATGGGCTCGGTGTGATCGGTTTTTATTCATAAATGAACTCGGTGTGGTCATTGTGTTATATTTGGGCCCAGGCTTGAATCGTAACGAATTTGTATTATTATCACAGGTTGGGTTTTAGATAAACTCCTCGCCACAAGGAGACTATCAGATTTTTTGTTAAATTATAGATCATTAAATGGGACACAAGCGTATCTGGTATCGAGATTACATAGATATCCATGGAAACTCTGGGTTGATGGATGATGATCAGAGGGTGGACATCGGTTTTGGGCGTCACAATAAATGTCAACTTCATTTTAGGATAACTATCACAAGCGTGTTTCAAGTAGCTTGACTTTGTTTGTGAGCGCTGATTCATATATTTTTTCTAAAGCAATACCCATTTTAACATATAAAAGGAGGACTCATGCGTTTCACAACCCTAGTATATTTTTCTCTCAACTTTCTCTTTTAGTCACTTGTATTTCTTAAGTAATGAAGGGTATTTTGATTATTTCTTTTGGCAAAAATCACATCTCTCATCTCTTTCTATAATTTATTTCTTAATAAAATGGGTAAGGTTATTCCACCTATATAGAGGTTTTATTTTATTTTTGTGATTTTGTTGTCTTGTTCTTGTTTTGGTTTTTATTAATCGTTTGTTAATACGATGTTTTTGTTTTTCGTCTTATTGCTTTGCGTGTGGATGATTTAGATAGGCAAAATATATTCAATCAGATTATGGTCGTCAGTATGCAGCAAATTGATGGGTATTATAGTCACTGTAATATTATGGTTTTGAGTCGATTTATTATGTTACTACTTTTTGTCTAGATTGTTGTTTCATCCTTTACATGATTTTTAATTTGTATTGTGTTCCTATCTTTGTTATTTTGAATTAATAGAATTATTTTCTAGGGAAGAACAATAATTTTATTGATTCAAACTTGCAATAGATCGATAGATCCAAGATACAAATGGCTAAAAATCATAAATGATGAAACAATATCTAGGTTAATATCATAATAAACCAGCATCAAACCTACAAATTTAAGAATATAGTGACTATAATATCTACGACTCTAATTCTTCAACATATTGACGTTCATATTTTTTAATAAGCTTTACCGTACGAAGATCTCCCACACAAATAAGTCTTACAAAAAGATGACGAAAAGCACCACATTATAACCAGCCGAAGACAAATACTGTAATAAGATGGTGACAATACGAAAAACAAGAAAAGACTTAGAACTTTGTGAAATAACGACTTTATTAAGAAAAAAAAAAGAGGTGTAGATGGGTAATTTCAAGCTAAAATAGTCGAAAATCACCCAACATTGCTTAAGAAAGACGAGTAGTTGGAGAAGAAAGAAGAGAAAGTAATCCATAAAAGTATTTTCTTTAAAAAAAAACCTATCTTTGAAAAAAAAACCTATAAAAGGACGATCCTATTAGATTTCCTAGTGCAAGCACATTTTTTTTTTCCTAATAATACCCATTTTAGCCTATAAAAAGAGGATCCTACTAGATTTCCTTGTGCACCAAAAATAAACCAGAGATTTTTTTCCACTTTAGCCTTTGAAAGGAGGATCCTACTAGATTTCCTCATACAAAGTAATTCATTTTTTTAAAAAATAACACATATAGGCTTTTTATTTTATATATAATCACTAAACTAGTCTTTTTTTTATCACTAAGCGAGGTTTTGGAGTTAGTTTTAAAACCGCCAATTGGTAATCACGGTTTTTAGAGATTAATTTCAAAATCGCAGTGTGAATACGGTTTTCAAAACACAAAAGAGTAATTTGGTGAATATTTTGAAAAAGAAATATATACATGTATTAAAAAATGAATTATTTAACTACTCTTTGTCCACCAAAAGAAAGTAGAGATATTTTTTCCCCTAATAATACCCATTTTAGCCTATAAAAGGAAATCTTAGACTAGATTTCCTTAATTGTGTATCAAAAAGAAAGCCGAGATGGGTTTTGTACTCAAAAAAGTTGTATTGTTGATTCTTTTGCATGTTACATCGTCTTCCTATACATTGTCAATCCAAAGATTATGATCTTGGCACATTCGTATACTCAACTCCGGGGAATCCTTTGAGAGGTCTTTTAAACCCAATCAATTCTGATACGGTACAATATTCTCTCTTTTGTAAAATTGAATGGCTAAGTATGACAATAATCTTTGATATTTACAAAGAAAGTAGGTATCTTTATGGATGTCGCCAAGAAAATTGCTATTGGGATATAAACTCCAAGGGTGCATGCTTGCTTAAAAATGGGAGTAGCAGCTAGTACTATTCATGACTTCTGCTATGACTGGCCAAAAAAAAAAAAAAAAAATTGTAGGAGATAATATATTTCATGATGAAGAACTCATAATATTTCCTATAACATTTAATATAAAGGATGGTTTTTAATAAAATATCATACTTTATTTTTTGTTTTTACTTTTCAGTTATTCTCCTTAACCCGTACTCATTTCTTCTTTTTATAAGAATGTGTGCCCTTAACCTTACAATATATAAAGGAATTGATCAATAATAACCGAGGAAATAAATTTGATCAAAATTGAAGGAAGTACTTGATATAGGCATGACTAAGGAATAGAGTGTAGATCCACTTGAAATCCCACTTGACCCACTTGAAATCCCACTTGACCCGATGACATGAGTTAAGGCTAAGAGATTCAAAGAAGCCCTAAATATTTTAATTCAAGTGTTCAAGTGGAAGGTGCTCACGTGCTCAACTCCAAAGAAGAAACAAAGATTGTCCACGTCATCAAAGTAAATCCAGATTTGGGTTAATAGCTAAGACGTTTTTTTGCGTGATCCATGGGATGATTTGTTGTTGATTCTATGTTGATTTGTTGCTGATTCTATGCTGATTTGCTGTTGATTATGTATTGATTTTCTGTTGATCCTATGTTGATTTGCCGTTGATTTTGTGTTGATTCTTGCCTAACGATCCTATCTTGATTTGTTGTTGATTCTATACTAATTTAGTGCTGATTTGGTGCAGATTTAATGCTTATTTCTTTGCCAAAATTATCTAGTTCCCTTTTTTCCTTATGGACGTTTTAGGTGTGCGTAGCTTAAGAAGATATGTTTAATTTTTGTTTCCTTTCTTGTTTTTGGCCAAATATCTTAGTTTCCTTTGTGACCAAATTTAGTTTTTATTCTTCATATATTTGGGCCTATTTATAGGCGTGTTATCCCTACTTTCTGCAGTTTATGAATTAATAAAATTGAGAGTTTAAATTTCTCTTTGGTTCTTGAAAAAAATCTTTGAACTTATTGGTTATTCCGTGACGTTCATTAAGACTTATTAATTGGATCTCCATCCTTGATTGTGGCGTCCTCCTATACCAAGGTTCTTGCTTCCTTATAAGCAACGGGTCGAGGTCATCCATCCAAGCTGAATATTAGAACGGTTCTTCCGAGCTAATCCGATCACAAGTCTCCTCACAAGTTGACCGGGTTCGTATCAGTACTAATAAGATAAAAAATAAAATTCTTTGTTTGTATTTTCTACATATCCAATAATGTTATGTTAGTAATAATTACTGATAAAAAAAGTTCTAATTTGATTTCCCAACTAATATTCCAAATTCTCTTTTAACTTAAATTTAAGGCGTTTCTTAAGAAGAAATTGAAAAAACACTTTTTTTTTTTTACTTTTTCTAAAAACACACAATTCATTTTAAGAAGATTTAAGATAACTATAGTAACAACTAAATATCAACTTATTTTAGGAAGATTTAAGATAACTATATAAACACGTTTCAAAGACTAATTAAGCCATTTTTATTTTTATTTTATGATTGATATATATTTTTCCTAATAATACCCATTTTGGTCTATAAAAGGAGAATCATAGTTCCTTAAAAACCAATAAAGAAAAGAAAAAACGTAATTTTACCATAAAAGAATTAAATAATATAATATTTAGGAAGCTATTAAGAATTTTCATGTCAACTCATTTTAGGAAGATTTAAGATTTAAGATAACTGTCCTTTCAAAAAAGGATTTAAGATAACTATATAAACAGTAACTAGGTTGCAACTTGGGTGGGTTGGGTCGGGTTAAGAGTCAATCTTAGTCAAACCTGAACATGAAATGCACAAACCTAAATGTAACTCAATCCGACTTTCAATCCGATGAGTTTAACCCAAAACTGAAATTATGAAACTCGGGTTATTTTTATGTTGGTTGGATTGTGCCAAGTTGAGTTAAAAAAATTATTGAATTACAAAACTATTTGACAATTTTGTATGAATTACAAAATGATTAATTTAAATGAAATACAAAAAAAAAAATCAATTTAAAAAATCATTTTTTGGTTGGCGGGTTACACTAATATTTTGATATAATGTTTGCTTTTGAAACCGGAGGAAGACATTATGAATTAGATTTCATGGTTATATACTTATATTAGTTGTATATAACAATATATAATATAAGACACTCTTTGGACCTATCTAATCTCGTCAAACCAAAGCATATAGGTTGTGATTATTTTGGATGTAGTTTCTTTTTTTATTTAAGTAGTCAAAACATGTGATTGATTACAAAAATCGTGATTAAATTATCTAATTCTATGCATTGTTAAGATTTATCACAATTAACACACAATATTCAGTCCAACAATTCAAACTCATCTACGATAATAAAATAATAATAATAATAATAAAAATATAGATTAAATGCACTAGTTTAGAAGAACCGCACATGACCGTGAGAGATTTCCCTTCAGTTTATAGATCTTAAATCCTTGATCTTTTCTTTTCCTTATCAAACTTTGATACACAAAATTGTTTTCTGTAATTGATGGAAGAGTGCCCTAACCGCACATGAAGAGGTTTATATATATATAACTTATTGATAGGAGAAGAGGGCCAAGAATACGTTAACCCGTTCTAAACGTGTTATTCGAATAAGCCCATTCTTATTCAAAATAATAAATTATATTTATTATAATTTACCCATTCCATCGAGGGTAAATATCTTCCGCGATTTAAAGATGTGAATATTCTTTTAATTGACTAAATACTAGGTTAGTGGGCCACCCACTTAGTACAGTAATGGAAATAACATTCTCCCACTTGGCCCGCTAAACCGATTATGAAAACTATAATATATTTAGTTTACATATAAAATATATACTGAAAAATAAATTTGACACGTGATCACGATTTTAATAAACTTAGCCAATACGTCCAAAATCATATACCATTATACTGAATCAGTTTAGATTATAAATGCGAGTCATGGCGGTCACATGACCATAATGTCATGTTTCCTTCCATGCACCACACATCAATAACCACCACTAACCAGTCCATAATGCGAATAGCCCTTGTAATTTTGTCTTTGTCGGGACAATTCTTGTTTATCAAACAATAAAGTGCAACCATAATTGAAAACAGAATAAACGAGAGAAACGAATTTTAATCTTGCCAAATTGTCAATACATAACCACCATTCATTATCATACATATTATGGATTACTCAAAAGGCTCATCCTCATAACATGTTCTAAATATGCCTTTGGAGGTAATCCTTTAGTTAATGGATCAGCAACCATAAGTGTGGTCCTAATATTTTCAATTGACACTTGTTGTTTATGGACTATTTCTTTAACAACTAAATACTTTAAATCCATGTGTTTCGATCCATTAGAAAATTTGCCATTCTTGGAAGAAAGCAGTTGCGGTGTTATCTGATATATTCTCAAAGGTTTTAGCAATGGTGACAACACCAAGCCAAGGGCAAAATTCACAACCATAAGCATGACTTGAAGCTTCAAAACAAGCAGCAAACTTGGCCTCCATCGTGGATGAAGCGTTAGTGATTGTTTTCACTCTTCAGCGAATTGCCCATTTGCTAGCATAAAAGACAAATCCACGAAGTTGACTTTAAGCTGTCGAGACCACCATAATCATGTCCAAGTAGCGACAACCTCTAATTGTTCGAGATCTTTTATATGTGAGCATATAATCCTTTAATCCCCTTGTAAATTACCTCTATGACCCAACTTCTTTCTGGCTTTCCAATGTTCGAATCTGGATCCTTTGGTATCTTCTAACATGCCTAATGGTGATATCAGGTCTTGTGCATGTTTGACGTACATCAAACTGGTGATGCATAAGGAATTTTCTTCATTTGCTCCTTTCCATTATTATTCCTTGAGCCTTCACGCATTTACTTAATTTGTCACCTTCAATATGTGCAATAACAATGAACATGACTACATTAAATCTCTAAACCCGATCACTATCCTTTCTGAGATAAACCTAGCACTCCTCGAGATCGATCCCTAAAGATCTCGATGCCAATAACATAGTTTGCCTCACCCATATCAACCATATGAAAGTTTTTAGAGAGATATTTCTTGGTTTCACCTAATAAACCAAGATCACTGCTAGCAAGCAAGATATCATCCACATACAGTATCAGAAATATAAACTTGCTCCCACTAACTTTCAGATATATACACTGATCAACAATGTTCTCTTTTAAATCGAAAAATGTAATGGTATTAAACTTAATATACTATTGTCCGAAGCTTGTTTAAGACCGTAAATGGATTTCTTTAATTTGCAAACTAGGTGTTCATTTCCTTTTCAAGGAATCCTTCTGCCGCTCCATGCGCATATCTTCATCCAAATTCCCATTTAAGAATGCGCACATCCATTTGACGTAATCCTAAATCAAAAATGAGCTACAGCTACATGATGATTCTGCGAATCTTCTTGAACCTGGAGAGAAGGTATCTTTGTAATCGATACCTTCCTCGAGTGAAACCTTTCGCCACAAGTCTGGCCTTAAATCGGCTCGATATCGCTTGGGCCATGTTGCCTTAAAGACCCATTTACAACCGACGGCTTACAACTATTAGCACTACGAGAGATCCTGCATAATCGTTATGGGCCATAGATTTAAACTCTTAATTCGCTTCCATCCATTTATTAGAATCATCACTTTCCATGGCTTCAGGAAAACGAAACCCATCTCGTTTATCCTAATATTTCAAAATCAGATTCCTCAGAATACACCACATAATCATCTCGTAATGGCAGTTCCCTTTCTCTTGAGATTCCTCAAGCGTGCCTGGTTGTGGTGGCTCTACAAGATTTTCACGACACATTTTCCTCGTGGTAATGAACCATCTTATTATGTTGTTCATTTTCCCAACTTGTCAATGTGTCGAGGGACAATTATTTCAGGTAAAAAAAGTGGTGGGATATCCACTCTTATCTCTTCAACATCTAATTGTCATTATCCCACTAATTTCGCCATTCTCTAAGAATCCGCATTACCTAGCTTCAACTATTCTCACATCAGGTTAGACAATAAAACTCCTATACCATTTCGATTTATCCGGATAGCCAATGAAATATCTTAGATATCGTTTCAATCAAGCTTTTCTCATGTGGGTTATGTGATTCTCGCTTCTCCGCTGACAACCCTATATGTATATGTCTCAAGTTAGGTTTCCTACCGGGTCATAACCTCCGATAGGAGTTTTTGAATCAGCCTTTACTAGGAACTTTGTTCAAGATATACATTGGCGGTTTTTAAGGCTTCACCCCATAATGAAATATGACGTAAGAGTAACCTATCATACTCCTAACTGCTTCCATTAATGTGCGATTACACCTTTCAAAGAACACCCATTCTCGTCAGGGGCGTACTAGCATTGTGTAATTGTTAATCGAATGCCATGCTTTTCAAGGAATTTGGCAAAAGGACCAAGATTTTGTCCCGATTCATCATATCTGCCATAATATTCATCGCCTCGATCTGATCTCACAATTTTAATCATTTTATCTAATTGTCTCTCGACCTCTGTTATGACCATCAAAGATGTCAATGGCCTGAGACTTTTCATGCATTAGATAAACATAACCATAACGAGATAGATCGCCATTCTAGTAGTGGATAAAATATTTTCTCAAAACATGGAACAGAGAGTGGTCCACAAATATCTGTATGAATTATTTCAAGGAGCTCATTACTATGGCACATTTCTTTGTATGTTTAGTTTGCTTTCCTTGGCGCAATCCACGTACAAGGAAAATCGCTGAAGTCAAGATTTTGTAAAATTCCTTCATCTACTAATTTCTCAATTCTTTCCCCAGAGATGTGCGCTCCTAGTCTTCGTGCCACAAGATTGAAGAATTTTACACTGCTTCACATTTTGAACCAACATTCAACGCAGGTTATCAAAGCCAGGTAAATTCATGATTCAAGGAAACTTTATATAAACCATCACATAAAATACCGTAACCAACTATAAATGCATTCTAACATCAAACTTAATCATTCAAAACCCGAATAAAACAAAATATTCAGTAGCATCGACCGACAAGGAAACTAAATTCCTAGAGATAGAAGGCACATAAAAGTGTTTAAAAGATCCATCCGATGACCCGCCTCCTAATAGTAAGCGATAGGTACCAACAACTACCACTCCAACCTTAAGACGGTTTCCCATATAGAGGAACTTTTCACTTTCCTTTGGTTTCCTGGTCAGAAGGAATCCCCGTGACAAATTAGTCACATGAGTCAAGGGCTCCTGCAATCAATCCACTAAGTATTCAAGGAATTTTAGCAAGATTGATTCATAACATACAAAAGAAAGATTTATACCTCTCTTTCGAACCAAGCCTCGCGCTTTGATACAAATTCTTCACATGCCCTTTCTTGCCACAAAAGTAGCAACTTATCGGAATTTTCCATCATAAACACTCCGGCTACTTCCCAGTCCACTTTTCTTAGGTGGAAAGTTCTTTCCTTTTTATTTCCTTTCTTTGTGACTCCATGAAAGCCACAAGAAGAGCAGATTATGTTCTTCTTGTCTTAATCTCACTTCCTCTTATATACATTTACTGGTGAGCTCATTTAAGTTCCACTGATCCCTGTTAGTATTGTAGTGGATTTTGAATGGAGCAAACTGTGATGGAAGTGAGTTAAAGACAAACTGTACCAAGAAGGACTCATCCATACCCATGCCTAGTGCCTGAGCTTTCGCGAGCCTTTCGCCATGTTTAAAAATATGTTGCTGAATACCTTTCTGACCATCATATTTCATGGTGGTCAATTTAGCCATCAATGTGCCTGCAAGGGACTTATCAACGCGTTTGAAGCGCTCCTCAACATATTTCAGAAATTTCGAGGCAAACTCGGTTTGAGGGAGAGAGGTCTTGATATTATTGGCAATAGTCATTCTCATAAACATCAGACTGAGTCTGTTGGATCTTGCCTAGGCTTTTGATTGTTCCACTCATTTAGAGTACCGTCATCCAATACGCCTGAGAATTGAACCTTTTCATACCATCTTAAAAGTTCACACCCATTAAAATAACCATTCCGTATGCAAGAGAGTGTAACGGCTGAACTCAGATAAAATAAAACAATGCTCACAATAAGGCCTCAAGTATAAAATAAATAGCAATGAACTATTGATATCATTAAAATTCTCCTTCGGGTAAATTTTAACATACTCGTTGTTCACTGAGGGAGCTTAAAACACTTTACTATTTGTGTCATTTATATGTTACCTTTCGGGGGTATCTATTTTATTTCTAAGCAACACAAAATAAAACCATTAATTAATAATTAGCATAAATTGACTCTCCTTTGGGTTAGTCTCATTCTCCTAATTATAAAGAGAATTATTAAGAATTTTATAAGTCTCCCTTTATTCCTTTTATGCAATTCAATAAATACAAGGCTCACTAATTTAGGTTACTTTGGCAACTATCTAAATTAGTTAACCTTACATTTATAAATTGTCATTTGGATAAAATTTCACAAGATGAAAATTAATTCTTTTATTCGGTGCTAAAAATCAAGGAAATAGTATCTTAATAATCATCCGATTCAATAATCAATCATAATAAAATCAAAGAAATTCCAGATTCATCGGGATATAATAATAATTTCACAAAGGTTCAAATTCGCCAGATACATGGACATCTTAAAGAGAATTTACTTCATATTCAAATATGGGATAATGATAAATTCTAACCAAAGGTCGTGATTATATACTTCTCCTTTATTGAAGCTTCTAATCTAGTGTCTAAAACGTGTTCGAAATCCGGGCTAGCAATGGCCTTAAAACGCATCGGATCGACGCCAAACCAGCCCCTCATCGACATTGATCGGGTTGAAGGCCATAAGGAAAAATAAAAAATCTTCCTTCTACGCGTTGAGGCTGGTCTTTATTTTGTTTAATTAATTTTTATTTTAGTGAGACCAATTAATCAAAGATAAATCTCAAAATTTAATCTTTATAAAACAATGATTCTTAATATTTAAATCTATCCGGCTCGATACCATTTGTTGAGATTTAATACTTTAAATTAAATACACAATATTCCGTAGATCATTGAATTCAAACCCATCTCTGATAATAAAATAATAATAATAATAATAATAAATATAGATTACATACCGTTTGAAGAACACGCAGCCTACGAGATTTCCTTCGCCGATAGATTTTAAATCCTCGATCTCTCTTCCTTATCAAACTTTTGATACACGCACCATCAGAATTGATGGAAGAGTGCCCTAACCGCACATGAAGTGGTTTCTATATATATAGCTTATTGATAGGAGAAGATGGCCAAGAATATAATGCTCAAAATCGCTCTAAACGTTGCTATTCGAATAATCGTTTTTATTCCAAAATAATAAATTATATTTATTATAATTTACCCACTCCATGAAGGTAACATCTCGCATAATGTACTTAAAGATATTGGGTATTTTAATCGCTAAATACTAGGTTAGTGGGCCACCCACTTAATTTTAATGGAAATAACATGCATTTCATATATTATTTGGATGTATTATAAATTAACCAAGTGTCATGAGATTGCAAATGAATTGATAACAATTTATTCTTTTTGTTGTTGCATTTTTATTGTATTTTAACCTATAAAGGAGGACCCATGCATCTCGAAACCCTAACCTCATTTGCTACTCTTCTTGTCGAATCCAGGATTGCGCTTTTTGTCGCCTGCCCGAAATAAATTCCTTTACACCTCTTTCTATCAATTTATTTATTAATAAAATGGTTATTACATATAAATATAAGTTTTATTTTGTTTTTCATGATTTTATCGTTTTTCTACAGCGTTTGGTTTTGTGTCGTCTTGTTGTGACGTTCGGTTTTGTATCATCTTGTTATGACGTTTGTTTATCATTGTATGTTTTATTCATGTATGGTAAATTTAGACAAAAAAAAGCATATTTGATTAAAAAAAAGACAATAAATCATATTATGATAATTAGTATATTGAAAAACTGGAGTTAAAGGTATTCTTATTATCAAATTTGTAGGATTTGAGCCGATCTCATATGCTATTGACCTGGGTACTGAGTGTTGTTGCGTCATATATAGTTTTTAGCAAATTTGTATTTGTGTTCTAATTTGAATCACTAAAATTATTTTCTTTTAAAAAAACTATAAAAGGAGAATCCTAGGCTAGATTTCTTTGAATCACTAAAATTATTTTCTTTTAAAAAAACTACAAAAGGAGAATCCTAGGCTAGATTTCCTTGTGCACCTCCAGATATTTTTGTCCTAATAATACCCATTTTAGCCTATAAAAGGAAATCCTAGACTAAATTTACTTAATTGTGCACCAAAAAGAAAGAACTAATAATACCCATTTTAGCCTATAAAGGGTCCTACAAGATTTCCTTGTGCACCAAAGAGAAATCACATAATTTTTGTCCTAATAATACCCATTTTAGCCTATAAAAGGAAATCATAGACTAAATTTACTTAATTGTGCACCAAAAAGAAAGAAGAGATTTTTTTTCCTAATAATACCCATTTTTAGCCTATAAAGGGAGGATCCTACATGATTTCCTTGTGCACCAAAGAGAAAGCACATAATTTTTGTCTTAATAATACCCATTTTAGCCTATAAAAGGAAATCCTAGACTAAATTTACTTAATTGTGCACCAAAAAGAAAGAACTAATAATACCCATTTTAGCCTATAAAGGGAGGATCCTACAAGATTTCCTTGTGCACCAAAGAGAAAGCACATAATTTTTGTCCTAATAATACCCATTTTAGCCTATAAAAGGAAATCCTAGACTAAATTTACTTAATTGTGCACCAAAAAGAAAGAAGAGATTTTTTTTTCCTAATAATACCCATTTTAGCCTATAAAGGGAGGATCCTACAAGATTTCCTTGTGCACCAAAGAGAAAGCACATAATTTTTGTCTTAATAATACCCATTTTAGCCTATAAAAGGAAATCCTAGACTAAATTTTCTAAATTGTGCACCAAAAAGAAAGAAGAGATTTTTTGCCTAATAATACCCATTTTAGCCTATAAAAGGAGGATCCTACAAGATTTCATTGTGCAACAAAAAGAACGCACATAATTTTTGTCCTAACAATACCCATTTTAGCCTATAAAAGGAAATCCTAGACTAAATTTCCTAAATTGTTTACCAAAAAGAAAGAAGAGAATTTTTTTCATAAGATTACCCATTTTAGCCTATAAAGGGAGGATCCTACAAGATTTCCTTGTGCACCAAAAAGAAAGCACAGATTTTTTGTCCTAATAATACCCATTTTAGCCTATAAAAGGAAATCCTAGACTAAATTTCCTTAATTGTGCACCAAAAAGAAAGAAGAGATATTTTTGCCTAATAATACCCATTTTAGCTTATAAAAGGAGGATCCTACAAGATTTCCTTGTGCACCAAAAAGAAAGCACATAATTTTTGTCCTAATAATACCCATTTAGCCTATAAAAGGAAATCCTAGACTAAATTTCCTTAATTGTGCACCAAAAAGAAAGGAGATTTTTTTTTCCTAAGAATACCCATTTTAGCCTATAAAGGGAGGATCCTACAAGATTTCCTAGTGCACCAAAAAGAAAGCACATAATGTTTGTCCTAATAATACCCATTTTAGCCTATAGAAGGAAATCATAGACTAAATTTCCTTAATTGTGCACCAAAAAGAAAGTAGAGATGGGTTTTGTACTCAAACAAATTGTATTGTTCATTCTTTTGCATGTTACTTTGTCACGAGGCTCACCTTCGAGAGAAACTTATGTACGTCTTACAAATTGTCTAGGCCACGCAAGATCACAAATCCTTGTGCTTTTGGTCTTACAAGTTGCGAAATAATATAAATTAATGAATAAGAAGATAATTTTGTAAAAGTGAAGAGAAAATAAATAGATAATTATACAACCACAAATCCTTTTTTTTTTTTGAATCGACAACTACAAATCCTTAAAACAATAAATAATATATATTATGAGAAGAAAAATTGCAAATTAGCAAACCAATAAATACACAAATACATACCCATAAAAAAACACACACAAATACAAAGGACAACACAAGGATATTTGCTCAATATATTTAGTTATTATAAAATTTAGTGAGATAATTGTTACGGACTAAGCCTTTTCAACTAAGCTCCAATGCAACACTTATACAACTCGCCTTAGATGTTGCTAAGTCAGTTTCCCATTTACCTTGCTTGCTATGCTCGGTTTCTTACCACGGTTTGGATGCTAAGAGAACATTTGGAAGAAAAGAAACTCTTATCGATGGAAGAACTATTTACAATGCTTGAAAAGCTCTCAACTCTTGGTTGGTTGGGTTGGGTGGTCCCTTCGCTAAATGAGGACTTCACCTATTTATAGGCCCTGTAGAAATTCTCTAGAACTTTGGTTGGTTCCTTACAAATCATGAGAGTTCTAGAATACTCTACTATGTATAAGTTATATACAAGAGATCCATGCAAGACTTTAGTTAACTCTCTCATCTTCCATAACTCTCCATAGCCTTCCACCTATATGTGAACTCCTCTTGGATCTTCTAGAATCTTTTACACTAAATCTATATACAAGGTATTTTTAACATTTCTCTAGAATACTCGAGGTGACTCTTCTAGCTCTTCGTTGTCTTCTTGCAACATTTTAATTGTGCGTGAACAATTCAAACAGACAAAGCATATTCGATTCAAAGACAACAAATCAAGTCGTTAGGATGTTATAGTCATAGGTATTCTAGGAAATTTTTCTCAATATTTTATCTTGTTAGTTTGAATCAATAAAGCAAAAAAACTCATGAAAGGAAGTAGAGAATTTTTTCCTAATAATACCCATTTAGCTTAGCATTATCCTATTTGATTGCCTTGTCAACCAAAAAGAAAGTAGAAAATTTTTTTTCCCTAATAACACCCATTTCAGCCTACAAAAACTAGATTAGATTTCTGTTGGTACAAGAATAGAACACTGACAGTAAACTATAGGAGAGAAGATAAATTGAACACAGACTTAAACTCTTTAACAATATATTACATCAGCAGAATAACACAAATACACACACACACACACACACACACACACACACACACACACACACACACACACACACACACACACACACACATATATATATATATATATATACACACACTAACTTAGTAGATAAGATCTTGCAAATTGCAATGTCTAAAGACGATATTTCACCTCTTCTCTTGTACCACGAAGGCTGCGGATGATTGCCTCGAGATGGAAACTATCTATTGTTGATATTTGCACGGGAAAACTTCAACTCAAGCAAACTCTTTCACAGTTTTTCCTCTCTCAGTATATGCGAGTTGTTAAAATGCAAGGAAGAACCAAAACAAAAGTATTTTATTTGGGAATCCTACGTAATTTGTATTTATAAACGAGAATGCAGCCTTCACGAAAGTTTGCAACCTTCAGACAATTCATTGTTCCAGCAATTTTTGCATTTTCCTCAAGACTAACTAATTTGTAGGTTATTATTTCAAAGCCCGACCCATCATATTTAATTTGAGGCCCATCTTTTGGTTATATATATATATATATATATATATATATATATATATATATATATACCATATATATATTGAATTGGAAGCTCACGAGGGAGCCCATGAGCCGAGATGAAATGTGTCTTTTAGGACATTCTGATTTACAAGGCTCTATCTACCAAGTTAGTATATATATATATATATATATATATATATATATACTATATATATATATATATATATATATATATATATATATAGATATGTGTATATATATTTGTGTTATTATCTTTGATGTAATATATTGTAAAGGGGACTAAAAATCTGTCAATTCAATTATCTTCTCTCCTCAGTTCTTGTCATTATTGCCTGTATCTAAAAGACAATAGTTTCATGTCAGTGAAGTACAGCATGTCGAGTTCACAAGCAAACCTACAGCCTGTGGTCGGTTCACAAGTGGAGAATAACTTTGTGGAATAACACTAACACTGGTATGCAGAAGGCCCATACGATGAGAAGCGATAGGTTGCGTGGAGGCTGACTTCCAAAGATGGCAACAAAATGCGAACTCTGCGACAACCATGGTTGGCAAACATCACTCGAGAAGATGTTCCTGAGCTACTACAAGTCTCTACAGAAGATGTTGTTGACCATTGAAACTTGGATGCAAATAAGGCTTTCTTCTGGAGACTATAATTTTAGATAGATCTAAGAAACAACATATGATATTTATAAGCATCCATATAAGGCGCGAAGTTTGGGAAATGCGCGAGAAAATACAAAGCAGATGCTGAGACCAAAAGGTTTACTTGGTGGCAATTCTCAGTACAACATGGCTGATACTATTGCGTGATAAAAAAGTTGAAGAAATTCGGGTTCTGCTTATTCATGGTACATCTCGAGAGGATGTGCAATGGGTGGCTTGATTTCAAGTAAGGTTTCCACATTACCAGAGAGAAATTCATACCTTCATGGAGGATTTCAAGTTTACTTGAAACACAAGCGTCGAGAGATGACAATGGAGGATTTGATTCTAAGGCTTCGAGTAGAAGAAGATCACAGAAAGGGAGACAGTGTTGATGGAGACGGGGAGCGATGTCATAGAGTGAGCCTTGACAAAGCAAAAATTCCAGAAATTTCCATGTAATGACATTGTGTGATCAAATTTCTCATGCCAGTGTTTGCAGGACTTCTTAAGTCCATATAAGGACTTGACTAACTTTACTTTGTATTTTCTTAACTGTGAACCACAAATCATACGGTTGTTCCATATATATCTCTTAAGTCTAACTCTCCATTTAGAAAGCTGTTTTCCACATCCAATTTGATGTATTTCCATATTATTCATGAGTATCGCGATAGGCGTCCTTATAGATGTTATTCTAGACACGGTGAGTAGGTGTCAAATAATCTAACCTCCTTTTGTCTATATCCTTTTGCTACTCAATAGCATATTTGTCGTGGACCATCAACTTTAAACTCTTTAAAAAATCCATTTACAACCTATCGGTTTACTTAGGGTGTATATCGGCTTGATTCCCACGTATGGTTTTGTAAAGATGGATTCAACTTCACTACATTAATAGCTTCCTTCGAATGTGCCTCGAAGTAAATAATTGCTTCTTTGTAAGTTTGTGGTTCTCCTATGGTCATGAAACTTATAAAGTCCGGACCAAAATTCTTTGGTTTTTTAATTCTACTTCCTTTCCTAGGTTCTGTATGTTGTTCTTGAACCTTTGGAGTAGATTGTTCATCACGAGTTCGCTTATACATAGCGCTCATTGGACTTTCCTTGTAAGGAAAAACATCTTCAAAGAATTCAGCGTCTATAGATTCTAAAATTGTATTTACATGTATGTCATGCACTTGGTTATAAACTAGAAACCTATATGCAGCACTTGCATTTGCAAAAACCGATAAACACACAATCAATTGTTTTAGGACCAAGTTTTGTTCTTTTAGGCAAAGGAATAAGTACTTTTGCTAACAACCCCATATTTTGATCATTTTATAGATAGTAATCTTCCTTTTCATACTTCATAAAGGAGAGATTCATTTGAATTCTTAAAGGAATTCTATTTAGAATAAAGTTTGCGATAGAAGTAGTGCTTGCCCCACAAGTTATGTGGTAGCCTGAACTATTGACATAGAGTTTATCATTTCCTTTAAGAATCACCTGTTTTCCTCTCGGCTACACCATTTTGTTGGGGTGTATAAGGGAAACTGTTTGATGAACAATGCCATATTGAAAGCGAAAAGTCGAGGAAGCTGTGACTCATATCCACCACCTCATCGGATCTTATGACTTTAATTTTCTTTTCCAACTGATTCTCTGCTTCAGCTTTATATGTCTTAAAACTATTCAAGCCATCTTTGCTATGAAGTAAATAAACATAACAATATTTTCACAATCATCTATAAAAGTTATGAAATAATTTTCCCACCAAGTAATTATAGCTTTAAAGTCACAAAGGAATCACTATGAATTAACTAAGTAGTTCATTTGACCTTTCTTGAAGCTGATTTAAAAACTTTGTCTTGCAAACTTAGATTGATTACCAAATTTCACATTTATTATGTATGTTAACATCAAACTTTGGTAGTAGATTTAGATTAACCATTCTATATATACTTCTATTGTTAACATGTCTAACCCTAGCATGCCATAAAACAAAGAGTCAACAATATAAGCAAGTGTTCTTATTATTATTCATAGTATTGGTAACAAGTACATTGAGTTTAAACAAGCCTTCGAGTCAAGTACCTTTCTACATACATCGACCTTGGTAGAATAAACCTATCAGTTTCAAATCTGGTTTAAACCCTTTCTTACTAAGTATAGGGCCTGAAACCAAAATTTTCCTAATCTCGGGAACATATGACACATCGGTGAGAGTCCGCAGCTTTTCAGTAAGCTTTAGTAGCACATTGCCTTTTCCTTCAACATTTGAGGCGGGCAATTTCCCATATAGAGGCTTTTCACCATCATCCATATGCTTGCGATACGAGAAAGCAGTTCTTGTCACATATGTGCACACAGATTTGCACGATTAATCGATCCACCATCCCTTGACATTTGAAACCATGTGGTTTAGTCTATGGCAAACAAATTTGTCATCGAACTCATGCACATGTGCTTGATTAGTCAGAAATGTGATCACGATCTTTAGGTGGCGACACTCTTGTGCCTTATGTCGGCCACCCACTAACCAGCCAACTTCCTTTAATTTTCTTAAAGTCTTTGCCTTTTGGTTTAAGCTTTGACATTTTCTTGCCTTTGAATTTCTGGAATTTTTGCTTTGTTGAAGGCTCACTCTCTATGACATTGGCCCTTTCTCCATCAACACTGTCTCCCTTTCTGTGATCTTCTTCTACCAGAAACGCCGATCGATCTCCATTGTCATCTCTCGACTTGTGTTTCAAGTAAACTTTGAAATCCCTCCATGAAAATTCAGCAGACTCTCTATAATGGAACCTACTTGACTCAACGGTGCACATCCTCTTGCATCAATTCATGAATAAGAACTTGAATTTCTTGACTTTTTATCCACGGTTTGATATCGACCATGTTGTACTTGAGAAATTTACTTAATTACAAGCACGGCTGGCATCTTCTGTTTTGTATATTTCTTCTCAAGCATTTCCCAAACTTCGCTGGTCATATATGATGAGTAAATATCATATAAGTTGTTTTCTGAGCGATTGAAATATAGTTCACGCAAGAGAATCGGATTGCATCAAGCTTCAATGGTTAGCGACATCTCTTTTTGTAGGAGGATGCGTAGTAGCCTTGGGAACATCTTCTCGAGTGATGTTTGCGAATTCATGGTTGTCAAGTAGAACAACATTTTTGTTGCCATCTCTTAGTCGAGTTCCATTGAACTTGTCAGGCTTCTCATCAGAAGGGTTCTTTGAGACACTCAAAGTGTTAGTGTTATTCACAGTGTTCTCCACTTGTGAACCGACCACAGGCTGTAGGTTTGCTTGTGAACTCGACATGCTGTAATACATGAAACTATTGTCTTTAGATTGTTGGTACAAGAATAGAACACTGACAGTAAACTATAGGAGAGAAGATAAATTGAACACAGACTTAAACTCTTTAACAATATATTACATCAGCATAATAACACAAATATATATACACATATCTATATATATATATATATATATATATATATATATATATATATATATATATATATATATATATATATATATATATATATATATATATATAGCAGTAGATAGAGTCTTGCAAGCGCAATGTCCTAAAGACAATATTTCACTATTCTCTTGTACCACAGGCTATGATGATTGCCTCCCAGATGAAACTATCTATTGTTGAAGTATTTGCCTGGGGAAGAAGTTCGAAAGCTCAAGCAAACTCTTTCACAGTTTTCCTCTCTCTAAAATGTATGTACGAGTTGTTAAAATGCAAGGAAGAACCAAAAAACAAAAGTATTTTCTGTCAGAATCCTGTGTTGTATTTATAAACCAGAATGCAACCTTTCTGAAAGTTTGCAACCTTTCAGACAGATGCATTGTTTCAAAACGATTTTTGCATTTTCCTCAAGACCAAAACAATTTGTAGGTTATTATTTCAAAGCCCACGGCCCCAAGGCCCAAGGCCCATCTTTTGATTTATATATATATATTGGGTAGGCCCACCAAGGTGAGCCCATGGAGAAGAGACCCACCCATCACTAGTGGGCCTCCAATTCTCATCACTTATTCATGAGGGCTTTCTTCTATATAAATTGTTCAAAAAACCCTCCCACAACCGATGTGGGACAGGAGGTTTTGTTTTTAAAAGATTCTAACAATTTCCTCAATTGTGCACGAAGAAGAAAGCAGAGATGGGTTTTGTACTCAAAAAACTTGTATTGTTGATGAGGTCTTTCTTAACCAATGAATTCGGACTCGGTGCAATTTTCTTTTGTAAAATACAGTGGCAAGGTATGACACTAATATTTGATATTTACAAAGAAGGTGCGTATCTTTATAGATTACAGCCAGACAATGCTATTGGGATATAACCTCCAAGGTGCACGCTTGTTTAACAATGGAATTTATATATCTGACTTTACTGCTTTGAATGGCCGTACAAAAAAATTGTAGGAGTCGAGCATGGATACAACAAGAATGTGCCATGATGAAGAACTCATATAATATTTAAAATAAAGAATGGCATTTAATAAAATATCATACTCTCTTTTATTGTTTTTAGTTATTCTTATATATTAACCCATAATCATTTGTTCTTTTCATAAGAATGTGTATCCTTTGATTTGGAAACCTGGCCGCCCCTCCCTCTCTTCTATCCTTTGGCCATTTTTGGCTTGAAACCATCAATTCCATCGTTTCTTTCCAAGATCTAGGTTTTCTTTTCCTATAAAGTGGTTTCTTCCACATCGATCTGAGTTTGCCTTTGTTTTTTCATGTGATTTATCATCGATTTGTTGTTACATGTTTTGTTGCCGACTTGTTGCGGTAGGTAGTTGTGTCATTGACGGATGACTTCTTCGTAGGTTTTCTGATGTAGCTCGGCTATAAAGAATAATAAAATTGAAAGAAAGAGAACAAAATAAATAGAACGAAGTTCTCAAGTTTTCAATATCATATCAAGTCTACCCTAAAACAGTAATATAAGGTGCTCTTTATAGGCACCAACAGAAAACCCTAACAGACAAATCCAAAAAGTACGATTAAATAAATAACTAATAATAATAAAAATCATCATTGGACTTGGACTTCCTATCTCGTATAGGCCTAGATATGGGACAACTCCATGGCCCATCATTCCCCTTGGGTTGAAAAGAACTCGACTTTGAAGAGTGAGAAGAAAGGTAGCAATCCAACAACAAAGGATCCAAATGACGAAGATCATCCTCTTGTATCCAAGTAGCATCATAATCAGGACAACCATACCATTTGACAAAAAAATGACGAATACCACCATCTCTAGAAGTCACAAACTCATCATCAAGGATAATATCTACCATCTCCTTAGAATACTGTAATGAAGGCACAGTGGGTGCACCTTTGCTAGCTTTACCTGCAAACATACTAGAAGGCAAAGTAGAGAGGAAACAAAGAAAGTGCCTCGATGAGTATGAATCCTGCATTGAAAACAAGGTTAATATCCATGTCATTAGGCAAATAAAGAAGATATGCATTAGATCCTAGTTTACAAATGATAAAATAAGGGCCCATGGCTCTTGCAAAAAGTTTTTTTGAAAACGCTTTTGGAATTCTTTCAGGATGGATGCGAACCATGACATATTCACCAACATTAAATTCCTTAGATCTACGATGCACATCAGTAGCCAATTTATACTCTTCATTACTTAGAGAAATCTTTCGCCTAATCTCAGCATGTAAGTCATGGATGTGTTTTGCAAAGAGTTTTCTCTGAGTTGAGCACACATGTGAGGTGGTAAAGGAACAAGATCAATGGGTGTGTGGGGTGAGTAGCCATTAACAATTTGAAAATGACTTTTACCAGTTGAACGGTTAACAAAATTGTTATAAGAAAACTCAATTGTTGACAAAATTAAATCCCAAACACCTTGTTTGACTCCAACCAAACACCTAAGCATATTAGCCAAACTACGATTAACAACCTCACTTTGACCATCAATTTGAGGATGAAAAGTAGATGAAGATTTCAAAGTAGTGCCAAACAATTTGCAAAAATAGCTAACAAATTTCACATCCCTATCAAATACAATGGTGGAAAGCAAACCATGCAATTTAACAACTTCTCTAAAAAAATAATTTAGCAACATGTGAAGCATCATTGGTTTTGTTACACAAAAAAAAAGTGTCATCTTAGAAAACACATCGCTTAACAATCAAAATAGAGATCATGTCCTACAGTACTCTAAGCGTCAGGAAACGAAAGTCCCGTACTAACATCCTTCCAGCGAGGTTCGCGAGAACAGGTCGAGGTATATAAACCAATGTTTTCTTAGCCTTAGCTAACGGACATGATGCGCATTGTGCAACTATCTAGCAACATCCTTTTTCGGAGAGGCAAAATAAAATCTATCTTCGACCCGATCACGATAGTTTTATCCTTTGAAGTAATCATAAAACTAGTGCGTGCATCTCCCAAATTAATAAATCCCTAAATGATGTTCGAGGTATGCACAATTTAGTCACTTTAAACAAATAACTATTTTCAACAAGAAAAGTCAACATACTCATGATGATTACCATTACTAACCTCATCATAAATAATACCAAAGTCAGGACATGCAAAATACTCATCTTTCAATCTATCAAACCCAATGACATGAGCACTTATACGATGAAGTGTATCATTTAATCGACTAAGTGCATCAGCAGCTTTGTTTTCAATACCAGCACAATGATCAATCACAAAAGAATATCCATTCATAAATCCAACCCACTTAGCGTGTGGAGCATTCAATTTCTTTTGTGAGTTTAAATATCTTAAAGCTTAGTGGTCGGGAAAACAACCTGAGAATTTAGTGGCGATAAATAAAACCTCAGCGAGACTTTGCACTATAGCATAAAACTCTTTTATCATATGTAGAATATCGTCTTTTAATTGAGTTTTCACTAAAGAAAGCTATAGGGCGACCTTCTTGGCTCAAGACACCACCAATACCTACACCTGATGCATCACAAACAACCTCAAAAACTTTGGTAAAATCAGGATATCTCAAAACAGGTGTCTTAGTCATTTTGACCTTGATTTCTCTGAATGTTTGGCTAGCAGCATTGGACCATTAAAACTCCACATTTTTTAAACATTCTGTGATAAGAGCCATAATAGTGCTAAATCCCCTTATAAATCTCCTATAGAAAGAAGCTCAACCATGAAAACTACGAGTCTCGGTGATAGATTTTGGTTCAAGCTCCTCCCTAATAACTCTAACCTTTTTGGGATCAATTGAAATGCCATGTTCAGATACAATAAAGCCTAAGAAAAGCACATGTGGTTGCATACAAGAACACTTCTTAAGGTTAACATAAAGCTTGGCGTCTCGAAGAGTGAGAAAAACTTGTCGAAGGTGTTCTAAATGCTCTTCTTTGGATTGACTATAGATCAATATGTCATCAAAGTAGACCACCATAAATTTACCAATGAAAGGTTGTAAGACATGGGTCATAACTCTCATGAAAGTACTTGGAGCGTTAGACAAGCTAAAAGGCATGACTAACTACTCAAACAAACCATCTTGTGTTTTAAATGCAGTTTTCCACTCATCTCCTGGCCTAACATGAATTTGATGATAACCACTATGAAAATCTCTCTTAGAGAACCAACAAATAGACCCAACATATTCTCAAGGAGAGGGATATGAAATTATATTTGATTGTGATCTTATTGATGGCTCTACTATCCACACACATTCTCCAAGATCCATCTTTCTTAGGTGTCAAGAAAGCTGGCACCGCACAAGGACTAAGGCTATGTGTAACAAATCCTTTCTCTAAAAGTCCTTCTACTTGCCTATTCAACTCCTCTCTCTCTTTAGGATTCATCCTATAATGTGGAAGGTGTAACATCCCAAAAATAGCCTTCTTGTTTTATTATTTTACTTTATAGTATTTTATGCCATTATTTTTTTTCTTTTTTTTATTATTCTATTTTTTATGTTATTGGTTTTAGGTGATAAAAATATTGATAAGTGAAGTGTAATTAGAATAATTAGAAGGACTAAAATGCAAAAATGAGAAAAGAAATCCAAAATGAGATAGCAAAACAAGAGCTTGTAATGGATGAGAGGATAAGATCAAAAATTGGTCTTAGAATGGGTATTTTTCATGTTTTGGAAAAGGGAGAGAGCTAGGGTTATGGGTTCTTGAGAAGAGTCGTTGTTGGTGATTGTTCTCCATTTGTTCAAAAGTTTTGCAAGAAAAGAAGAAAAGAAGTGATTGGAAAGGTTTTAAGAGGAAAGCCGAGGTATGGATTCTCATTTTAGTTATTGGGAGTCTTAACTCATTTTTGTTTTTGTGCTTAGGGAGAACCTAACTCTTCCATATTTGGGTAATTTGTTCTTGAATTGGAGTTGTATTGCTTTGGATTGTTTTTGTTTGGCTTGTGGGGTCTTAAAGACCAAGAAGTGTAAAAAGAGATGTATAGGTTTTGAAGGGAGTTGTTGTCAAAGTTTTTTTTCTTCTAGAACCCATGTTTTTGTTTTGACCATAACTTAGCCTCTTGAACTCCAAATTGGATGATTCCAATTTGAGATGGTGCATAAGAATCATGGTTGAAAATTTCTAAAAGAAATAGAGACCTAAAGCAGTGCAGAAAGAACAGTTATGTTGGTGTTTCCGAGATGGACCAAAACAGAGTCTAGAAACAGGAAAATTTATGGGTTGTGTCATGTTTTTTTTTTTTTTCCGTAACTTGGCCATTAGTAATCCAAATTGAGTAATTCCAGTTGGTAAAGAACCCTAAGTGGTAAACCTACAAAAGTATAGAAGGTACTAAGAAGAAAACTTGACCCTAAGTCTCCTATTTTTGAGACTGAAGTGAAAATATGGGTAAGTAGTTGGGTTATCCTCTGTTTTGGTACAGTTTTGGTGTTTTAGCCATAAGTTAAGTTATAACGTTCCAAATGAGATGATTCCAATTTCTACTAAAAATAGACTCATGGAGCTATTATTTTCTTGAAGGAAGTTTTGGTAAAATATGGCTCATTTGTTCCTAGAAAATTTTGCAAGTGAAGGTGTATTGGGTAGAAATCAACCCTAACCAGAAACCCTAGCATGCACGACTGATTTTTCTTTGTTTGTTCTTTGATTGTGATGTATTTGTGATGGATTAGGGGTTGGTGATGATAAAACCTGAGCAAAAATCAGGATTCAAAGAATAGGAGACAAGAATCGACAACTCTTTTGGTTTGCTCTTCACATTTCTCTTTTTGTTTCGGTGTTGTGTTTATTTTGTCATCAAACCTGATGTGTTGATAAAATCTGCATGTGTGCTTCTAGTTTGAACCATAAATAAATTGGTTTGGGTGTTGGTTAATTGATCTCAAGTGGATTAACATGAAAAAGGGAAGATAATGTATGTTAATGCATGAATCATGTGTAGTCGAATGTGTATTGGTGTGTATGGTTCGGTTTTGGTGCAAAATTATTGCTTGTATGTGTTTAAATTATTTTTCCAAATCTGTTAAAGGTTTTTTGTAATTGAAATAGTGTGTAAAACTCATGTGTTAAATGAGTTAAAATGAAGAAAAAGTGATTGGATTATGGCCAAATGTGAGATAGTGTTTCTATGAGATTATGTGTAACTTTTGTGTGCATAATTATTGACTTGGAATAAATTGGTTTTTAAAATGGGTTAATCGGATAGTTAACATAGTGGTAAAATAGGCATATTGGTTGTAAACTTGCGTTATTATAGAATTCTTGTGAATATAATCTAGCAACTTTTACTATGACTAATTATTAATGCCCTTAAGAGAATGTTAATCGTCATATTCGAGTTAGGGATAGATTGGTATACCAATAAAGATAAATGTAGCATTGCTACGAATGATATGTTTTATTGTGACATACCGATCCGTAGCCTAGTGGGACAGTATCAGTAGTGCGCACAAAAATGTAATGGAAAAATAATCAGTGTAACTAACGGAATGATGCGAGTTATTAAAAGTGTTCGCAAACCCGACTACCAGCGGAACCATTCGGTGATTAGTTATCCTGCTGCGAAAATTTAGGTTAGATTAAGTTTTAAGGGCAAGTATTAATAAACGTGTGGTGTGTTTGTGATGAAAATACTAGTATATACGAGCATGAAAGATGTAAATTATTGTGTTTTTATATGCGAGATAAAATGAATGAATGTTAAATTAGTATAAAATGTTATATATATAAATATTGCATTGATTACATGAGTAGTATGCTAAAATGTTGTTTGGAAAAATATGCTGAATGTAGTTGTAAAGCATAATGTATGCCTGTAGCCGAATATTATTTATATATACATATATATGTTGTGTTGATTGTTTGCCATGAGAATAGAAATGTAAAGAACCATTAGCGTAGAAAATGTTTAGCGTTGATTTCTCACCGCCTTAGTACCATGTAGATAATTGTAAAGCTGAGCCATGAGCATAGAGTCAGATCATATAGTTTTGGAGTATATGAAAATGCTTTCAGTTTCATGCATACCACTTCATTTCATGATATCATGTGATTATTTTTGTGGAAATCAAATATGTTTTAAGTCTTCATGGATAGCGAGGGTTGAACTCGGCAATATTTTGTAAATGTTTTGGAAGGCATGGAATACCATTTGTATCAATATCTTGTACTAAAGAATAGATATGGTCATGCCCAAGAATGATATGATGTAAATTTCTCATAAATGAAGAATGTATTAGTAATGATATCATATATTCATATGTATATGTTTATAAATAATATTCGATAAATAATTTCATGTGGTGTCTCGGATCAGGTTCAGTAAAGTCGAGCTCGGGGCGTGTGAAGGTTAGGCAGTTGAGAACACGTAACTAAATCTATAGCATGTTGTTGGATGTCTCTTAAGGTGGTAGTTCACTAGGCAACTCATCGGGCACCATATCAACAAAATCACCTAGCAAATTCTTCACTTCCAAAGGAACATCGACAAACGAGGAATCAAATGGAACTTATTTTTCCACTAATGCTAAGCACATACCAATCTCAATTCCCTCACTCTCAAACTTCTTACATTTTAAAATATGCAAATTTCATTCAGGAAGTTTAGAGATTTCATGTTTACCATTGCAACCTTTAGGCTTAGCGGTCTTTCCAAAATAATCATTTACCCTTGTACTTAAAAGGAATACATGTTATCTTTACCAAAATTGGTAACATTAAGATCATAAAGCTAAGGGCGGCTTAAAGAACATGAAGCGACATCAGCTGGGCGGCACATCACAATAGATTTCATCCTTATAATCCTATTTCAATAGAGACTAGACACCTTTGACAACATGGAAAGTATAAATTACATTTCATCATCTCCACTCCCCAAAAGAGGTTGGATGTGGTTCTACTTTCAGGTTTAACAATTTAACAGCATCCTTAGAAACCACATTCATTGAACTACCCCCATCAATCACTTACATTTCTCATCTCCACTCGATATGAATATATGAAAAATACTAGTATGCTTCTAATTATCATTATCTACAATTGTGGAAAGCACACATCTAACCACATCAACACACGCTTCATCATCACAATCTTCATGAAGATCATCTTCATCACTAGAATAATCTAAAGGATCAACAATTTGGTCTTCCTCATGTCTCCAAGCTCTCCATTCAACATCTAATGGTAATGCCACGTTTAGGATTCTTGAGGCCTTAATATGACCCTTGTGATGACACTTATGAGAGATAATCGATGAATTACTATCCTTAGAGTCAATAGGAGAAGCAACAGAAAGAGGGTTATGCAAACTAGACTCTTGGCTCTTAATGTTATTGAGCCTAGTATTACTGTTTGAAGACATGGATTGTCACTTAGTTGACATGTGTGCAAAGGAGAGTCTATTGAACTTCTCGGCTTCTAAGGCTTTTGATATGTCATCTACGATTAGTGTGAAACATTTTGTTTAACCATCCTTTGAATGTCAAACCTGAGACCATTAGCAAAACAAGTGCAAAAAGCAAAGGTGATATAGCTCGGCTACAAAGAATAATAAAATTAAAAAAAAGCGAACAAAATAAATAGAATGAAGTTCTCAAGTTTTCAATTTCATATAAAGTCTCCAAAAACAATAACATAAGGTGCTATTTATAGGCACCAACAGAAACCCTAACAAACAAATCCAAAAAGTATGATTAAATAAATAACTAATAATAATAAAAATCATCATTGGACTTGGGCTTCCTATCTCGTCTAAGCCTAGATATGGGCTTACTCCATGCCCCATCATTCCCCCTAGGTTGAAAAGAACTCGACTCCGAAGAGTGAGAGGAAAGGTAGCTATCCAACAACGAAGGATCCAAATGACGAAGATCATCCACCTATATCCAAGTAGAATCATAATCAGGAAGACCATGCCATTTGACAAGGAAACGACGAAAACCACCATCTCTAGAATTCACAAACTCATCATCAAGGATAATATCAACCATCTTCTTAGAATACTATAACGAAGGCACAGTGGGTGCACCTTTGCTAGCTTCACCTGCAGACACACTATAAGGCAAAGTAGAAGGCTCAAAAGTGTCTCAGTAAGGTAGCAAATCCTCTACATTGAAAATAGGGCTAATATCCATGTCATTAGGCAAATAAAGAAGATATGCATTAGATCCCAGTTTACGAATGATAGAATAAGGGCCCATGGCTCTTGCATAAAGTTTTGAAAGCGTTTTGGGAGGTGCTTTAGGGACCAGCGAACCATGACATATTCACCAACATTAAATTCCTTAGATCTATGATGCACATCAACAACCAGTTTATACTCTTCATTACTTAGAGAAATCTTTCACCTAATCTCAGCATGTAAGTCATGGATGTGTTTTGCAAAGTTTTCTACAAGTTCAGACACACACATGTGAGGTGGTAAAGGAACAAGATCAATGGGTGTGTGGGGTGAGTAGCCATTAACAATTTGAAATGGACTTTCACCAATTGAACGGTTAACAAAATTGTTATAAGCAAACTCGACTGTTGACAAAATTAAATCCCAAACACCTTGTTTTACCCCAACCAAACACCTAAGCATATCAACCAAACTACGATTAACAACCTCAGTTTGACCATCTATTTGAGAATGAAAAGCATATGAAAATTTTAGAGTAGTGCCAAACAATTTTCAAAAAGTTTTCAAAAATAAGTAACAAATTCCATCCACATCAGATACAATGAATTGGAAAGGCAAGCGGAGTACAATTTAACAACTTCTCTAAAAAATAATTTAGCAGCATGTGAAGCATCAGTGGTTTTGTTACACGGAATAAAATGTGGCATCTTAGAAAACCTGTCAACAACAAGCAAAATAGAATCATGTCCTCTATCAGTCCTAGGCAATCCAAGAACAAAGTCCATACTAACATCCTTCCAAGGTTCATGAGGAACAAGTAAAGGAGTATATAAGCCAGTGTTTGGTTTCTTAGCCTTAGCCAACTGACATGTTCTACATTGTGCAACTATCCTAGCAACATCCTTTTTTAGAGAAGGCTAATAAAATCTATCTTCAACCAATACAATAGTTTTATCCCTCCCAAACTGTCCAGCTAAACTACTTGCATGCATCTCCCAAATTAATAAATCCCTAAATTATGTTTGAGGTATGCATAATTTAATCACTTTAAGAAAATAACAATTTTCAACAAGAAATTCAACATACTCATGACGGTTACCATTACTAACCTCATCATAAATAATACCAAAGTCAGGACATGTAGAATACTTGTGACACCCCAATTCCCGGGGGTCGAAATTTTGGATTTTTTTTTTCTTTTAACAATGTCCATGAACAGTGCCCATGAACAGTAACTCAAGCGATTACACAACAGGTGCGCGGAGTTGGGCACATGGAGTGCTCATTGTGCTTGTGTGATCATCACACTCTGCGCGCGAGAGCATTTGTGGATGGGTGCCTCGGCAGCCCGGGCCAAACCACTGTCGCGATCTGAAACTCTATCGCGACACGAGGCCGAGCATTTCCTATCGCAACAGAGAGTTCTCTGTCGTGACAATACTCATCTTTCAATCTATCAAACCCAATGACATGAGCATTCATACGATGAAGTGTAACAATTAATCAACTAAGTGCATCATCAACTTTGTTTTCAATACCAGCATGATGATTAATCACAAAAGAATATTCATTCAAAAATTCAACCCACTTAGCATGTCGAGCATCAAAATCATCTAGCAAATTCTTCACTTCCAAAGGAACATCGAAACTTGAAGAATAAGTTGGAACTTCTTTTGCCACTAATGTTAAGCACATACTAGTCTCAATTCCCTCTCTCTCAAACTTCTTACATTTTAAAATATGTAAATTCCGTTCAGGAAGTTTAGAATGTCACGTTTAATAATGCAACCTTTAGGCTTAGCAGGTCTCAAAATAATGTTCTTACTATTAGCGATTTTCCACAAGCGCACAGGTCGCACAAATAGTACAGTGGACTAACAAGTCCAAATATCGATCCCACAGGGAAGGTGTGGTTTTAGCGAGGATTGAGTACCCCAACTACTTAAGTTGTTCACTATTTGAAAGACTCAATGGTTGGTAGAAAAAGGTATAAAAAAAAAAATAAAACAAAACAAAACAAAGTAGAGTATGATTAATGCTTACAAGGAATGGGTTAATTTCAAATAAAGAACACAATAAAGGGTACTAGGGTTTATTGCTTCCATTGATGCATTTGATTTATATTTATGAAGTCCTAATTAAGTGACGATATACTTATGCTTGTCCAAGGAACACAATATGAGGTTTACACTTTCGTGTCTCCCCTCAATTTCTCACACAAACTCCCTATTCTCCTTTTGGTCCATCTCGGTCACTAAATGCGATACTTTTCTAAGGCAGTTCTTTCCTCGGGAATCCTATTGGTCACCTCTCAGTCCATACAATAAGACTACCCAGACTACGCTCGAATCGATCACCTCTCGGTCCATACGATCCTCACATAATGTTGTGATGGTGCTACTCCTAATGAAATCCATCTAGTACTAGGCATTCCTAATTCCCTAGATTTCTTTGATTATGTTAATTAGTATTTCAATTAACTAATTCATACCTTAAGTGACATGAGACCAAATTTTAGGGCGTAATCCAAGCATCACCAAGGATGCCCTAGTACGGGGATCGAAGACCCAACTCTCAATATGGATTAATTAGTTAAAACCATAATAATCCTAAGCACTACACCAACCAACATCAACAACATCACAAATTCACAAAACCATGCTAAAAGATATATAAATCAAACATCAATTTAAGCAATCAACCCTAGAGGAAAGTTTAGCTACTCATTACAACCCAAATCTATCAAAATCATGTCTATTACATCCATAATAATGAAAGAGATGAGAGGAGGGTGAGAGTTAGAGATAAGCAGATATGAGATGAGAAATGCTCCAAACTCATCTCCTAGGTTGAATGAGGTCCTTTAGTTGATAGATTCTTCAATATTACACCAAATCCAAAGTATAAATGAACAAAAAACTCAAACCCTAAAGTGATTCAAGAAGAAGAGAGGAAAAACCCTAAGGAGGGTGTTCTCCCTCCAAAACCGAACCCTAGACAAGTCTAAGGAACCAAAATTTATAAGCTTAAGAAAATGGGCCTTTAAAAGGGCCAAAAATAGTCCAAATTGGCTAATTTTTGCGAGGCTCGATATCCTTTGCCGAGATGAAGGCTCATTCGCCTCGGCGAACCAATAGCTTTCTTCTTTGCATGGCTCTAGTCCACTAAAGCGAAGGCACCTTCGCCTCAGCAAACAATGGCTTTGTTGTGGCAAATACCTTCTGACTTCAAATGATCATAACTCTCTCATTCGACCTCCAAATGCAATGATTTTGGTCTCTAAGGAAAGCTAAGAGAGAGTAGAATCTATATATATAAATCTTGGAGTCATTGGAGGCAACTAGATAGACTGAAAATGCACAAACGTTGAGGGGTGTTTTGGAAAATCCTCTCTTGACTTCACAAGGCTCGTATCTTTTTCATTTGAACTCTGAATTGGGTGATCTTGGACTCGTTGGAAAGATTGGAAGGTGTAGAATCGATCCATATGATTCTTGAAGCTATGGGAGGTCATGGTTCAACCCAAAAATTCATCTTTTTGCCCTCTTTATGCTCTTTTTGCTTCAAAATGTTCCTAGAGCCATAAGATGATAAAATTAAGCATTAGAGCTATTAAAAACACCATAAAAGCATATGATTGATAGGTGATTAATGGTATAAAAGAATGTATGAAAAGAACCTACAAAATACCCCCAAACTTGACATTTTTCTTGTCCTCAAGCACAGAACAAGACCACTTTCCTTTATTAAAAAAAACAAAACAAGTATGTTGAGCATGAAATTGAGATAATCTATGATAAATTGCCTCAAGGATCTAACCTTCATACAATACAAAGAAAACTTTGAGATTGCCTTTTTCAAAAAAATAATAGACTGCCATGTGTTGAACAACCTAAACTAAAGTTCTCAAAAGTGTGTGTGGTCTTCCCCTCTCTGGTCAATTAGTTTGGATAGAATTAGATGAGCATGAGTGGAATGAGGATCTCTCACTCACATGGTGAGTGTGCAAGACTCCATATGCTTGTTGGGCATATCACTTTCCACTAATGTAGGTTATACACAACTCTTAGGATCAATTAGGTCTTTATATAACTTGTAGTGTATGGCTTAGGTAAGAGTAGTTAAATAAATCATTTAGGCTTTAGTTTACTCATAACATACACATTTTCCTTTTTTTTCTCCACTAATTGTTCATCCTTTTGCATATTACCTTCTTTTTCATTGAACCTCTTAAGCTTCCCCCCAAACTTAGCTTATTGCATCTTTTTATCTCATAGCTCCCTCAAACTTGCATGATTTTCACCATCCTCACAAGAACACCAAGAGCTTTATTTTTTAGAATTACAAGGCATGGAGTAGTGCAATATTCAACCGCATTAAGCTTTCTACCTACCCCATGTAGCGAGCTTTAGGTTAGTAACTCCTAGACCCGATTGGCTTTAGAGTACTCGGTGTAGAACACCCCTAAGAACTTACTTGCTCAAGGTAGGAAGGCTACAAGGCCAAACTTACTCCTGCTTGCTTTATTCTTTCTTTTTCCATTTTTTCTACTTTTTTCTTTCTTTTTCCACCCCAAAACCTCTTTTTTTCACAATTAAAGCACATTCTCTTCAACCAACTTCCAAATTCACACTATATGTATCCACAAGATATTGGCATTGAAATCAACATGTTAGGGTAAACAAGAGTTTTGACTAAAAGGTATTCAACAAAAAGGGACAAGGGGTTCATTCTTGACTTTTCGTGAAATGAGTAAGCTATGCCATTTCAGAGTGGGTGACTATGGACATATGCACAAAATGTTAAGCTGAAAGACTCAACCAATCCAAGGATGGCCTATGTCATTTCCTAATTGTCGTGTTGCTTAGGATTTCACGTTGAACGATAATTGAACAAGTTCTAGAGTCTTTAGAGATCAAAATATGAAATGATCACCTAATTGTTCTCTAGACCAAGCAAAATTGACCATCAAGGGTAAATGACTTGTGATAAAATTTATAAGAACTTTAGCCTAAATAGCCAACTACAAGGTCAAAACATTATGCTTTAAGTTCAAATATCTCTTATTTTCTCCACGTGAAAGAAAGTTTCAATCATTATTCATCATAGGCATCACAATTATCTCAAAACAAGCTCATCCCAGAACAAAAACAACCTAACAAATGAAAAAAATTAACCTAAAAACTGAAAACACAAAAAGCAACTAAAACACACAGGGAACAAGAAGAAAACACTAAAGATAGAATCAATGAAGCTGTTGGAAGAATTTTAAAAACAAAGGGAAGTCCCCCCAATACCCCCAAACTTAAAATATGCATTGTCCTCAATGTATGAAAAATAAAATTTAAGAAAAGAAGACTCTCGTAGATGATCAATTCTGATCATTAGGCTCGAGTTTGGTAGGTCTTGATGAGACTCCCTCAATTTGATTCAGCTTCAATGCCCTGAAAAGCAAAAACAAAACAAACACTTAAAATAAAATCAACATGCAACACATACTAAAAATACTAAAAACAAACAACTAAAAAACTAAATTGATAGAAATACTTATTTTTGCTTAGGGTGCCTCCTAAGAGCTGCTCCATTTTTTGAGTCCAATTAGACTCACTGGAGAAGTCTGAGATCTTCACTTTGGCCCTTCATGGCCAATACTCCCTCTTCATCCTCATCGCTCGTGAAGATGAGCTTCTCCAACTCCAGAATAATCAATGTAGGCTCAAATGCCAACTCTTTAGTGGGGAAAGAGTTAGCTTCAAATTTATGTCATTCAAGAGTGTCCTCTTAAAGGATCATAGATTGCATCACTCTTAACAATGATGATTTTCCCATCTTCGCCTCTACTATGCGCTAATATTTCGTTTGATGATCAACACCTTCCTCATAACAGTATTTCTTTGACATCAATCACGAACATGCGTGATCTCTGTAAACATGATTACGCAAGTCAAACAATATCTGAAATGATCTAATAACAGACCTTTGACTAACCGTCAGGATAACCACTGTTCTATCTTTCAATGGCGACTCCGTCACTAACGCTCCGTTCTTCTCAACCAATGTCCGGTTTTGCAATTCTCCCTCAAGGACTAAAGACATTTTATCACATTCCATTATGTTCTTGTCCTGATCCAATGTCGGGCTCGAAAGTTATTCTTCAAGGCTTAAAGATATGCTTTTACTCTTTCGTATGACATCATTCTTTGTGTCGCTCAGAAGTTGCCTTGAATATTGTTCCTTTTGAAGTTTTTCCAATTCCTCGGCTTGTATTGCCGTTCTTTCCATGATAGCATGCATTTCTCTATTGAGATTTTTAGAATTTGTGCCAATGTTGGCTATCATGTTGGCATCCATCTTGGTTTCTATACTTGGCAACCACATTTCTAGAGCCTTATTATTCCTCTTAATTTCTTGCTTCAATGCAAGGAATAGTTCTTCATCAAATGGATGCCGGAATTGCTCTTGATAATAGGAACTTGAACTTCCTTGACTTTGCATAATTGGATGGTCGTGAGAGAAATTGTCATGTGTCTCCCAACCTGAATTATGGTAGCTTGGAAAATAGTTTTGGGGTTAAGATAAGTAACCCGCATGGTTGTTGAAATGATTCCCCCCCTCTTAAAAATTATAGGCTTGTTGGCTCATGGAGGTTTGTGCTTGCCTTATGACAATATCTTCCCATGTTGGTGCTATTTGGGTTGTTAGAGGGTGTAGAACAATTCATTTATCGCTTCGTCTGACATTATGTTTAGGACCTAGTAAAAAAAATACAAAACAAAAGAAAAGTGAAGTATTCAAAATTCAAATAAGAAAAAAATAAAAACAAGAAAATAAAATAAAATTTTCAGAATTACAAAACTACATTTTTGCGAAATATCAATCAAACACCAAGCATGCCTTCCTCGACACTTGGCGTAAAAAACTTGTTCGACAATTGCCGGCGTAGCTACCAAAGACTCTGCTAAGTCCTCGGCAACGACGCCAAAAACTTGTTCGGTAATTTGCGTAGCTACCAAAGACTGCTAAGTCCCCGGCAACGGCGCCCAAAACTTGTTAACGATTTTCTTCAAGCACATGGGTCGCATAAATAATACAGTGGACTAACAAGTCCAAATATCGATCCCATAGGGAAGGTGTGGTTTTAGCGAGAATTGAGTACCCCATTACTTAAGTCGTTCACTATTTAAGCAACTCGATGGTTGGTAGAAAAAGGTTTTCAAATAAATTAAACAAAGCAAAGTAAGGTATGACCAATGCTCACTTACAAGGAATGGGTTAATTTCGAAGAAAGAACACAAGGAAGGGTACTAGGTTTGATTGCTTCCATTTATGCATTTGATTTATATTTATGAAGTCTTAATTAAGTGACGATATACTTATGCTTGTCCAAGGAACACAACACGAGGTTTAAACTTTCGTGTCTTCCCTCAATTTCTCACACCAACTCCCTATCCTCATTTTGGTCCATCTAGGTCATTAAATGCGATACTTTTCTAAGGCGGTTCTTTCCTCGGGGAATCCTGGTCACCTCTTGGTCCATCTGATAGGACTACGGACTCTGGCTCGGATCAATCACCTCATAAGTCAACACAATCCTCACATAATACTGAGATGGTGCCACTCCTAATGAAATCCATATAGTACTAGGCAATCCTAATTCCCTAGATTTCTTTGATTAGGTTGATTAGTATTTCAATTAACTAATTCATACCTTAATAATGAAAGAGATGAGAAGAGAGTGAGAGTTAGAGATACAAAACAAATATGAGATGAGAAATGCTCCAAACTCAGCTCTAAGGTTAAATGAGGTCCTCTAGTTGATAGATTCTTCAATATTACTCCAAATCCAAAGTAGAAATGAACAAAAAACTCAAACCGTAAAGTGATTCAAGAAGAAGAGAGGAGAAACCCTAAGGAGGGTGTTCTCCCTCTAAAACCAAACCCTAGACAAGTTTAAAGAACCAAAATTTATAGACTTTAGGAAATGGGCCTTTAAAAGGGCCAAAATTGGTCAGAAATTGCTAATTTTTGCAAGGCCTGACGTCCTTCGCCGAGGCAAAGACTCATTTGTCTCAACGAACAAGTAGCTTTTTTCTTTTCATGGCTCTGGTTCGCCAAGGCGAAGGAAACACCTTTTGATTTCAAATGATCATAACTCTCTCATCCGACCTCTAAATGCAATGATTTTGGTCTCTACGGAAAGCTAAGAGAGAGTAGAATACATCTATATCAAGCTTAGAGTCATTGGAGGCCACCAGATAGACTGAAAATGCACAAAATTTGAGGGGTGCTGCATGTGGTGTTTTGGAAAATCCTCTCTAGACTTCACGAGGCTGTATCTTTTTCTTTCGAACTCCGAATTGGGTGATCTTGGACTCGTTGGAAAGCTTGGAAGGTGTAGAATCCATCCATATCATGCGTGAAGCCATGAGAGGTCATGGTACAACCCAGAAATTCATCTTTTTGGCCCTCTTTATGCTCTCTTTGCTTCAAAATGTTCCTAGAGTCATAAGATGATAAAATTAAGCATTATAGCTGTTAAAAACACCATAAAAGCATATGATTGATAGGTGATTAATGGTATAAAAGAATGTATGAAAAGCACCTATCACTTACCCTTGTACTTAAATGAATAAATGTTATCTTTACCAAAATTGGTAACATTAAGATCATAAAGCCAAGGGCGACCTAAAAGAACATGGGCAACATCCTCGGGTAGCACATCACAATAGATTTCATCCTTATAATCCCACATTCAATAGAGACTAGACACCTTTGAGTGACAAGAAAAGTATGGTCATTCACCCATGCTACTCTAAAAGGATTTGGATGTGGTTATACTTTTAGGTTTAACAATTTAACAGGATCCTTAGAAACCACATTCACTAAACTACCCCCATCAATCACTTACATTTCTTATCTCCACTATGTATGACTGTGTGAAAAATACTAGTATGCTTCCAATTATCATTATCTACAGTTGTGGATAGCATATATCTAACCACACCAACAGAAGCTTCATCATCACAATTGTCATGAAGATCATCTTCATCACGGAATAATCTAAAGGATGTGATTTGGTCTTCCTCATCCTCCAAACTACTTTGTTCAACATCTAATGCCAATGCACGTTGGGGACAATGAGATGCAATATGACCCTTATGATGACACTTTTGACAAACAATCGATGAATTACTAACCTTAGACTCAATAGGAGAAGCAACATGAAGAGAGTTACGCCAGCTAGACTCTTTGCTCCTAATGTTATTGGGCCTAGTATTACCGTTTGATGACATGGACTATGACTTGGACTAACCTATGTGTGCAAAAGATGAGGGTTTATTAAACTTCTCGACTTCTAAGACTTTTTTATATGCATCATCCACAGTGTGTGGAGCACGTAATTTAACCATCCTTTGAATGTCGAACCTGAGACCATTAACAAAATGAGTGCAGACAGAAAATTGATCCTCAGCATGGAACTCACTACACCTAAGCCTAGCTTCCTCAAATTTAGCAGAATATTCAACCACACTAAGAGTCATCTGTTTTAGGTTAATCATGTTGGAGAACAATTGACTCTTATATGATGGAGGAATGTATTTTTCTTGCAACTTTGCTTTCATAACAGCCCATTGGGTGATGGGTGGTTCACCTAGACGAATCATGTCTTGCAACACATTCTATTAGTACATCTTAGCTGAATTGGTTAATTTCATTTTAGAAAATTGAATCCGTTCACTATTAATCATTTCATACCAATCAAAATATTCTTCAACAGCAACTAACCAATCAAAGAGAGCATTAGGATCCATTCTACCATCAAATTCAGGAGCATTAACCTTGACTTTTTTTGTGATGCCCCTTTGAGGTTGTCTAACATGTCTATCATGATCTCTAGCCCAATTACCATTAACCCTATTTTGGTATCACTGAGGAGTGACATCTTCTCTCACTTGATTTGGTAGGTAATTTTACCTTGGTTGTTGGTAATCTAATGGGAAGTTGACATTCACATGTCAAAACCGATCACCTAGGTTGAACTGAAGGTCTCCTGTTGCAGGTACCCTCGTGTGAGTTTGAGCAATTGAATTACTACCCAAGTTCATTTTACCCAGAGTGTGTCATGCAAACCATTTGTGAATTCATCAAATTGATGTGAACCTCCAAAAGGACTTGAACCCCCAATGTGTGGTGACCTAACGTGTTTTCTAACAGTTTCATCAACAATTTCACCTATTTCATGTTTACCCAAATGTTTTAAAAGCAAATCCATTTTTCGATTTATTGCATGAGTTTGTTAGAGGAGCAAGTGTGTTAGATCAATTAGTACATTGAATTTAAAATTACTTCTGAGACGTATTGAATCAAATTGTGTTTTATTTGCATCATGATGACTATAATACAAACTAGACTATCATTTATATCTTAAGATAAAGTTTGTAGTTTTAAGTCAAAATTATTAAGTTTCTCAGTTGTAACTTTTGTGTTAGGTGAAGAAGAAGATTCAACAATATCACTTTTGGTGGTGACGAGATAGAATCCTAAAATTTCATTGAGTAGGGAAATTTATAAACTATATGCGAATGCAACAAACACAAATCTAAAAAATATAATGTGATTATATATCACATATTGCACAAGTCACGAAAGAACAACTAAAAAAAACAAAAGTATTTTTTTTTAATACTCTTTATGCTCTATCAAATAAATTGGAACCTAAAACAATCAAACAAAATATGCTTAAATATCACGAATATAAACTGAGTTTTCAAAGTTAAAGAAACTATACCCCGTTGAAGAACCTTTAGGATGCCTACAATCCCTTAGCATGGTTACAAGGCAATCAAATAAAGTGTGCAATTTTTTATCAGAGAAAATTGATTATATTCCCGAAATAGTGATCAAATGAGAAGTCTTCACAACTTTGAATGACCAAAACAAGATTTGGCAAAACTGGATGCAATTTTGAACAATAGATAGGGTTCCACATCAAAGATAAGCCTAACATCAACCCAAATAAAGGTCTAGCAATAAATGTGGCCTAATAATCCAAACAATCAGTACCCTGACCCGCAATCAAAAGTTACGTATGTAGCGGTGAAGCGATGATGGTAGATCGAGATGAGGAAAGGCGAGACAACAACAATAATAGACGATAGCAACCTGTAGTGGAGAACAACAGCTGAAATAAAGGAACGATGCTAGTTTGGGAACGACAAGCAGGCTTGATAGGTTGAAGAAGGCTTTGATTGAATTGTCAAAGACCAACAATGTCGGCGCTATTGCTAAGAAAAGATTTGCAATAACAAATAAAACCTTGTGGTATCAAGCCCATTCGTATATGAATGAAACTGAACAATGATGATGGTGATAAAAGTGGAATGATGGAGGAATTGTCAGTATTCAATAGATGCATACGAGGTGAGCAAACCACGACATGTCTGGGAAATCCCGGGGAGTGGATGGTGTTGTCACTTAGGGATAAGCCTACACCTGCCGGTTCAATCATGCGATGGTTGGAGCATTTCGTCTTAATTTACTTATCGCTACCCTATCACCTGCTTGAAGATCCGCATTACAGGTTCATAGTCTGCTTTCAAGGTAGCGAACGATTTGAAAAAAACGGAACAAGAACTTGAAACAACCATAAATAACTTGATCTCGGATCGAAATTATGCTATGATACCAAATTAATGTAGCTCAGCTACAAAGAATAATAAAATTAAAAGAAAACGATCAAATTAAATAGAACGAAGTTCTCAAGTTTTCAATATCGTATCAAGTCCCCAAAAACAATAACATAAGGTGCTATGTATAGGCACCAATAGAAAACCCTAACAGACAAATCCAAAATGTACGATTAAATAAATAACTAATAATAATAAAAATCATCATTGGACTTGGGTTTCCCTATCACAAATACAGGCTGAATATGGAGCTACTCCATGCCAAATCAAAGGGATCCTCATCATGAAACTCACTACACCTAAGCCTAGCTTCCTCAAATTTAGCAGAATATTTCGTTACACTAAGAGTCATTTGTTTTAGATTAATCAGGTTGGAGAACAATTGACTCTTGGAATGTACTTGTCTTGCAACTTTGCTTAAATAACAACCCATTCGGTGATGGGTGGTTCACCTAGACGAATCATGTCTTGCAACACATTCTGCCAGTACATCTTAGCTGAATTGGTTAATTTCATTTAAGCCCAGAATCCGTTCACTATCAATCATTTCATAGCAATCAAAATATTCCTCAATAGCAACTAACCAATCAAAGAAAGTATTAGGATCCATTCTATCATCAAATTCAGGAGCATTAACCTTGACTTTTTTTGTGATGTCCCTTTAAGGTTGTTTAACCTGTCTATCTTGATCTTTGGCCCAATTACCATTAACCCTAGGCTGGTATCGTTGAGGAGCGACATCTTCTCTCACCTGATTTGGTGGGTAATTTTGCCTTGGTGGTTGGTAATCTAATGAGAAATTGACATTAGTAGGTTGAAACTAATCACCTAATTTAAATGAAGGTTCTTGTTGAGTAACCTCGTGTAGGGTTGAGCAATCAGTACTTCCCCAGGTTGGAACACCGACATCATACAAACCATTTGTGAGTTCATCATGTTGATGTGAACCTCTAGAAGGACAGACCCCGATTATTGTGTTAACTCAACATGTTTTCTAACAGTTTCATCAACATATTCACCTATCTCATATTTACCCAAATGTTTTAAAAACAAATCCATTTTTCGATTCTTTGCATGAGTTTGTTGTCGAGGGCAAATTGACGTTGAGTCAATTGACCACACATTGAATTTAAATTACTTACCGATACAGTAACTTAATCAAATGGTGCTATAATTTAGATCTTAAGACAAAGCTTGTAGTCTTAAGTCAAAATTATTAAGTCTCTCAGTTGGATCTTTTGTGTTAGGTGAAGAAGAAGATTCCATAGTATCACTTTTGGTGGATTGACATGTTGAGATATAATCTAAAATTTCATTGAGTAAGAAAATTTATAAACTATATGCTAATGCAACAAACACAAATCCAAACAAATGTAATGCAATTATATATCACAGATTGCACGAGTCACGAAAGAATAACTAAAAAAACAAAAGTATTGTTTTTTTATTTTTTTTATTTTTAATACTCTTTATGCTCTATCAAATAAGCTGGAACATAAAACAATCAAACAAAATATACTTAAATATCACGAATATTAACTGAGTTTTCAAAGTAAAAGAAAATGTATCATGTTGAAGAACCTTTAGGACGTCTACAATTCCTTAGCGTGGTTGAAAGGGAATCAAATGAAGTGTGCAATTCTTTGATGAGGGCAAATGGATTGTATTCCCGAATCAATGATCAAATGAGAAGTCCTCACAACTTTGAAGGACCAAAACAACAATTTGTCAAAACTGGATGCAAATTTGAAAACTAACGGTCGGGTTTCCAGAAAAATTGACCTAACAACAAAGATAAGCCCAAGATCTGACCCGAATGAAGAAAACTAGAGCGGCCAATTGAACTGATTGGAAACGAGGAAAAAAAGTTGTAAAAGGTCTTCATAGTATCTAGAAGATTTGAAGTTGACTGACAAAGTCACGAGAAGGGAAGTGTTATGTTCAAACAACATTCAAACACCACGAGCGGTTGCCCAAAGGAATTTAGAGGAGTTGTAAGAGGATCGGAGGACTGATCTACAAAGAAACCAGAGGCGTTTTGAAGATTTTCTTGGAGAACGTGATCCGTGATGCGGTGACGTATACCGAGCACGCTAGGAGGAAAACGGTGACACGCTATGGACGTGGTATACGCTCTCAGAGGCAAAGGAAGGACGCTTTACGGCAGCCGGTGGTGGAAGGATTTATCTACGGTTTGGCTCTCTTTTTACCTATTTTGGCGGTGACATTGAATGTATCGCCATTTTCTTCTTTCACATCGATGTTTATTGCATTATGATGGGTGAATGTAAGCTATTTAAAGTAACAATGGAAGCATGGAGATTATAAGAAATAAACAATGTAAGCGATTTTGGATCGAAGTTATGTTCTGATACCAAATTGATGTAACTCAGCTACAAAGAATAATAAAATTGAAAGAAAACAAATAAAACAAACATAAGGAAGTTCTCAAGTTTTCAATATCATATCAAGTCTACCCTAAAACAATAACATAAGGTGTTATTTATAAGCACCAACAGTAAACCCTAACAGACAGATCCAAAAAGTATGATTAAATTAATAACTAATGATGGTGCACAAAAATGGTTTTACACACCACCTGTTACGGATAATCAATAACTGCAGTAAAATAAAAGGAAATAGGAAGAAACAGAATTTATAGTGGTTCGATCGACATGACCTACATCCACTCTCGAATGGCTTTAATGCACAGGAGCTTTTATTAACTCAAAGAAGCGGGAGTAGAGTTTATAAGCTTTAAGAAGTGGGAGTCGTCTTTCGAGGTTAAGTCGGTGCCCTCAAGTGTTGGTGGGGTGTGTAATTTATAGGGTCCCTAGCAGTTAGGCTATTCTTGACAACTTAGCAAACATTTAGGTGGAATCCGCGACTTATCCTCAACGGACGAGGTGGTTGAGGAGCTCCCATGAGATGCGGTCAAGGATGAGGTGAGGGTGGACCATCTCTTTCCGCAGTGTAGATGATGCTCCTCTACTCTCCCCTTGATGACATGGCTAAGCCTGGAGCTTGATCGAGCTTGGTGGATCTTAAATGAAGTTAGGCTCCTCAAATGGGAATTTGGGCTTTTCATATAAATTGGGCCATTTGGGCTTGACCCATCATTTGCCCCCCAATGCTCCATGTTCAAGGAGACTTGGAGAAGGATGCATTAGTCTGCTCCTTGAGTTCCAAGTGATGGAGAGTTCTTCTTCTACATTGCATTTCTGGTTTGCGTGCTTCAAAAAAAAAAAAATATATATATATATATATATATATATATATATATATATATATTTTTTTGACTAAGTTTTTAGGAGGCTCGTTACTTTCGGATCGGGCTTTTTTCCTCTTCAAAAAAAAAAAAAAAAAAAAAAAAAAAAACTTAGATTGCCGTAGTCTTCTCCTCATTTTTCCCATTCCTTGAAAACCCATTTCTTGAAAGTTTTGAATGGTGTTTTGAAAACAGAAACTCCTCTTTGTAAACTAGGTTGTTTCCATTCACGAGATTTTGGAAGAAGAGAGGTAAGGTTTGAGATATTTCAAGCTCATTTTGTAGGTATTGTAGTTTGGATTTTATTGGAAGTGGGTATGTATGGGACGGATGGTAAACTCAGGTGAAATGGGTAGGAGCAAGGCTATCTGGGCGGTTTTTTGCGCGTGGGCGACATGGGCGCTTGTTCTTGATTCGGTAGACTGACGGGCGTCTTTGTCACGGCAACTTAGGGCTATCAGCTGTCTTTAGGCGCTCAAGCGGCTGAGGCGCGATTTTGGTGCGCGGACTGGCTCAAACACGGCCCCGGGCGGCGATTGATTTCGGTATCGCGGACAACTCGGGAGAATTTTGGCGGCAACTTAAATTACCAAGTGCTGATTTTCAATCCATGGAGCGTCAGGGAGAGTTGGGTAGTAACCCGGGCGCGTGGGTTGCTATGGGCACCACTCCAGGCGCTAATTCGGACACCGTAGGCGCCTCTCCAACTGCTGGGCTGCTCCCTTTTGGCGAGCAGAGGGGATCAGACACTCATCCCAATTTTGGGTTAGACACTTCAAGTGGCAGAGAAAATTTGGATGTTACTTTAGGTGGTCGGGGCTCCTGACTCCTGGATCGGAGCCTTTCAAGACTACTCAAGTGGTGGCTTAGACTACTCCATGGCCCATGAAGCGCCAAAAGCAAAGTGGGACTCGGCGGGGAATGAATCTAAGGTAGGCATTCTTTCGACATTCAATTCGGATGGGATGTCTCGAAGGCTTGTTATGCTTCTGCCGCATTCCTCGGCTTGTGTTGTCTTGATCAATTTGGCCGACGAGTTCTTGGCAGCTCCTCTGGCGATATTGTTGTTTACGAGGAAATGTTTGAGGCTGGGCTAAGGTTGCCCATGTCCTCTCCCATTTGTCGTATTTTGCACTACTTTTCCTTGACTCCGGGACGGCTAGCGCCTAATGGTTGGAGAGTGTTGTTGGGCTTTCTTGCGTTATGGAGGAGAGTGCACCAGGAAGATGCTTCTCCTGTGGAGTTCCATGCAGCATATAACTTGAGCGAGACTCCTACACCGAACAGGGGGTGGTATTACTTTACCGGGTGAATACGGTGCTCATGGATTCGGTACTACAATTGTTAAGTTTGGAAGTCTAGAAAACCTTCTTCTTTGTTGGTGGAGAATGGGTTTGTAGAAGCCCGATAGAGCTTTGGTGCTTGTCTGATTGGGAATAGCTTCCGAAAACCATGCAGCTGCACCTGCTTCTTTTCTTTCCTATATATATACATGTATATGGGCTCACTGTACTCTTGCAGATATGCTTGTGCTTTCTCAAGACCAGGAGCGGAAGTTGAAGGTTGTCAAGGCTTGCCCTTTCAAGGATTTAGGAGATCTTCTTCCCAAGGATGCTAGGGTCGTTGCTCCTTCCACGAGATCTGGTGGTTCTTCTTGAATTGAGTTGATTTCCTTCTTCATTTTTTATTTATTATTTCCCTAACACCTTACCATTTTTGGCAGCAAGTAAGCGGGTGGCGTCTAGTTACTCTAATAGGAGCTCTTCTTCTTCTAAGGTGGGCGAGGACGGGTGATCCCCCCGATTGATGCCTCCTCCATGGCGGAAGTTCCTTCGGTTTGCCCTCCACGTAGCCAGGTGCGGGGTTCACCATACATTCCTCCTTCGGCCTTGCCAGTCTGAAGCTTCAATAAGGGGACGAGATTTCCTCTATTTACATGATGGGCGGACCTCACGTTATTAAGGAGAGACTTGGGAGGTTTGTGTTCGCACCTGAGGTCCATCATCTTAGCAACTTGGGTACTGAGAGGGTTGTTGATACTTATTTGGAAGGTGCGGCTCGGGTGGGGTTAACTCCTCCTTTCTCGATTCTTCCTTATCATGTTCAGCATTTCTCCATCTTTCATCTTTTCGAGTTTCAACCTCATCCATCACGCGCTTGCTTTGGGCTTTTAAGCACGGCGAGGACGACGGGATCTCGATGTTACATTAAAAGACTTATTCTTTGCTCAGAGGATGATTGCCGAGTTTAAGGCTGCTAGTAGCACTTCTCGGGACGAGCTTGTGGCGGCTCAAGAGAGGGCATCCAGGCTTGAGTCTGAGCTTTCGGCGACCCATGAGAGGGAGGCGCTCAGGGATGGTGAGCTTGTCGAGGCCCATAAACGGGCAACTACACTTGAAGCTGAGCTTTTGGCGCTCCGCGAGGAGCGCTCACGGGCGAGCTTACGGGCCCATGAGGGCCATACCGAAAGAGGCGGTGTGGAGTGGGAGTTGAAGAAGCGGCTCGGGAAGGCTTCCGTCTTTGAGGAGGACTTGGAAAATGGCCTTGCAGATGCTTTTATTGATGGTTTCGAGGAGTTCCGAGGGAAGGCATCTGGTGCTTTTCCTGGCATTGACTTTTCAGGCCTCGTACCAGCTGATGGTAGCGAGAGGGGCTCTGACGATGTTGAGGATGACGAGGAGGAGGTGGAGGACGATCATGAGAGCACTTAGAGTGTTCGGGACCACCTTTTTTTTTTTTTTTTACTATCGGGTGATAATCCCGAAAAATAAAACTAAGTCCCTACTTCCACTATTTTGATGTTCTCAAAGTGTCATTGATAATACCTCTTTAAGTGCTCCGCATTCCATGGATGGAGTAATACTTTCCCATCAGAATTCTGGATCTTGTAGGTACCCGGCCTCACCACCTCTGTTATGAGATATGGTCCTTCCCAATTCGGTCCTAGCTTCCCTTCGCGTGAATCTTTTGTGGCGAGGATAACTTTCTTGAGGGTTGAGTCCTGGCCCTGGAAGGCAGGCTTCACCCTCGGGTGTAGTACTTTGCCATGCGTCGTTTGTACTCCGCGTTGCGGACCATGGCCATTTCCCTTGCCTCCTCCACTAAATCGAGGTTGATGCGGAGTCCTTCCTCGTTGTTGATGGGGTCATGTTGTTGGACTCGTAGGGAGTGCACTCCTATCTCCACAGGGATGACTGCCTCAGTTCCGAAGGCTAGGGAGAAAGGAGTTTCCCCAGTAGGAGTTCTTGGCGTGGTTCGATATGCCCACAGCACTCCCGGGAGCTCGTCAACCCAAAGACCCTTTGCTCTTTCGAGCCTTGTCTTCAAGTTGCGTTGTCAGTTCTCTGTGACTTACCTTGCCCCATTTTTTGTGGATGTCTTTGGACTAGAATGAGGTTGTTTTATTTGGAGGTCGGAGCAGAAAGAGTTCAGCAACTTGTTGTCGAACTGCTTGGCGTTATCACTTACCAATGTATGAGGAATCCCGAATCGACATACTAGACTCTTCCAAATCGAATCCCGGCCTTTATATGCATTGTACTTGCTAAGGGTTACGCCTCTGCCCACTTGGTGAAGTAGTCGATTGCTACCACCACGAACTTACATTGTCAACTGCTTAGAGAGCGAAAGGGCTAGGATGTCGTGCCCGAAGCGGGAAGGCCACGGGCTTGAGATGGTTGTTAGCTCTTCTGGTGGTTGTCTAAGCACAGGTGCAAATCGTTGACATTTGTCACCAACTTTTGGAGAATTCTTGAGGCGTCCTTACCATGGTGGGCCAACAGTAGCCTTGCCTGAGTGCCTTATGGGCAAGGGAGCGCCCTCCAGAATGATTCCCACATATTCCCTCATGGATCTCTCGCAGTGTATAGTGAGCCTCTTCGGGTGACAGACACCGCAGCAAAGGTAATGAATAACCTTTCTTGTATAGAGTGTCCTGGAGGATGGTAAACTTGGAGGCTCTCACCCTCAGCTTTCTAGCCTCTAGGGCATCATCAGGAAGCACACCTTCTTGGAGGTATGCCCTTATTGGGAATCATCCAGTTTGGTCGACGATGTACGGTTAGCGTTCTAGTCTCCATGTCCAACTTGCTTGGCTCGGGCGGTGTGGAGTGAATCTTTAGTTCTCGATGGGGCTTCTATGGATGAGGCAAGTCTTGCAAGTGCATCCGCGGCCATGTTGTCTTCCCTGTGAATGTGGCTTATCTCGAAGTAGTGGAGCTTTGTGATGATGGTCCTTGCCATGCCAAGGTACTCTTGCATCCTGGCTCCTTTGGCTTCGAACTCCCCCTTCACTTGATTGACTATTAGTTGGGAGTCGCTGTATGTGGAGAGGTGCTGGGCTTCCATTTCAACTGCTAATCGTAGTCCTATGAGGAGGGCTTCGTACTCTGCCTCGTTGTTTGAAACAGCGAAATGGAGCTTTACTGCATATTTGATGGTGGTGCCATCTGGGCTGATCAAGATCAGTCCCGCTCCTCCTCCACTACTGGTTGAGGAACCATCTACGTAAAGCTTCCAAAACAAAGGAGATGAGGGTTTAGAAGCTAAAGTGGGTGAATGGGCTTCTAGTAGAGCAGCACAGACGCGGAGACGACTTAGGCGCTGAGGAATTAGCAGGCGCACAGGGGAGGGGAATCTGGGGCGCTGAGGAATGCTGGATGTCACTTGCAACTCCGGCTTCTTCCTTTGGTGTAAGCTTCAGTAAATCACTTAAGCTTGTGCTTTAATGGCGATCCTTGGTTGGTGCGAATGTCGAGACTCGCCCAGACCACTTGCCCGTTTGAAGTCCCAGGATCGTCAGGCCTTCGGGCCGTTTTTGAGGTTGTCAGTGGTGACCACTATCACGATTAGCTACGAAGTAGTGCAACCGTCTAGTCGTTGTGACGAGCGGCGCTAGTTTTCTGTTCACGAATATCTGATCTCTTGCCCCCCCTGTATGCCGCTCACGTAATAAATTGAAGCCACTCCATTATCATTTCGACAACGCAGAACTACTGGCGATGAAGAGCGGAAGATATAGGTGGAGAACTTCTCACAGGTGGCATATGACGGGAGGGGTAATGGCCGGGTAAGCCTTGGAGTCTTTGGAAAGCCTCCTCGGCCTCGAGTTCCCGTTCAAGGCCTTCGAAGAATCTTAAAGAAGGGAGACATTTGTGCAGGACTTCGAGGGCAAACCGTGAGTCTTCAGATTCTCCCATTAAGGCGTTGGGGCTCCTTAGTTGAGGAGGGTGACCATGTCGGATAGCCTTGATGCGTCGAGTTCGCCTCAATTCCTCTTTGGTTGACCATGAAACCTAAGAATTTGCGATCCCTACGCGGCGCATACCGAGTTGGGCTTCATGTGATAGGACCTTAGGACATTAAAAGTTTCCTGAAGGTGATCAACGTGGTCTGTGCGTGAGAGCTTTCACCAGCATGTCATCCACGTATACCTCCATTGTTCGCCCAATCTGAAACTGGAACATCTTATTCACCAGCCGTTGGTAGGTTGCTCCTGCGTTCTTCAGTCCGAATGGCATGACCCTGTAACAGTATGTCCCTTTTGGAGTGATGAATGATGTCTTCTCCTGGTCTGGAGGGTGCATGCTAATTTGATTATATCCAGAATACGCATCCAGGAAAGTGAGCAGCTCATGTCCTGCGGTGGCGTCGATGAGGAGGTCGATTCGGCGTGGTGGTATCTTTCGGGCATGCCTTGTTAAATTCTGTGAAATTCGGCCGGGCGCCATTTTCCATTGGTTTTGGTAACCATTACCCGTTGGAAACCGCTCGGGATATCTTTACTTCTCTGATTGTCACATTAGTTTTCGCACCTCCTTATCCATGACTTGGGCCCTTTCAGTGGAGGCGCCCCTTAGCTTTTGGCGAACAGGCTTGTGGTGTGGGTCAACATTGAGGCGGTGCGTGGCCACTTCTGGGTCGATGCCCTCAAGATCTGCATGTGACCATGCAAAGACGTCCATGTTGCGTTTCAAAAAATCTATTAGCGGGCCAACCAGCTCTGTAGAAAGGGAAGAGCCAACGTATATCCTTCTGTCTGGGTGATCTTCATCCAAAACTATGGGGATGAGCTTCTCCACCGGTTCTCCTCTTTCTATAGTGGAATCATCCCTCGGATCTAGGATTTCAACTTGCAATGCTTCCTGTGGCTTCCTGGTCTTCATAGAGGAGACATAACATTCCCTTGCTGCCAACTGGTCTCCTCTGATTTCTCCGACTCCATTTGGGGTTGGAAAGCGAAGGATGAGATGATAAGTGGAGGGCACATCTCTTAATGTGTTGAGAGCAGGCCGCCCCAGAATGATGTTATAGGCTGACGGGCAGTCTATTATCAAAAAAATTAAAGCCATGTGATGGAGCTTTGAAGTGCTACTCGGGTGTGGCAGGGAAGTGATGGACCCGAGGGGATATACCTTTTCCTGAAACCTTGATGGCGGTGATGATGTGTGCGAGTCTCTGCCTAGGGTTGAGCTTGTCATAGCCTCTGCGAAAGGTATCTCTTGGCTGCCACTTCATCTACCGAATCACTGCGCGCGGAAATTGGCGACGGTCATGGTGAGCACCAGGGGGTCATCATGAAGTCTTCAGATTCCTTCAAGTCCTTATCAAGAAGGATATGATCTCGATATGATCACAGCGCAGCCTTGGATGGACACAACACGTCGAAGCGCCTTAGCTTTCTAGCGTGGGCCTTCATTGCAGAAAGTGATTCCACCTCTCTTTGGTCCTCCGCAGAGATGGTGTGGATCTCCCGATAATTGTGGTCTCTCCCTGATTGGCCAGGGTGGAATGGTGCTTTGTTCTCTTCCAGCTACATATTGGCGAAGGTGTCCACGTTGGATGAGGTCTTCAATTTGCCTTTTAAGGTCATAACAATCATCGGTGTCATGACCATGATCGCGGTGGAGCCAGCGGTGACTTCTTTGGGGTTTCACGGTTTGGGAGACTTCATCCTCCCGGGCCACTTCTTTGAGGTCTTCACGGATCTGGTATAGGATGTACTGACGGAGGCTTTAGGGAGATGGGCTTGTCGGTCCCTCTGTGGGCTGAGTTCGTCAGTCCCTGCGGGGAGCCGGGACGAAGTCCCGGTCCCGTGAGGCTCTCTGTCTGTTATTATGTGCTAGTCCTTCCGTCGTCTCGTCTCTCTCCTTTCTCTTCTCCACAATTACGGATGTTTCCCCTCGTCGGCCCTCGTATACGCATTCATGTATTTTGGGCCTTGGCCTAGTAAGCTCCAGGCATGCTCCTCGGTGGTCCTTCATTGCGAAAATAGGCTTGAAGGCGGGCCTCCCGAAGAATGCCGTCATGGACACCTTATCATGGGTTCTTCTACAGAAGGACCTTGTCATCGGGTTCTTCTACCTGAAGGATCTCCTCGTTGAAACGAGTGAGGTAGCTCCTCAGGCTTTCGTCCTTATCAACTTTATATTGGCGGGGTAAGATGACGAGCTTAAGTGACGGCGATCCTCCCAGGTGAAGTGTGATACGAATGACTTGTAGCTGTGAGATGTACAGTGCGACCATGTCGAATTGCAAAGTGGTTGGGAATGCTGCACATGATTTCGTGAGGACTGTGGGTTGCATTAGGGTTTAATAAGTCTAGGACCGGATCCGATGGATCTTTCTTCCCGTCAAAGGTTTCTACCGATGGCATTTTAAACTTTTGAGGGAGGGGGTAGTTCGCCACGTCTGGTTTGAAAGGCGTGTCAGTTCGCCTCACAAGATAGTCTACAGTCTCCGGTCCTTGTGCTTTCATGGCGTTGAAGACATCACCTAACTGATTTTGTACTTCTTTGATTTTCTCATCCCAATGATTGGGGGCTCCTTTGGAATGAACATGGGAGTGACTCCCATGTTCCAGCCGCTCGTTCTGCCTTCATCCTCTTGGAGATGGGGTTTCCGTGAAAGCGGAGGAGGTGAAATTCCCTGTGGGGTTCCTGTTGGCCTGGGGGCACCACAGGAGACTCCAAGGGGGGCGCCCAGCCTTATAGGGTCGCCTAGGTGTGGAGCGGGGTGTGGGAGCCGCTGGTCACGAGTTTCCTTGTCCTTCGGGATCTTGGAGCTCTTTGAGTCCTGCGACTGTCTTTGTACAAGTTGTGCTCCTCACTTTGTCAGTGAGCATGAGTTCTAGGCATGTTGGTTTTGGACCACGACTGCTGCGCCAATTCTCCCAACATTTGCTGAGAATTTGGTGCTGGAGCGTTCGGAAAAGGGTTGGTAACTGGAGGAGCAACCTCCTCCCCTCGTGTAGGATTCTCTTCATGTTGGTTCATGATCGAGTCGTGATTGCCATGGTCTGATGTTTAAAATGAAATTTGTCGCAATTTCTGAGACCGGCGCCAGCGGTGATTCTGCAAAATGGTTTTACACACCACATTACGGATAATCAATAAGCTATGATAAAATAAAAGGAAATAGGAAGAAACAGAATTTATAGTGGTTCGATCGACATGACCTACATCCACTCTCGAATGGCTTTAATCGCCTGGGAGCTTTTTATTAACTCAAAAGAGCAGGGAGTAGAGTTTATAAGCTTTAAGAGAGAAGTGGGAGAGTCGTGCTCAGGTTAGGTCGGTGCCCCTCAAGTGTTGGTGGGGTGTGTAATTTATAGGGGTCTAGCAGTTGAGCTGTTCTTGACAACTTAGCAAGCATTTCGGTTGGAATCGAGCTTATCCTCAACGGACGAGGTGGTTGAGGAGCTCCCATGAGATGCGGTCAAGGATAATTGAGGTGGACCATCTCTTTCACGTGTAGATGATGCTCCTCTGCTCTGCCTTGATGACATGGCTAAGCACAGACTTGATCGAGCTTGGTGGATCTTAAATGAAGTTAGGCTCCTCAAATGGGAATTTGGGCTTTTCATATAAATTGGGCTATTTGGGCTTGACCCATCAACTAATAATAATAAAAATCATCATTAGACTTGGGTTTCCTATTTCGTCTAGGCCTAGATATGGATCTACTCCATGCCCCATCATTTTCGTATTAACAATTCAAGTAACAAAGTTCGATCCAACAGAGTCATATCAAATCATGTTCGTTAGTCAATATATTGCAAATCTGAAATCTTAAGTATTATAGGCATTTTTTGATTATCTTAGGCGTTAAATTGATCATTTTTGCTATTAACTTGGATGTTGCATTATCTTTAAAAAATTTAGCATTTTTTATTTTGTGTTTCTATCAATTGTATTATAAATCTAAATCAATAAATTTATCTTTTTAAAAAAAAAATAACTGACAGAAAAAATGTATCAAAATTGAAGGGAGTACTAATAAAATAAAAATAAAATTCTTTGCTTATTTTTTCTATATATCCAATAATGTTATGTTAGTAATAATCACTTTGCTAAAAAAACGTTCTAATTTGATTTCCCAACAATATTCCAAATGCTTAGTCCTTTGACTTAAAAAGAAACTGAAAAGGCTTCTTTTTTTTTGACTTACGAGAAAACATAATTGAAAACTGTACCATTTTGACTTAATATAGATCACTTAAAACCATGTTTTCAATTTGATAAAACCTGGTAAAATTCTCTAAAAAATTTGGCTTATATGAAACATGATTTCAGAAAGATCCAGATCTTAAAATTTTATTTTTAGTAGCTCTGATCATAAGCAGAGTGGTGGCAGTTTTTTGCTAAAACTTTATGTCAATTCAAACTAACAATATATTGATAGAAACACAAATATAAAATTTTATTTATTTTATTATTATTAAATATATAAATTATAAATAAATAAATGAATAAATAAAAATCATAATAATTTATGATAACTGTGAAAATGTCAAATTTTTAGTTAAAAAGTATTTTTAAAATAATTCTAAAATGATTTGGTTTTTTATATAATAAAAACAATTTAAATGAAAGTTTTTTTATAAGGTATGAAAGTTTAAAATGTTTTTCAACTTTAATGCTATTTATCATGATACTAATTTTCGGCAAAGTGATAGAAACATACCCAATAAATTCTCACGCATCCATAATCTTTAACCTACAATCGAAAACGATATAGTCATGATGATCAAAATGTGCGACAGAATGCAAACCTTTTAATCATATATATTCCAAAAATTAACTATCGTAATTTAAAAATAAACAGAAGAAAAATAAATAATTATGATAGTGATTTGAAAATCTCATATTCATTTCCAAAAATTAATTATTATTTAGCGCGTGTTACAAACGAGATTTGATATTTTGTTAAATTGATTTATTTTTAAAAATTAATTATCATAATTTAAAAATAGACCATAAGAGAAATACATAATTATGCGAATGATTTGAAGAGAAATAAATAATTATGGGAATGTTTTGAAAATCTCGGATTTATTTTCAAAAATTAATTATCAAACCTTAAAACTATGGGTGTCGTTATAAATGAGATTTAATATTTTATTAAGTTAATTTATTTCCAAAAATCAATTATCGTAGATTAAAATTATGTGGTGTTCGTTACAAATGAGATTTGATATTTTGTTAAATTAAGGGTATTCATGGAAGAAAAAAGTCGATAAACACGTACTCTTTTTATATTAGTAGGGATATAATAGATTATAGTTATGTAGAATAAATGATAGATTTAAAAGAAAGAAAATAAAATTTGTTGTAAAATAGTGTGATAAAATGTTAAGCTAGAAAGAATTATATTACTCTCTTTGTACATATAATTAAAGAGAAAAGAAAGAAAGAAAAGAATTGAGACTAAAAGGAGAAAGACTTGAGAATGAACAAACGAGAGAGAGATATAGAGAGAGAGAGAGAGAAGAATGGGATAATGATTCTCGGTATATTATTATGCAGGGAGATGGTGCCTTTTATAGGCCTTTAATTAACCTTCCATTACTCGTTAATAAATATGAGTTAATGTAGGTTCATGTATCATAAGTAGGCGATTGAATGACTTTCAATGTGGTCGTCGCCCATATGAAGTAACTCTTTATTTCTGACACTACTCCTTCGGAATAATAGTATTTATCGAATATGTCTTTATTAAAGCACTTTACTAGTAAAAAGCCAGGTAAAACAAAACATGTGAGAAGGAAAAGGTCTTTATATTCTTATAATGTTGCAAATTGCTCTTAGTCTACTACGATTACCTCGTTAAAAACCTTACTACTAAAACTCAATAGGAACAAACTTAGACAAAGGGAAAAGGAGTACAGTACGCCATCATCATGTCATGAGCATGCTCCCCCTCATGTCAATATCCTTCATGACGCATAAAAATCTTATGTATCGACTTCTTTAATGTTGAGGTTGGCAATGACTTCGTGAATAAATTTATTAGATTATCACTTGAGCGTATTTGTTAAATATTAATTTCACCACTCTTTGGAGCTCATGTGTATAAAAAATTTTTGGAGAAATGTTTTTAGTTCTATCTCATTTTATATTACCCCGTTTGATTTGTGCAATGCATGCGACATTATCTTCAAAAAATGTTGTTGGGTTGTCTTTGATAGAGGAGAGTGCATGATTTTTGGATATGTTGAATAATCGATCTTAGTCATATACATTCATGACTTGCTTCATGAATCGATATAATTTGTGAATGATTCAATGATGTGGCCACGGTTGTTTGCTTAATAGATCTCCATGAAATAACAATTTCATTGCAATTAAATACATACCTTGTTTGTGATATGGCTTAATGTAGGTCTTAAAGGTATCCTGCATCAGCATATCCAATAAATTGTTGTTTTGATTCCTTTTAGTAAAATAGACTCATATCAGTAGTTCCGCAACTCAATATATGTTTGATACCATTTCAATGTCTTTTGGTTGGAACATAACTATATCTGACTGCTAATAAATTGACAAGAAAAGCAATTTATGGGCGAGTACAATTAGCAAGATATATAAGTGTACCAATGACACTAAGATATGGTACTTTAGGATCAAGTAATTCTTCACTCTTTTCATGATGACGAAATGGATCATTTTTCATGTCAAGAGAACATACAACCATTGGAGAACTTAAAGAGTGTGCTTTATCCATATAAAAGCACTTTAAAATTTTCTTAGTATATGATAATTGATTAACAAAAACTCTAGTAGGGAAATGCTCAATTTGCAAGTCGAGACAAAATTTTGTATTTTCGAGATCTTTCATCTCAAATTCCCTTTTCAAATATGTTGCTATTTTTTTGAGCTCTTTAAGGGTTCCAATAAGATTTAAATCATCAACATATATAACAATAATTACAAATCTGATTTTTGATTTCTTAATAAAGATTCATAGGCATATTAGGTTGTTCACATACCCTTCTTTCAGTAAACATTTGCTAAAGTGATTGTACCACATGCATTCTAATTGCTTCAATCAATCCATATAGAGATAGTTGTGATTTGGTTGAGCCCATACTACAAAGCTTTGTTTTATTTGCTTTAGGAAATTTAAATCCTTTAGGGATTTTCATATATATGTCATTATCTATGGATCTATATAGATAAGTTGTGATGACATTCATGAGACGCATATCCAGTCCTTTAAAGACTACCAAACTTATTAAAAAACAAAAAGTAATTGCGTTCATGACAGGTAAATATGTTTCCTTATAGTCAATATCAGGTCTCTACGAAAAACCTTGTACTACTAATCGCTCTTCATATTTTATAATCTCATTATTTTCATTGTGTTTTCGTACAAATACTTATTTGTACGCAACATGGTTTACACCTTTACGTTTTGGACTACAGGTTCAAAAACTTCTCATTTCATTAACAAGCTTAATTCTACATGTATAGCTTCTTTTCATTTTGGTCAATCATTTATATGTTAACATTCTTCCATATTTTGTGGTTCATGTTCTTCATCATTTCTTATGATGTCTAAGGTAACTTAGAAAGCAAAAATATTATTGATATCAATATCATTTTAATCCCATTTATATCCCTTGCACACATAACTCATCGAGATGTCATAATTTTCAAGTACATGTGCCTCTTCAAGGGCTATGTTTATTTCCAACCTCTTCTTGGGTTTCTTATTCAATGGTTGCCGCTACAATGGCTTTTTGTTCATCAAATGTCTCTACAAGAGCTTCTTGTTTAGTATGTGCCTCTTTAGGAACCTTTTGCTTTTCATGCACCTCTTTAGGGGCTTCTTGTTCATTATATACCTCTACCAAGGCTTGTTCATCATGTGCCTCTATTAGAGCCTCTTATTTAATATGTGTCTCTACAATAGCTTTTTGTTTATTATGTGTCACTACAAGGGCTTCTTATTATTATGTGCCAGTACAGGGACACCAATTTTCTTTATGTTCTCCTCTTTTGGGGAGTAAAGTCCTTTGAGTCGATAGGTCTCCCATGCTTCAAGCATATTTTATACTCATTTGTTAATTGTCCTTCAGGGACATCAATCCGTGCTTGAGCATTTGCACCCAGGCTATGTGACTTGTTACTCTCTTTGTATTAATGAATGCACCTGATAATTGGTTTGCAAGGTTTTGCAAATGAGTGATCATTTGAACTTCTAGTTTATATTGATTTATATGAGGATCAAAATAAGACATTGTAGATGTATTCCAAGTAATTTCCCGTTGTTCTTTTGGAACCGTCTTTTCTTTCCTCTAATAGTAGGAGCACACTCTCATTAAAATGATAATCCATAATGTGGGCTTGTGAGCAAGCAACACATGAGTATTCATTTGACAAAGAATCTTCTAGTTCTTTAATATAGGGCCCGTATGGGTGTTTTATGAGTCTTCATGTCATTGGAGCCCAAAGTGACTTAGTTTGTCATGCCAAAGAATAAAAATATTTGGATTTTTGAACTTCTGGTTTGCGATAGCATATGACTCAATAGGTTTTATAGTTGTATGGTATGACCCAAATGAAAAAGCTAAGAATTTTTCAATGAGTTTATTATCAGAAACAATAGAGTTAATATAAAGACATTCTATATAACCTTTATTATTGGTTTAAATGTGATATCCATTAATACGGACATATTTAAAACTAAGCAAATTTCTTGTGGATTTGCTAGAATATAATGCATCATCAATATAAAATCTAGTTCTATTGGCATTTGTTAATGTCAAGTCAAGAAAATGTCATTTATCTTAAAATAATTGTGTGTGGTTGCATAATCAACAAGACATACATCATTTTTATTCATCTTGAAATTCTATATTACATGATTTTCAGATATAACTAATAAAAAAGCAAGACATAATATGAATAATGATGTAGTAGGTGTAACAACAAGATGATATATTGATCAATTTAGTAGAGAAATTAGAATTATCATTCAATAGTAATGTTTTCAACATTTATTTACTAGGATATCTAGAAGATATCATAGCATGTTAAGTCTAACTCATCACCATCTATAAAGTTCAATCCTATCTCTTTTCCCTTTTCTTCATTGATGCTCGGTAAAGGTCGGCCAAACATCTGGCATACAACAGGTATACAACTAATGACCTTTCATATCATATTTATGACAATTATTTTCATGATTCATGAAATGTTTATCCCATATACACTTTGTGTTTGACCTCAATACTAATCAATTTCTGGTGGTAAGGTTTTTCCTTTGCCAAGGATTTGAGGGATCATTTATTCGATATCACGACTTTCTTCCATGGCCAATCTTCATCCATATCCACGAGTTTGGGACGATATTGATTAACTTCAATGAATCTTTTCAAGCCCAATTAGACTATATTGATAATTTTTCATCAAAAAATCAATAATTTATTTAGTATCAAGGATCCAAGATATATAATTCCTTTTGGAAATATCAAATGTCATAAACTCAATTTGCATGAGATTTGACATTGTTAACAAACTTATGACATAAGACAAAATAATTAAAATCAATTACAATAAATGTCAATATAGATTTTGACTTGTAATCAAAATCAGAAATTTCTTTACTGCAAACACGACAATATATGTGATAATGTATTATACACAAATGAACTAAGAGGAGATAAATATGATGGACTTTGTGATCGAAATGGAAATATAACATAATAATAGTGTAAAGTATTGATCTTCATTAAAAGGTTTTAAATTACACATTAAGTGATAATGTTAACATGATATGGTATTATTAATTGATTAAATTATCATACATTAGGTGGTCAATTTGCTTATGAAGTATATTACTTTTATGAAATTTACATTTAAATATTATGTGCACAAATATATATATATATATATATATATATATATATATATATATATATATATATATATATATATATATATAATATACTTATGGCTTTCCAATTTTAGAGCAATTAGCATTCATGTTATTGTCCATGATCATATATAATTATATATGTAAAATCGAAATAACTTTAAATTCGGATTAGGGAGTTACCTTCATAACAAATTCATGCTAATAATGTGATGATGACTTTTCCCTATATTTGGAGGCCCAGGTTGGAGCGTGTTGGAATCATTCCGGCAGTCCATTACAACCGACGTTGGACTCATATAACTGAAAACGAAAGAAGGGTTGGTGGGGCTGCCGTTTAACCTTCAATGCTAAGTCGGTTCTTCGCGATGAATAAAGATCCCATTAACCCCAGAAAGTGAATTTTTACGTATTGCCTTTCATAGATGGGGTGGCACAATTATTTTCTAGTAGATGTTTTCCCAATTGTATGGTGATAAGGATTCTCTCTTATTGGATGGGGAATTTTCTTTCCTTATCGCTGTCAGGTTAATAAGGGATAATTAGAGAGCAGTTATCGAGAATTATCTTACTTCCCTTATTGGTGAGATTTGATTTGATTTACAGGATATGGGCTTTTTAGGTTGTCCGTGTTATCAGCCCTTGGGGTGGATGAACTAGGCTCCCGTTTTGGGCATGTGCCGAGCGCCCCGGCGTGTTTCTGGGCTTTCTTATAAATCTTCTTTTAATCCACGCTGGGCTGGGAAGTGGGCTTGCGCTATTTTTAAATCCAGTCAGTTGCCCCGGCCCTTGGACTACGTGAGCGTGGGTAAAGGTTTATATATCGTTTCTCGAATCAGATTGCAACTTCACGTGTTTGCTCGAGCTATTTAGTTAGGGCTTTGTATCGTAGTCAGGCCCTTGTGGTACTAATGATTTTTTGACTTTCACGCTTATTTCCTCTAGTTCTTTCAATTTCTTTCAAGAACATCCTCTGATCGTTTGTATTGTGTTCCCTTGCTATTGAAGCTTTCTCCTTCTTTGCGAGTTCGGGCTTTTTTTTTCTTAAAATTCGTCTGGCCCTTTGTTCAGAATCTCTTTTGGTGTTTTTGTAATACCCTGCTTGGGGTCGTCCCTTTCGTTTTATTCCTAGGTTCGGTACGTCTTTCTCATTTTTTGCCTTTTTGGGTGGTATAGCGAGGTGTTAGGGCTAGCTTGGTTAGGTTTCGGTCCAACTTCGGGTATTCCCATGGGTCCGAGTCTTTCTTCTTCTTTGCGTATAATGGGTGATTCCTACGTAGTATGCAGTTTGGCGGATGGGTGGTGGTCGATCGGCTTAACCCGTGGTTGCTCTTAAGATGCCAGAGGAACCTCCTTTCCCGCAGGTAAAGGCAAGGATAAAATTAACGAGATTAAATACCCTGTGGGGTCTGAATATCTGTTATATAGGGAAGTCTTCGCAAGACGATGCAGGCACCCGTTTAGCGTTCAGGTTTAGTCCCCTGACATACTGACCTCCTATGTTGTTCAAGTGCCTAAGATGGTGTGCTTCTTCGAGGTGGCCTTCGAGAATGGCCTCCGTTTTCCTCTGCATCCTTTATAAAAGGGTCTTGCAACATTCCAGTTTCCCCTCATAACTTTACCGCCTAATTTACGGGTATTTTGATTGGGCTATTGGTTGTCTTGAGGGATAAAGAGGGCTTGAGTGTTTCGGGATAAGCTACGTTCTGGACCTCTTTAGTGTGAAAGAAGCCCTTTGGGCTTCTTTATTTATCAAAGAAGATTCCCGGCTCCGGCTGATCATCTCGGATCTCCGTCTTCTCTGGAAATTTTTGGAAGGAGCGGCTATTTTTTGTTAGTGGCCTGGTGGAATCTGATCCAGCGACAAGGAGAAGACTACCACTGGGCGTTCGGTGCATGCGGACCACTCAGAGAATCTACGTGAACTTTGCTTTGCTTTAGTTTGGTCTAGTTTTCATAAATTATAGGGTATCCCTAACTTTGCATTGGATGTGCCCTCTTCAGGTATTCGCCCTGATCTTAGCCCCGAAGACAGGGTCGTAAAGCGGAAGTTGGCCAAATGTCTTCCGCGCGCTTACTCTGAGCTTATCAGGTCGGATATTCCAGGATCTTCAGGTTCGAAGTCTTCCGACCTGCTACTTTGAGGCCTTCACCTCCATCCGTTAAATTCTCCATGATGGGCCACGTTATCAAACCCACTAAAGGAGAGCTTCCGAAGCTTCAGTGGAAGGCGCTTTTCGGAGTGGAGCGCTTTCCGGGAGGTCTCGGATTAATGACGAAAACCTCACGGACTCACTTGAAGGCTATCCAGGCCTGGGGTAAAGCCAGGGTTGGGGACTTGTCTTCTTCATCACCCTACGCCCATGCCGAGTACGGGGGCAAGTATTGCCACCTCAGGCCGCGGTTCTAAGGCGCCAAGTTGGCGACTTCATTCGCCTGCTTTGCAAAGGCGGAGGTCTCAGAGAGGGCTGCGAGCCACTCATTGGAGGTTATGCCCATCTCGGTTTGGAGTCTCTAACGCCGCGAAGGCCCCGAGCCTCCTCCTTCGACAACGGAAGACTTGGGGAGGAAGCGCCCGTAGATGGAGATCGGATTCCTTGCTCTCTAATCTTTTGAAGCTTTGCTGGCTGGTGCGATCTCATCCATCCTCGGGGATCCCAGTCTCGAGGGTCTGGGTGCCACTGCACAGTGAGGAAGGCTTTTGTGTCCATCCCCGATCCGAGGCCAGGCCCGATTAGCGGATCGAACCAAGTCGGGCGTGATGCTATCTATACTATATACTATACTATACTGTATACTGGGACTCTTATTGACCTGTTCTTTCTCAGGCGCCACATGCACATGGGTATACAAATAATTTCACATAATAACAAAAATCATTTTACATATACAAAAGAACTACCATCAGTGGTGTCGTCTGATCTATACACATATACACAGAGTCCCTTTACCTATCATGTACATTTCTGTCCACAAAACATCCAGAGATTACGGGCTTAGTATTTGTGAGCACCCTATCTCTGAGTCGGCCTTTAACTGTGATGTGGAATGTCACATCCTCTATCCTTGTCTTGTACGTACCTACACGGATTGAACACTAGTGCTAAACACTACGCTTAGTGGGAACATAAGCATAGACAACCCTGTCTTATTTATCACAAGCTTACACATATATGCATATCATCTATCTACTCTGATTCCTATAACTTTAATTACTTATCCTCACATATACTTTGCCTATTGCATGTCAATCTCTTTCGGTACATATTCTATGTCTTTGGCATATCTTATCCTATGCTTTTCTTGTATTCTGTTCTATCTTTACCTATCTATACTTATCATGTTCATTTCCTTTCGTGTTTGTATCTTGTGCTTGTATCTATATACATTTCTTATCTCGTATACTTTCATACTCTTCCCTATCTTATCTTACATCCTGTACTTTTATCATTCTTATACTTTTCACGTTCGATTTTTTTGGTATGCTTTCATATGATACTTTTCATATTACTGCATATTTTCCTTGTTTTCCATATACTATACTTTTCATATACCTTTCTCTTATCTACTTTCTATCCTTTTAAGTGTACTATACTTTGTACTTTCTATATATTGTATTCATGTATTGTTCATATACTATTTTATATATCTATATTCATGTACTATTCATTTCATATATTGTTTTCTGTTATACTTTTCATATAAATAATCATATCTGTGCTTTTCATATATGTGCATCTTTTCCTTCTCTTTTCATATACTTTATACATCATATTTATTCCGTGTCATTACACACTTTATTTCTTGTGTATACTTGTCATACCTTTTCTCTTTCATATACATCTTTGTTCATGTCTTGTCATCTTGTACATTACCTCTTGTTCTTATGTATCTATACTCATGCATACTTGATCTTTATGCTTCACATATGTGTCATTTCCTTTTGGTTTCATGTGCGCAAATACCTTAGGCGGATACGGGAAATTCCATCATGCCCGAAGGTACTATCCTTTGTACAAAACCATTGATCTACGTATTAATACGGAAGGCATCGTCAACGTGAGACAGTGACCTATACCAATATGCTATCGGTGCAGAAGGTACTATCCTTGTGCGAGGCGATTGATCTACATCTATTGGTGACCCTTGAGGGATTTTGATCCCAAAATGGGATCTATGTCATCGACCAAGCGGGGCCTCGATATCTGTCTATAGATATCTTTGCGACAAGCTTGTATCTTCCCTATGGCATACCTATCTATCCCTCTACCATGTTCATGAGACAATGTTGACTTTATTACGTTTTGTACATATCATAAGCATGAATAACTATTGTTATCATAATTGCTTATGCATATCTTCATCATACACTTTACTCGTATTCGTTTCTCATATACGTAGTTTCATATTCTGGTTCCTCTTATATCTCTATAATACATATATTCATATCTTTTACTATCATTTTAGTTTTGTCTTAAGTATCATATATGTAATCCTATCATATATCATGAATGCATCTATATGCCTCTTGTATTCATATATTCATATATATCTTTCTATATTCATATCCTTTATATCATTTATGCATTTTCTATCATATCCCTTTATCGTTTCTATCATGATTTAGCTATTACACTTTTGTACTTTACATATTCCTATCATGTGCTTTTATTCATTCATATATTCATATCGTATACGCTTATATTCATATACTTTCCTATACATGCTTCTACTATCAGATGCCTTTATATTGTATTTCATGCACTTTTCCATATTACTTACTCTGTCATGTCTTGACTATGTCAATCATTCTTGTTCTAGTACTTATTCCTATGCTTTGTCATCTTTTGCTTATCTATATCGTTCTTATCATTTATACATTTCTATCATGTGTTCCTAGCATGTTTCATCTTATTCCTTTCGATATGTCTATCATATAGTCATATCATATAATCCTATATTCATATCATTTACGTATTCCTATCATTTGTGTACTTTAGACTATCATATCTTATGACATATCCTATATTCATATCATATTCATATCATATTCATATCATTTGACTTATACCTATCATATTCATGTTTTATGAACATATCTATACATATTGCATTTTCTATATTTTTCTTGTTTCATGGCTATTACATATAGCACTTCATATACTTATGAAGTATTATGTCTATGAGATCACACATCATTCATATTTTCTTATTCCTCTATGAATCTATTTTACTTAGGAATTGGAATCAATCCAGTGGATCATCGAACTAAAAGTTATGGCATTTTCATGCCAACTAGTCATTCTAGATTTTTCTAGTGATAGTTTGTATTACCCATTTTTTCGAGGTCTTAACTTCATATATGTCCTTATACTCATTTTAAAGCTAGTGCTAAGAGGTTCTATTCAACGGAATCACTTGATTCGAACCGGAACTCAGTCGTCAAAACAACGAGACTTCTCTATGTTGTCTTGAAACGGAGAATTTGGTTTGCACATGGTCCCATAAAGTGGATTTTTAGGCCATAGAGTCATAATTTGACGATTTCTATTTCTATATATGGATGGTTCTCCTTGAAGTCTACTTTAGTGGCCCTTGAATCCTCAAATCGGATAAGAAATGAGCCAGTTATGACGAATCTGGCGGGTCAAAGCGGAAGCGAGCAGCCGGGTGTGCGATTTTACCCCTAATGTGTGGTACACTTAGCCAAGAAATGACCATAAACGAAAGTGTACCGGTACACTTTCAAAGTGTCTGGATTACATTGCGAAATGCAAATTGTGTTTTCTCCCATTTTCCATATGTTTCAACTGATCAACTCTACCTCACCAACACTTCAAGACCACTTCAAATTCATCTTATGATCCGCTTTTCTCAAGTCTCTTTCAGTACATATATTTCTTCCCCAATCTTCCATGAATTCTGACCAGCTCTAATATGGGTCAGCCATCTTTCGAGTCAAACTCGAAGATTTTTAGGGTTTGTTCTAAATAACAATCATGACATTTAACCATGAATCCAATCTAAAAATTCTATGCTTTGTACTCTTTGGGTTTTATCCACCTTACTCCATGATTATTGGTTTAGAATGAAACCACAGCAAAACCTAGGTTGGAGACATCAATAACTATCTGATTGCATGGAAAACCATTAGAGCTTCCCCAAAGCCATGTAGTTCCATACCAAAATTCAAGTTCCATACCTTAGCTTGATCTTGGCTTCTCTTCCTTCTCTTCTTCTCTTCTTCTTCTTCCTCTTCCTCTTCTTCTCTCTACGGTTCTCTCTCTCAAAATGAGACCAAATGTTTGGTCTTAAGTCCATGTTTGTTAAGGCCATGTTTGGCCAAGTAAATAAAACCCATTTTTCTTAGCTTTTCTTTGTTGCACTTAAGCCTTCCATTCATTTCCAATTTCAATTCCATCTTTTCTCTATTTCCATAATGGCATATAACGTGATTTATGTCATTTGGCATCTCTTTTATTGATTTATGCCATTATGTCCTAAAGTGGTAAGACAAAGCTGCCTTATCTCTAATATTAATTTGAATTATTTGTTTTATTTTACGAAAAATTCATATTTAGCTTAATATACCTAAACAAATTCAAAGCGCTAGGGTATATTTCGGAGATATTACACTTTAGCTCACAACCCTCGAGAGTCGCCTCCGTAAGTTCCCGTGTCTTTTTGTGTATGCCTTTATCTTGGTTTTGAGTTGCGTGTTGACTTTATGTTGGATATCGGCAGGTGGCTATCCATCTGAAGAGTTTGGCAAAAAGGAATTCGGAGCTAAACAAAGTCACGTCAAAATGCATGGCTTTGAAAGAAGTAGCTTCTTACCTATGGTGAAATTTGAGCTGGCAGGCTCGGATGCAAAATATGAAGGAGGAAGCCATGAAGCTCAAGTCAGATCTAAGGCATACCTCGATGGGCGCGAGCCTGGCAGGTAGAAGAAAAGGCTCGAGATGGCTTAGAGTTGCGAGTGACTTAGGAGGTCGAGGGATGGGCTAGGAGCGCGGGATGATCTGGTGGCTAGGGACGAAATTTGCGGTACCCTTGATGAGCTTGGTGGTCAGAAATTGCAATCATCGGAATGAGCTACGGGTAGCCCGGGAAGAGCTGTGAGCTGCTAGAGATGAGCTACGTAATAAAGTGGCGTTGCTAGACAAAGCCCGTCGCGAAGCTTCGAAAGTATGAGTATTGAGCTTGCTGATCGATGAGTGCCATAGGTTCTTGAGGGGACCCAGCCCGGAATGCAAGGCTACGGTTGTTCAAAGGGACGAGGCGTCTCGCGAGTTTGGGGATGAGCCCCGAACTTAATGCGGCTTCTAGATGGCTTGCTTTCCCGGAGGAGGGTTGCTATGCCTACGGGCTTGGACTGTACTTAGCTTTGTCCTCCCAGTGATGAGAAGGCGAGAAAAAGTCCTTTTTTGTGTGCTCTGGAGAGCCGGCCACGGCTGAGGCCAGCTCCCTTCTTCGCCTTACTGCTCCTAATCCTCGCGTCAAAGGCCTCCTTAACAATTTCGCTTGTTTTTTTTTTTTTTTTTTTACCTTGAGCTTCGAACCGGATATATATGTCATCGTTGCAGGCTTTGGAAACTTAATGAATCTGTTTTCCATATCCTTGCTTTTTTCCCATAACTGCGTCCCTTATGCTGCTCTACCTGAGCTGACTTATCGGTGGCTATATGGCCTTGTCTAAGCGGTTGAACTCTTGAAAAGCGTTTTGCCTGAGGCTTGTGGCTAATCTTCCTAATTTGAGCGGCTGCAGCTGGCTATAGCCTTATGGCGGGTTGAGCTCTTGAGCGAGTTCTTGAGGCTGAGTGGGCTAATATACGAGGCGGGTGGCTCGTGGCTATGGCCTTGTCGAGGCGGTGAGCTCTTGAAAGGCTGAGATGTTCGAGCTCTGTGGGCTAATCTACTGAGTTAGGCGGCTCTGTGACTATATGGCCTTATGCGGTAGTCGAGCTCTTGGCCAGGCTATTGAGGCTCAGGCAGGCTGTCTTGCTGGGTTAAACTGGCTCTGCGACTGCTATGGCCTTGTGCGAGCAGTCGGGCTCTTGAGGCCCGAGTGCGAGGCTCAGTTGGCTGTTTTCACAGTTTGGGCGGCTCTGCGACTGGCCTTGTGCGACGGTGAAAGCTCTCTTGAAAACTAAGGCTCTTCGAGGCTCCGTGGGCTAATATGCTGGCCCCAGGCCGCTCCACAGGATACCAGGCCTTAGTTGAGGCTTAGTTAAGCTCTTAGCCCCAGTACTTTGAGCTCAGTGGGCTAATCTGCTGGCCGGCGCTCTGCGGCTATATGGCCTTGTCTAAGCAGTTGAGCTCTTGAAAACTGAGTTGTTGAGGCTCCGTGGGCTAATATGAAATTGGTAGCTGCTGCTTGACTATATGGCCTTGTTTGGCCAGTCAGACTCTTGGCGAGTTGTTAAGGCTCGTGGGCTAATCTACTTGGTAGGCGGCTCTGCGGCTATGGCTGGTGCGGCGGTCAGGCTCTTGAAAGCCCGGAAACTCTGCGAGGCTCAGTGGGCCTGTCTGTCCCGAAATTTGAGCGGCACACGCTGCTCTCCGTGCCTCGGCAGAGTCAGGCTCTGCGAGTTGTTGGGGCTCTGTGGGCTAATTTGCCTGAGTTGAATTGACTCTGCAGCTATATGGCCTTGTCACGACGGTCAAGCTCTTGAAAGCGGGATTCTTTGAGACTCAGTGGGCTAATCTGCTGGGGATTGAACTGGCTCTATGGCTATATGGCCTTGTTTGAAGCTGATCCAGGCTCTTGAAGCGTTTCTTTGAGGCTCCGTGGGCCTAATGCTGAGGGTGGGCGGCTGCGGCTATATGGCCTTGTGCGGCCGGTTGAGCTCTTTGAGCGAGCCTCTTGAGGGCTCAGGTGGGCTAATCTGCTGGTGGGCGGCTCTGCGGCTATATGGCCTTGTGCGACGGTCGAGGCTCTTGAGCGGAGTTGTTGGGAGACCGTGGGCTAATGCCACTTTATTTGAAGCCTGGCTCTAGGCTGCAGGCCTTAGTTGAGTAGTTAAGCTCTTGAAAAGCGAATTTGTCGAGGCTCTGACGGCGATATTTGTGGCTACATGACGATTTGACTTCCTTCTAGGAAAGGCAGGGCATCTTTTGAATAGAACTTATGGAGGTGGAACCGATTACACGATTTTCGGATGCTACGGCTCCTTATAAATTGTGTCTCCCTCTGCGATGGAGTTCATGCTTCAAACCTTCTTCCACTTTTTTAGTATCTACTTCTGGAACCGCAGTATGATGAAGCGTCAAGGCTTGGTCGTCGTCGCAGGAGGTGTGCCTGGAGATCCTGAGCTGGCATTTGGTTCCGATGGTCCTCTGCTTGTAGGAGTTGTGTTTTTCCCTAGTTCCTCCCTTGTGGGAGTTATGGCTGTCCCTAACCGTCCAAGTAATTAAAGGTCGTGCTGGGAATGCATCCGGAGAGGGCGGTGTACTCAAAGAAGAACTTTTAGTACCGCTTTCTCCATTTTCTCCTCTTTTTTCTTCTCTTCTTTCTCTTTCTCTTCTTTCTTCTCCTTTTCCTTCTCCTTTTCCTTCTCCTTTTCCTTCCCGTTCTCACTCCCTCTTCTTTCTTCTCCTTTTTCTTCTCGTTTGCACTCTCTTTTCTTCTCTTTCCCTCTCCCTTTCTCTTTCTTGAGATTTTTTCTTTTTTGAGGGAACTGCTTGTATTGTTCATTCTCGAGATGTAAGGGATAGCCTTTGCGATTGTAATCAATTGTATCTTCATTTGGAATAAGAGCAATTTTTTTGAAGCATGAATTTGTGTATTCTGAAGTGTGTAATTTTTTTCACCGGGAGTTTCTGGCCCGAGGCTATGCGTTTTCTTTACCGGATGCCTTGCGCATTCCATGGGATGCAAATAAAGTAATCAACGAACACCTGAGGCCCATTATCACATTGACGTGCTATTAAAGATTACAATCCAAAGATTACATTGATGAAGCGCTTGAGGTGCTCGTGTTCCAAGAATCTGGGGTAAGTTTTCCCTTCTTCCGTCTGAGTTCGTAGTTACCGGAGTCGACCATCACGAGACCTGATATAAGACCTTCCGGTTGGGTCTGGCACCATGTGTAGGATCCTTTCCTCGCGACGAGAAGCTTTTTTTAAGACTAGGTCGCGGGCTTATAACTCCACAGGTTTGACCTTTTGGTCGTAGTACCTTCTTTGTCTTCCTTTGGTGAGTCTTGCAATCGTTTAGGGACTTTGATCATGCTTTTCATCTAGGGTCACAGGTTTAGGCGAAGAGCCTCTTAGTTATGTTCAGCTTACTTGATTCAATCCTTGGGGTTTTGAAGCCGATCTCGATAAGACTCTGCTTCTCGGTACGAGGCTAGGCGAATGGGTCTCTGGAGTTCTTGACTTGCGTGTAGTTAAATGCCCGCAACACCTCGGGGGAGGTATTCTACCCATTGCCTCCAGACCTTCGACTTGGTCTTGATGCTGCTTTAAGGGTTCGATGGTGACCACCTTGTCCGTTCGTTGTGGATGAAGTGCAGGGACGGTAGTAGTTCCCGATCCCGAGCTAAACACGAAATCCTGAACTTAGGATTGTAGTGCTTCCCATTAATCGCCTTTGGGGCTCGGGATACCAAACTGCATATTATGTACGCGAGCGAGGATGCGTACCTTTGTTCTATGATAGTAGCCGGGGGCTCGTATTGCCCATTTGGAGTGAAATAGTATTGCTCTGACGATAAATTTGCATTGACCCTTTCCTAGCGGGCGGAGGTCCCGATATCATCAGCCCAGCTCTTTGAAAAGGCGGGGCTTATGGCGAGCGTCGATGGCTCGGATGGGAGGTGAGAGATTTTGGCGATACTCGGTATTGGCACATTTTCTGACTAGTTACATTGCGTCACGGGCATTGTGGGTAATAGTACCCTACCTCAGAGACTTTTCCCGCGATGCAGAGCTCAGATGTGATTTCCACTTCGCGCCATGGCACTCTTAGCACGTGGTCGGCGTCTTCCTTCTGATGCACTTGAGGATGGGTGTGAAAAACCTGCTTATAAAGGGCTCCCCCGGTGAATAGGAGCCGCGAGACCTCGACCCTAAGCTTAGATGCCTCCTTGAATTCGTTTGGCAATAGTCAGCTATTAAGTAGTCCGGATAGGGTCCATCGGCTGGCTCGGACATGATAGGAGACCTCTTAGGTTGTTGGATCTACGGAGGAGGGCTACGAAGGTGCTCAATGATGTCGTACATTGAGGTCTTCTTGGGAGGCTGTTGCCAGTTTTGCTAAAACATCTGCTCGCGAATTCTCTGCTCTTGGTATGTGTCGGCCCTAGGCTGTGGGAACTTCTTATTAATTCCATGCCTTTTTTTAGGTATAGGATCATTTTTGCCTCACGGCTTAGTAGGAATCTTATTTGCTTACTACCGGTGGTCGACTGCATACCTCTAGCTAATCAACTTCCATTGAATGGGCAAGGTTAAGCCCAGCTAAGATGACCTCATACTCGGCCTCGTTATTGGGCTCAGACGAATCTTAAGCATATTCGATATCTATTCCTTCCGGAGAGGTCAAAATTAGACCAACACCACTCCCTTGAGCATTGTGGCCGTCTGAGCGACCTCTAGATGGGGAGGTCGGGCGTGTTGATAACTTATTGGTGCGAGGTGAATTCCATGTGAAGTCTGCGAGATCGCCACTTTTATTCTTTGTTTTGGTTGTTATCGATGTCGAACTCGCTTCGACTCTAGCCCTTCCTTGATCTTCAGGAGTCTACGTTTGTGTAGACACCTTCATTGGGTATTTTATTTGGGTTCAACTCTATGAGCTTGGAAGTAAGGCGGAGTTTTCGATTTTGTGATTACGATGCCGGGATTAATTTTTCCATCTTTGGATGCCTCTCCTCCTTCTCTGGAGCTCAGTTCATGATGTGGGCGGGTGCTGCGCTCGGGGTCCTTGTCTGCGATCGGGATAGCGCTGATTGAGAAATGCAGACGGTAGGAGTCTGAGTGGGATCTCTGCTCCTTAGGGACTTACGAATGGGGGAGAGCTCGGATAAGTTTTTATGACTAGAATGCTTCTTCGTAGTGTGCATCCCGATGAAGCTTTTGAGAACTGAAGAAGGGTTGACTGCTTCTTCATTTGTTTGTGGACACCAAGCGGCAAGCGCTGACTATCTTCGATTAGGCGTTAGACTTATTTTCCATCTTGATCGCGGCGAAAAACACTGGAGGCTCGACTTTTATCTTATTATGGGTTTGCACTCTATTCCTCGGTTGGTAACTATAAAACCCGAGAATTTTCCAATTGAGACTCAGAAAGGCTTACATTGTTTGGATCAAACTCATGTTGTACTCTTTAGGATCTGGAATGCCTCAGCCAGATGAGCTATATATGTGGAGCCTTTCGGTCGTAGTTGATTTCTGACATGTCGTCTATATATACCTCCATAGATGTCCTATTTGTTTTACGGAACATCATGTTCACCAACCTCTGGTAGGTAGCTCTGTGTTTTTAGCCCCGAGGGCATTGCACGATATGATAGATCCCTTGCCGCAATGACGAATGGGGTCTTTTCTTCGATCGTCGGGATCCGTGCGATCACAGTTTGTGGCAGGAGAAAGCATCCGTAGGGCGAGTTCATGGGTGGTTTGTGGCATCTATTATGAGGTTGATCAGGGTGAGAGCTGTCTTTGGGGCGTGCTTGGTTGGCGTCGATGTGAAATCGTCTGGTCGCCATTTAGTTCCTTTTGGCGAGTCTGACGTTGGCCGACCGTTCGGGGTATTCAGCGTGTCGCATCTGCTTGGGAGGGCTTGCCGACCTTCTCGTGTCGCTTTTGTCTTTACAGGCGAAACTTCTTCTTTTTTGCTTTATTGGTTTGAAGGATGGACTAACGTTTAGTTTGTGAGTGATTATTGCGATCAATCCCCCCCATGTCCTCCTGCTTCCACGCGAAAACATCCTTGTTCTATTTGAAGTGGATAAGAAGGAGGCTTCGAGGTCTTCGGCCAGCTTGGAGCAAACGTAGGAGAGGTGTTCAAGGTGATCGTCCACCTGTATAGGCTCCAACTCTTCCGAGGGCTCAGGTCGGGTGTTTACCTCGTCTCGCATGTCGATCTCGTCCACGTATATGTTGTCGACCGCTTTTTGCTTCATTGATGTCGAGTAACACTCCCTGGCCACGCACTAGTCTCCTCGAACCATTCCTACTCCATTTGTGGTAGGAAACTTGATCACCATGTGATAAGCAGAAGGGATGGCCTTTATGGCATTGAGAGGGTGCACAATAACACGTTATAAAGGCGAGGGCATCTGCGTAAATCTGCTGTCGTTGTTGCACGGCCGCGGTCTCCCGAAGTGAGCCTTAGCGTGATGACCCAAGCGGTGGCACTTTTTCTCCGAGAGAATCCTCGCGGTGGAGTCTTGTTGGTTCAGGTTCTCCACTTAGATGCCCGTCTTGTGTAGATCATGGCGAAGGAAATGATGTTTGAGCTTCCAGTTGTCGATGAGACCAGATGGATTGTTTTGTTAGCCCTGGCCCCGCCCTTATGGCTACAAAGGGTCGTCGTGAGGTGTGGCCTTCCTCCATGAATCGAGAAGGTTATGGCGGTGTGGGTAGAGGATTTTGGACCGCACTTGCACCTCCATCACCTCTCCTAACCTAATGCTATGCAAATGAGCCTTCCTGGCTAAGTTGGACTCCGCCCCCTGAATCCTCACGAGATCATGGATTTCCCCAGCGAGTGGTGGTGTTGAGTTGGGTTTGAGCTGCTTAGGGTGGTGGTGGCTACGCGATCCACGACCAGGCTATGTAGCTGCGAAGATACCCCCGTCGAATCAGGTATTCTATTTCCTTCATGAGAGTTGTATGCAATCGTGCATTTTGATGCCGGGTGGTCCCCTATGGAACTGCGGTACTGTAGTGTTATCTCTTTTTAGGTTGGGTCCATCCTGTGGATAGCCCCGTCTTAAAAATTTTCATCAGTTGTACCTCCATGAGACCACGATACTATATGGCTGTCGAGGGTGAGCAGTAGGAGTGAATCTGTTGTCATAGCTTCAGTGGCAGGTGGTCCCAGGCGGTCTTTGACGCTCCTTTGCCTCTTCGGGGATCGTTCTTTGTCTCTTCTTGGGGATCTCTCTCGGTCTCTTTGTCTCTTAGGGCTTCGCTCCCATTGCTTGTTAGTCACCTTCTCCAGGTTGAAGAGCTTCCTTTCTGGATCTTTGTGGTTCTTATGTGGTTGCAATGTACTTCTACGCTTTAGCGAGCACTTGACCCGTAACATTACAGGTTCTTTGAGATGGAAAACATTAAGTCTTTTGACTGTACTCCTAGCCTGGCGATGAATGCGGTGATGGAAAACTTCTCGTCTAGAACATCTACTTTTAATGACTCGACGTTGAACCTCTGGACATAAGACCTCAAGCTTTCTTGTGGGCTTTCACACTTCTGAACAATAGTGATAACTGAAGCGCGTATGTTCTGGCTCCAGGTGGTGGGAGGCGAATGAGGTGGGAAGGTTCTCACAAAATGGAAGAGGCCGACGGCCCAGATTGGGAGCTATTAAACTAGCGAGCAGGGCCTTTTAATGTGATAGCGAGAAACTCTGCTATCTGGGGTCTTGATATCCATGCGACTCCATGGTTCTTGTAGGTATTAAGATGGTGGGCCAGGATCCTTCACACCATCAAACGCTCTATTGCGGCATCTGAACTTTCTTTGGAAGGGAAATGTAGCACCTCGGGCGTGAGTGGGATCATTTGCTCGCCCCCAGAAAGGTGCCATAGAGTGCAGGCTCGGCCCTTTACGCCTTCATATGGCTGAGCTCCTGTTGGATGCCCTTGAACCTCTTGCTCAGCTGATCGTTTCCCGTTCCTTGTTGAGGAGGGGTCGGTTCATCGTTTCCGATGTTCCCCCCGAGTATTGCTTCGTTGCGCTCTTCTCTGGGGGTCAAGTGAGGCTCGTGCCCCCTTGCTCGACTTGATTCTGCTTCTATTTCTACCTCTCGGGGGTAGGAGTGTGGTACTCTCCTTGAGGGTGGTGTGCTAACGCCTACCGACTGTCGGCCTTCTATGAGTATTGCCATTTTCAGTGAGGTTGCCACTTCTATATCAAGCGGTTGGTGAGGCGTAGTGCCTCCATCTACGTTTGTGTTATCGTGTATAGTAGTTTCGATGCGCTGAGGAGGAGTCGGCTATCGGTGCCTTTGGTCTTGCATCCTTGGGGGGATTAGGCGTGGCTCTGCTTGTATTAGAGTTGATACCATCGGTGCGAGATATCGGCTTTATTTGTAAAGGCTGTCGTTCCCGCGAGGCGGCGCCAAGCGATAATGTCTTTCCAGCGGAACTTGATAATGCCTTTTCAAACGGGCCAATTTGGAGGCGTGAGCCCCGGAATGTTGGGCGGTCGGCAGCTCACGGGCGTTGGATATCAACGAGAACTGAAAGATTCGAAGGGGCTGGATTGTTGCCTCTTGATGCTGAAGTCCGATTCTTTCTTTTGATGAAGAAAAGATCCATTTAACCCAGAGTGAATTTTGCATACAACACCACTGATCAGGTGTACAGTATTTATAGTAGGATTTTCCCGATTGGATGGTGATAAGGATTCTGCTTATTGGATGAGAATTTTGGCTGTATCATTTGTCGGGTTAATAAGGGATAATTAGAGGAAGCGATTGCCGAGAATTATACTACTTCCCTTATTGGTGAGATTTGATTTGATTTACCGAGGATATGAGCTTTTAAGGGTGTCAGTGCCTGTCGGTCATTAAGGGTGGATGAACGGGCTCGTTTTGGGCACATTGGGAACTCAGCGTTTTCTTGGAGCTGCTTATAAATGCAATCCTGCTTCTTAGGCCTAGGAAGTGGGTCTGCGTGTCTATTTTTTAAACCCAATCATAATGTGTTGGAAAATAGTGTGATAAAATGCTAAATTAATATAATTAAAGAAATGAGGAAGAAGAAGAGAAATGAGACTAAAAGGAGAGAGACGTGAGAATGAACAAACAAGAGAGAGGTAGAGAGTGAAGAATGAGAGAATGATTCTGGTATATTATTATGCAGGGAGATGGAGCCATTTATAGGTTTTTAATTAACCTTTAATTATTCATTAATAAATATGAGTTAATGGAGGTTAAGAGCAACTCCGTGATTAGCGGCTTAGGGAACAAAAGCCATTTTGGATACTAAAGGGGAAAAAAAGGTGCTCAATGGTGGAGCGATAGCGGGAACTAAAATTTGGTACATTGAGCAGTGATCGGTAAAATTTGGCGAATATAGCGATCATTGTTGAAGTAACAAAAACACATCAGCTCGTTCTACCCTGTTGTATTGTTCAGACGGAGAATGTACGTGGTTGGCAGTTACCAGACTACAAATATTTGAAATAACTGGAAATACGGAGATTCCCACAACGACCACCGTGAACTATTTTGAACTCCAGAATTGAAACAAAAAATCTATAAATAGCAAACAAATGGGAAGCGATTTCCAGGATCGAGGGGAAATCGCAATAAACTGTTCGAAGAAGGGGAAAAAATGAGGAGCCAGGCCCATTTGCGTGAGTCGCGGCGTCAGCATCGTCGTCGTCGTCGCGGAGTCGCATCGCATCAACACCATGCTCAAACCTTGATTGAAAAGACGTCACCAGAGCCGCCCACTTCTGCTCGTTAAAGGTGTGATCTCCGGCTCAACGAAGGCGTAAGTGTGATCTCGGCTTCAACGAAAATGCGCCCCACACCTCATTTGGAAGGGAAAACGAGAGATCGGTTTTGAAGCAAGCGGCCATAAACAGCGTCGTTCGTTTCCTCTGAACAAAATAGCGTCTTTTGCTTTTTATTTTTAAATTTTGTTCAAAATAGCGTAAGTTTTAGCGAACAAAGCGCTCCAACGGCGTCGTTTGAGGGCGGTATCACTTACAAAACGATGCCATTTTGGGTATTTGAAAGCTGCCCAGCAGTTATTTTCAGCGATTCATCGCATGACGATGATTTGTCTGAGCGGAATTTCAAAAATATTGCGAAGCCAAAACGGCAGTTTTGGCTCAGAACAAACGGCCGTTTGACCCCGAACCAATTTTCTTCTTTAAATAGACCTGCTTCTGAATATTTTATTAGCTTAATTATTTTCAATTTATAATATTATAAATATAAAATATTATTAATAAATGAAAAAAATACATAGAAATCATACTTTTTGTGAATAATTTAAAATAAAATGTTTTACTTGATATGAATTAATTTATTTTATTAGCCTACAAATATTTTTATTAACTTCTAATTATTTTCAATTTATAATATTATAAATAAAATATTATTAATAAATGAAAAAACCATAAATCCTATTTTTATTAGCCTACAAATATTTTTATTAACTTCTAATTATTTTCAATTTATAATATTATAAATAAAATATTATTAATAAATGAAAAAAACCATAAATCATATTTTTATTAGCCTACAAATATTTTTATTAACTTCTAATTATTTTCAATTTATAATATTATAAATAAAATATTATTAATAAATGAAAAAAACCATAAATCATATTTTTTGTGAATAATTTAAAATACAAATTTAAAATAATATTTTTTACTTGATATGAATTAATTTATTTTATTAGCCTACAAATATTTTTATTCTTTCTAATTATTTTCAATTCTTAAATCATAAATAAAATTGATATGAATTAATTTCAATCTTAGTTTGCAAATACTTAATTTAAGTTTTGATTTATAGCGAAATGACATCTCCTCGTCAGTTTGCGCGTGGGAAAAAATCATCTTCATAGCCCGAGGAAGACGTGCGGCTGTCATATCTTGATTTGACCCATGGCAAGATCAGTGTTGATGATGAGCGACAATGTCGAAGTTTTGGGATCGGTGATGGCGAGGATTTTTGAGCCCGTGTTGGAGTTGAACCGCCACGATATTTATATTGCAGCTGGCTCGATGGGATAGGTGACATTATTGTAGCAAAATGGTGAGATACTCTGCGGATTTGATAAGTATCAGTGGAGCGAACATCATGACCAGTCGGGTTATCTATTGTTATAATTTTCTACAACAATTATATGCACAAAAGTTAAGTTTATTTATATCCCCAATTTTGTTTTTTACGCAGCGTGTGCAAGCTATGAATATGTTTCAAGCGGTCATTGGTCAGGTGGATTTATGATCATTGTTGGGAGGTGCTTAAATCTTGTGATAAGTGGATGATTATCTGTAAAGCAACCACTAGGCCATTTCCCTTTTTGTTTATGAGGGAACTCATGATACACTGTATCTCTTGACTCGGATCGAATCCATATAGCAATGCAGGTTAGCTCTCCCGGAAGGGCCCCAGAAGCGGCTAAAGAGCGGGACGGAAAAGTAAGGCGAGTCAGACGGATACTAGTAATTACGGCCCCCGGATACGTTGCGAGGTGTCGAAGCGAAAGTGAAAGGAGAGAATTTTTTATGAGAGCGAAAAACTGATGCGAAGGAGCATAAGCTGAGAGAAAGAATGCAACTAGACATTTATAGCGTGCCTTGCAAAGATGGATGCGAAGAGGCAGATAGGTTACGAGATGATCGCCAGATGATACCATTATGGAAAAGGCATGCTCCGCATATAACGAGTTGAGAACAACCAACCTTTGTGCTCAATACGTAAAAATGCGGTTATGGCAAAAGCGATAGAAAAATGCAATGGCTCCAACTTTAATGTATAAACAGTTACTATTTATTTTATTTTTCAAAAATAATTCAATTTTGTCTACTTACTTAAAATGAAAATATTCAAATTATCTAACAAATTTTAGTAGTAAAAAATGATTAAAATATCTGGCTACTTGAATTTCGGTAAAAAACATAACATAACATAATGACAAAACATAATATTAAAATAAGGAAAAATCACTTTCGATTACGCCTTGTCAGGTGTAAGCGATCCTGAGATCTGTGCAATGATGTCGTGGCGGAGGGCATAGTGGGTGTTCGAATCTCGAATGGCACGGTTGGTAGCCATAGATTAATCAAAGGGTCTCGGGCCTCGTGAGACTTCAACTGGGCCATCGGTTTCTAATGAGTCATAGTCGGTCATTTAGGGAAGAGATTCTGTGGCTCGTTGTCGTCAACCCGCTCATCCTCGATTATCATGTTGCCATAAGAAATATTACACGGCTTTCATGATAAAATTCGAGTCTTCATGATGCGAAATCAGTCGGTCATCGAATGATAAGCAAAAGCGAGCTTGAAGCACCCCAGTCTCGCTCTACATCCTTCGGTAACTCTCATGTTCTTTTCGCGAAGAATTAGTGAGCGAAACTCTTGAGGATCTGAAATTGATTGAACAATTGTTGCCCATTTTATAGATATATCACGAGTCTGCAGATAGTATCCCATGTGCTGTGGTTGCCCATTATGGTATAATTTCTTGAATAGCGCATCCTTCGCCGAGTTAGCAAAATGGGTGGAGCGTCGAGTACGTTAATATCATTGTTAGACGGGCATGCAGCGTGCCATATCCACTGAGTCGTGGGAGTGACGGCCGAGCCTGATAGTCGTCGGTGGACATGGCGATGCCACGTCCAGAGTGATATCTTTGTTGGATAGTTTTTAAAGTAAGGTCTCGCATCTGATCCAGCGCCCGACATTCGGGAAAGCCCGTTGATTAGCTTTAGTAACGGCTAGAAGATGTCAATAGCATTTGGGGATTTGAGATATTCAAGCCCAAAAATTTCTACCACCTGGCGGAATGGTTGACACGCTCGATGGTTGTGGTCTATCACGATCCCGACATACTGGAAATCGAGTGAGTCACGAACTATCTGTGTCTGGTATGCGAGTCTGTTCATGAATTTTGTTCACGGGATAAACCTACTGTGTTGGCAACATTTCTTCTTTGCACGAAATAATGATTGTGTTGTTGGAGCGTATGTAAAATTCGAAGAAACAGAGGCCGACTTAAACGAAAGCGTCTGCGAAATAATGTTTCGTCGTAGACTGGATTCTCAACGAGTAATCATTTAAGCGTGAGGGAGTGCATTCTTTCGATCACGATGTCGGTGTGCACCTGTGATTATCTCGAGCAGATGTGCGAGTTTTGTCTTTGAAGCGTGATGTTTGCGACGAACCACGTGTTTCTTTCTTCTTCATTTGAAGAAGATGAATCCATTGAAAGCGGTAAAGTTACTTTCGTTCTTTGAAAGCCACGAGTAATTGGAAGCCTTTGATGTGTGTAAGAGTGCAAGGGTGATTATCAATTTATAGATGTTTTTAAGTCTTTATCGTTCTGAAATCACGTTAAAAGCGGAGTGTTTCGTGATTTGACCAGAGTCCTTTACGGTATTATCTATAAGGTAGCTTCGTCGACTTTTTAAAACCCGGGTGATGCTGTGAATGAAGCCCAGTGACATGTCAAATCACCCAGGAACGCGATGTGGCTTTTATAAGACCCGACCATCTGCACAAACCACAGATCTGTGATGTAATAGAATCTAGTCGATGACATGAATCATCAGAACTTAGATGTAGTATTTATAAGGTCGATGTGATTTGACCGTCGACCGGTGACATAATAAATGTCAGAGCGATGGAGCTTTTTATAGCCGATGTGATGTGAAAATTATTCCAGGTAATCTTAATCAACGAAAGATTCTCATTACATAAACTTGATGATTTGAGAAATCGACAAAATTATTTTAATTATTTTTTATAAGTCTGAAATTTTTAAAATTGAAGTTAATATTTGTAACGAAAAGTACACCTATTGAAATTATTAATTAAAATATTTATATTTATTTTTATTGATTTAATTAAATATTTGTGGTCATTTTATTTTAATTGAATCTTTATATTTATTTTAAATTTTAATTAAATATTTATTTATCTTTTTAATCGATTTATAGTGTATGGAGTGATATAAATGAATGAAAGTCACGTAGTACTGAGTATTAAGGAAGAAAGGAATAAAATTAGAATGAATTTTAGGATATATGGAGCTTTAGATCTTTCCAATCTGGATATGTTTATTTAAGCTTTAGATTTAAATGCACCAAAAGTAACGTTCTGAGCAAAAAAATGAGCTTTAAATGAATTTTTTCTTTAGCCCCATTAAGAGATCTTCACAATATTGAATGAGTGGTCATAAAGTAACTCTTCGTTTAGAACAAAATAATTTTTTAAAGTACACATTTTTAATGAATTTTGGTAATATTGAAAATTTTGGTTTAAGATTAAAGGTACAATTTTTTCAGTAAATAATTTTGATTATATCATTTATTAATCAATGCGAAAGTGCCAACAAAATTCACAGACGGGTGAGTCTCAATGGAAGTGTCTGCGACTGATGCATCGAACCGCACTGGATGGCTGCCAATGCCAATGAAATTACGGCTGCTGTTTGATCGTAATTCGTAACTGAAACACTGCAGATTCCAATTCCAAACATCCAACCACACGCAATCCGCCCACGCCCCGGCGACGAAGGGGGGAAAAAAGAAAAAAAGAAAAGAAAAAGGGTGAAAAAAGAAATAAGGGAATTGCAGAGGACCGAAGACCCTCTCTGTCTTTCTTTCTAGAATTGAGCCATGGAAGACCCAAGAGCTTGAGGATTATCAAAGCGACGTCGTTTCGTGTTGGGCTTTAGCCATGGCTTCAGAGTCATCGAAAGAAGAGCTGGTTCGACTGATCAAGAAGTTCGGGGCTTATTTGACCGTCAAAATGTCTAATCTCTTCTCGATCTCTCTCCGGAACATGGTTTTTCTCTTACCCTTTTCTCTGTTTTTTCTGGATCTGGGTCTTTTTGGTGGCTGAGAAAACGGAAATGAAATTGAAGCTCTCTGGTTTTTTTGTTGTTCGGGATGGGGAAGTGTCTGTTTTGATGCTGGGTTTTATTGCCATTATTTGCTCTGAGTTGGGATGGGTTTTTGGTTTCCTAGGAACCCAGCAGTATGGGTTTTGTTTTATTTTGCCTGTTTTTCTAGGGAAACAAATGGGAGGTGATTGCACCTTCTTTTTTCATTTATTTTTATAGCCTGAATTTGATTTTTGTTTTGGGTTCTGTTGAGTTGGGTGCTAGTTTGGGCTGTGAATTGATTTGGGGTTTGAAGTCCGCCGTAGTGTTGTAAAGTACTGGATAGAACATTACGGCTCTGTTTGGTAGCTTAGAAAAACTGGGGACCTGTATTACCTGTTGTTTTGATTCTCAATTAGGGAAAAGTTAACTCAATTTGTTTGTATGATATTTCGTTTCGTTGAATTGAGTTTATGAGACATGAGAAACATCGTTGACTAGGGTGCTTAAACTTTAATCTGTTCTTCCTCCGTTTTTCTGAGTTCTTTCAAGTTAGCAAATAGAGCAGGAAAAAAAAGAAAAATGGAAGAAAGTAAGAAAATAAGATGAAAAATAGAAAACAAACAAAAGATTGCCCCCTGGATGCTGCTTAAAGATTATGGACATAATGGATTTACTTATCAAAAAAATGGACATGTATTGTTTATAGCCAATTCATTCTCTGTACTGAAATTGAAACTTGAGTTCACATTGGTTCCACTTGCTCAAAATGACTAAACAAAGTCTCGTAGCTGGCTACATGTATTGTTTATAGCCAATTCTTTTTATATCAAATCCCTTATATGCAAAGAACTTATGTGAGAGACAATCAGGTTTTTCGACATGGCTACCCACCTATTGTCCTTGCTGCATTGCTAATGCAAACTATGGTGCAGCTATTGGTATTTGCTACACTTGATTGTCTCTTATCAAAATTGTTTGGTCAAGAAATGCCAGTGTTACCTTCACTGAATTTGAAATTTCTCTCTTCAAATTGTTAGAACTATCTGAAGTCTCTTAAACTTATCAAAAGAAAAAGAAAGAAAAACAACTATCTGAAGTTTTAAATGTTATTCATCTTTGATCCTAGCAACTCTTAATCTTGTTTACCATGAAATGCCTTTCCTATAATCTGGATTTTCTCATTCCATTTATTTGGTTTCAGGATTCACGATCTGTTGGGGCTCTGGCGGGGTTTGCTGTTGCGATAATTTTTACCTGGAGATTGTTGAGATCACCAAGTGGGCCTCAAAGAAGAATACCCAAGCGGCAAGCTCCTGCACCTAGTAGTTCTGGTGTTAGTAGTCAGTCAACTACAACCTTAGTACCTTCAGGGAGTGTGTTCATCATCAGATGATTCAAGAGCACAGAATGTTATTGATGAGTTCTTCCAGCCAGTAAAGGTCAAGCATCAATCTCTCTTTTGTCCAATTTACACATATAGCCTCTGTTAGAAATTGGTTTATACAGTTTTATTTGTTGCTTTTCTTTTCAGCCAACTTTGGGGCAAATAGTTAGGCAGAAATTGAGTGAAGGAAGGAAGGTATTTGGTCTATGCCCTATGTTAGTGTGATGTCCATGTGCTCTTTTAGCTTGATACCTGATTTAGATTACCTGAAAGCTTTCTGCATGTGGATCTTTTGAGTGTAGCATTTACTTTGATTTTGATTCTGTAAGCATCAGGTATCTGTTGCTTGAAAATAGTACTTATAATCTTGGCCATATCTTTCCACAAACAAACTAAGCTTCAACAGTATTAAAATAAGGTAGGTTCCAGTTCCACCATTATATCATAATCTGTAATGGAATGTGCTATCTATTAACTTGGACTATCCACTTGTTTGTGAATCTTTGATGGGTCTTTACCATGCTACTGAAACCTTTTCTCCAGTACTTGTCTAAGGCCTTTTTGGGACTGATTTGTAAGAAATGAAAAGCTCTTCTTTGAGCTTAATAAAAGGTTTTATGCTTGTTTGTCTTACTCTGTTCAAATAGTTTATGGCGTAAACTAGTGTTTGAGATGGAAAAAAAAGAGTTGCATTGTATAAGCTTTAAGTTGGCTTGTGCTAGAAGTTTCTTTATCTTCAGAGCTCATCTGAATACCAATATAACCGCTAGAGAATTAGGGACTTTAACTTGAGCTTCCAATTAAAGCCTAAAACAAGAAGCTATCCCAAATGAAGCTTAGTCTTGATGTGTTTTATTTTCATTTTTGCTTTAGTCTTGCTTTAACTAATACTTTAATTAAAAAAAATGTATAGATTGTTCATCATATGCTGTTGTACTGTACCTTCTGAAAGAACTTGGTGAAAATCATGCAAGTTTGAGTTCTCTTAAATATGAATAAGGAAGTTTTTCTCTCTTTTTTTCTGTTACATTCAATAGGATGAAGAAAAGATAAAACATTCTTTGGGGGAATTTTTTTTGTGATTTGTCACCTATTTTGTGTCATGGATTTCATGTTTCTGGGACTTTTCTTGTTTAGGTAACATGCCGGTTGCTTGGTGTAATCATTGAGGAAAGTAGTCCAGAGGAGCTACAGGCGGTGAGATTTTTTTTCCAGTGACCTTTGTGCATGAGCCAACATTCTACAGAAGTTTGACAATGTGCATTACTTTGTTCTAGCAGAAACAAGCAACTGTGAGATCCTCTGTGCTGGAAGTGTTGTTGGAGATAACAAAGTTTTGTGATCTTTATCTAATGGAAAGAGTTCTGGATGATGAAAGCGAAGTACGTGCAGACATTTTCACATATGCTTTTATTTTCTGATTGCTGATTGTCATTACCATTTTTGCCTAATGTGTTGGGTTATTTCTGGTTTGTTTGCTGGGAAGAAAGTAGTTTGTGCATAGATGTGGACGTAGTGCATGCATCATATTTCTGGTGTTGTGCTTTTTTCCTTTGCATTTGATCCATATGGGATGCTGCTAGCATGCCTTTTGTAGTGATATATATTTTTAAAAGTTCAACAAGAACTTGAAGCAATGGATCTATGGGCCATTTTTTTATGAGATGCTCGGAAGGTACTGAAATCTAGCTTTGCATAATTTTCTCCATGTGTCTTCTAGCTTACAGTTCATGAATATACTGGTTTCTAGAATACAAAACCTCCTCTCCGCATTTTTTGGGGTCACATGAACCGAGTCCTATCCTCCTCCAGTTGTCTTCGTTTTGGATGTTCTGTGATTGTTGGATTTTGAAGATGCCTGCCTTTTCATTTAAACAACTTGGTCTTTCCATTATTTGTATTAGCAAAATAGAGTCACAAAGTTTCTGGTGCTGCTGTTAGTGGTTAGCTGCATTATTTAACATTCTTTTTGCAAACTGTTCAATTACAGTGTTTTCTTACTAATGTATGGATCTTCATTACATTTATATTGAGATGGTTTACCTCATCATTCACCATAAACAATTGAATGGGTGCTTCTGGCTTTACAGAAAGATCTTAGAGTTTCATCTGGTGACAGTCAAGACGAGTATAGAAATGCGCACTTTGAAACAATAACTTCACCGTTTTTTTCTCACCCCAGAGTTGTTGGAGATGCAATGGCAAAAATTTTGATTGTTTCTTGGCCATGATTTTTTATCTTTGGTATTTTGCTTCCTAACTTAGAAGAAAGTATAAAAATCAGTTCTTAAATTTTCAGTTCAGAATGCTTAATCTTTGGTATTCTGCTTCCTAACTTAGAAGAAAGTATAAAAATAATTGTGTTAGCGGAGGGTTTGATCTTCACAAATAGGAGAGGAAGGGCATATTCATACACATAAAGAGTGGATCTTCTAGGAAGAGACAGATGCATCATAATCAGCTGATATTTAGCTTTGCAGCAGTCATCAGGAAGAGTGTCCCCAAAACTAGGAGGTTTTGACTCTCAGAAGGTAATTACCAGTTGACCACCCTGGAGCATTCTCCAGAAACCCATTTGTAGGTGGCTCATGAATAGAAAACTTGACAAATTAAAGAAATACTTCACACGAGCTGCTTTTGGAGCAATAGTTGGGCCCAACCATGAATAGGATTGAAGATGGACAGTTATCAATATATGCTGCACATCAAGTCAATAGACGCATGAGCACTGGCTCCAGGTGGCGAGGATTGAGTCCCAATGATTTCCAAGTTCATCTCGATGTACTAATGACGAAAATTTTAGTAACAAAAACTAGCACATGCTCAGGTGGCAAGGGTTAAACCAATTTTCTTTCTTCCTTACTGGCACATGCTCAGGTGGCAAGGGGTTGAAGCTGATTTTTCATTTTTCCTTCGTTTATGGCCTAGGGTTTCCTAGCAGTCAAGTGAGAAATAAAAGTCTTGGTGTTGTCAATTAACAGAGATGTACTTTATTTTAGTTCGAGCTTAAAATATCTAACTCAAAATATGCACATAAAATGGTGCTAGCTGAAAGGTGACAATTGGAAATGAGAAGTTGGAATTTCATCCTCTTATACTGCTTTTATCATTGGTGAAATCGGAACCCCTTGGTCCCCCTAAAGGTGGCCTTTTTTGCTTGGGAGGCAGTTTAGGGTAAGGTGGTGACATTGGATCCTTCAGCGAAGAGAGACCCAAACTGAGTGGTTTGCTATCTTTGTGAGAATGAGGAGAATCTATTGATCATCTATTGGTGCGCTATTAGCAAGCCCGCATTGTGGGAGATCATTTGTAGCGAGTTGGTATGGGTTGGGTTTTTCCCTTTTCCGTTTGATAGACCCTTATCTCTTGGCAAGGAGCACAGGTGGGAAAGAAATGGAAAAAAGTGTGGAGGGCGGCTTCCCTTTGTCTCTTTTGGACAGTTTGGCACGAAAGGAATAGAGTGGCTTTTGACAATGAGATCTTTTCTTCTTACAGAATGAAGTGTTCATTCATTTATAAGTTTATGAGTATTGGTCAATGTTTATAGTTGGGATAGAGATAGGTCTTTGATAGATGCTCTTCTTGGATGGAGTATAGATGATTTTTTTGGGCTGGTAGGTTTTCTTGAGCTGTTGGCTTTCTCTTTAGCTGTTCCCCAGTATACTCAATGGTTTGTTTTGTATACTTTTTTGTGAGTAATGCATGTTTTTGTTTACCCATAAAGAAATATCAATAATAATGTCAGGTGAAATCACTGTTAAGGTGTTCTCTATATTATGTACTGGTCATCCCTTCCACTGGCATAGAGATTTTCATTTCAATGTGTACCTTCTCAATTGGGTTTGAACAATCATTTAGGGTTGGATTGTTCCTCTTAAGGGGTCAAGATTTATGATGTTCTTTGAGCTTCACTTTCTATTCTACGGTTGAAGTTTCTGTTTGATGTATTGGTTAGGGAAGTGGATTGTCCTGGTATCCTCTGATGGTAAAAGAGGATGCTGTTTTTTGGGTTTTCATGCCCTGGTTGGTCTTTGGCTTTTTTGTTGTTTTTTTCTTTTAATTTTTTGTTGGTCTCTTTCTCTTAGTATATAATATTTCATCATGACATATACATAGATAAGATATAAAATCTTCTGCAGAAGTGTATAAATATTGAGCTGAGTTATTAGTTTGTACCATTCTGTTTTTCCTTAGTCTGAGTTATTTATTTCATGAACTCCTGCAGGTTCCTCTTTTGTAGCACAGAAAATGGCTGATCATCCTTTGTTCGACAACTTGAGCCAGATTGGCACATTGACACAAAATCCTGAAGTTGTTTTTACTCAGTTGGCTGTGTTATGCTTATCATTCTGCGGGTGTGGAGCTATCAAATCTTGTTTCTTAAATATAACATAACGATTTTAAAATTGACAAATAAATAGGAACAGAGGGATTTTCACAAACCCAATTATTTTCTTAGACTACAGATTATAATGTTGGAGATGTGTTTTGAGATCTTTTCTACTTGAAATTTCAGCTTCCAAAATCCAAGTTCCATAATTATACGTACAATGACAAATTCTCAACCTGCTTCTGAATATCAGCTATATAGAGATTAATGAGCTCAAACATAGAAAAATGGTTCTGGAGTCTAAACATCATAAAACAGAAAATGGTTTCCTAGAATTAAAGGAAAAAGAAAGAGTGCCTCTAAACACTTTCTTTGGATGCTAAAAGCACTTCTAAGGCCATTATTTTATACTTCCTTTGGATGAAAATTTAAAATTAATATTTGTAAATGTTTGAAAAGCACTCTCGCTGTGTATATTGGACTACTTGTATGATGGTAAATTATATGGTCAAGCTGCAGCGAATCATCCTGATATGTTCCTTATACTTATGTAGCTTGCATCATGTATATGTATTGTCTGTTTATAATACATTTAACCTTCTTCTGTAGATTTGATTCTTGAATGTAATGATATTTTAATGTGTGCAAGTTCATCACCACTTAATGCACCTCATCTAAGTTTTCTTTTTTAGTGTTTACAGAGGTTCATAAAATATCAGCTTCACATTTCTCCATTCAGACCCGAACGAACTGCATCAAACGTCTTCACCTCCCCATCATTGGAACAGTTCTTTGGATGTGTTTGATGACGAAGCTGGTGAAGGATGCAGCACATTTTCAACTCCATTTCTTTGCCTCTCCTGTGCATCATTATCCTTAATGGTCGGCTCAATTTTTTTTTTGGTTACTGGCAAAACATTGCCGGTTTTGGTATTATCAGACCACCTTGTATTTCTCCACCATTTGTTTATGGGGGAAGCAGGCTTTCTTCTGTTTGGAATCTGTGCAATAGGATTTGCTCATATTCAAACTTCTGTCTAACTGTGGAGTCTCATGGGGAGGGGAGGGAGAGTGGTTGGTAGTGATGTCTGTAATAGATGGTCAGTTAAAAGAGATGATTATATAAGAGAGACACAAATATTTTGGGTGTTTTCCATTTTAGTCTGTGTTTGTTTGTGATAGAGCCTCATGATGATGAATGAGTTGTGTTACCACAAACCCGGTTTTGGTGTCTCCACCCACCCCTTTCCTCTTTCCTCTTTTCTCTTTCCTCTGTACTTTTATTGAATTTTCTCCTGTTTCTGGTAATTCTTGTTATATCACATTCATGTTAAAACATTTTAGTTTAAGTTCCCCATGAATATGTGTAGAAGGCTTGCAACAGGTTCATGGTTGGTTTTAATCTCCAGAGCTATTCAGTCCACTTCAGTTGTCATTGATTTTGTTTTATCAGGCTTCCACATTTGGATCATGGGAAACTGGAAAGGAAACTAGAGATGCATTTTTAGAAAATGGCAGGAAATTAAGTAAAATTTTTATATAATACAAGTTAAGGGAACTTCTTTTTCTTTTCTTTCTTTTTCACTTAATGCTGAATAAAAATTTGGTTTTTTATTTTATCCAAATTTTGAAACAATAAATTTTTAAACACAAATTTTAAAATACATATAATTTTATTTAATTCGAATGAAATAGATCATGTGGTTTTAATTAGATCATAATGTATATCATTTTCTTATATTTTAATATTTAGTTTTTTTTTAATAGAAAAATATTCAAAAAAAGTATTAAGAAAAAACCAAAAAACCAAATATTTTGGCTTTTTTTATTTAATTTTTATCAAAAAGCCAAAAAAACAAATGTCACCTAAAACAGTTTAGTTTTTTATTTAAAGTGCTTATTTTAAGGAAATTTTAATAATTGTTTTAATGACTTTAAATTTACTTATATTTTTCTTCTTTTTCCTACATGATGTAATGAAACGGCCTTGTCTAAACAAAATTGTGTAACTCCCCAAGAATTTTAGTTGTGCATTTAATTCAGGCCTATTTGTCTACCGTTTTTAAAAACTAATTTTTTGTCTACCGTTTTTAAAAACTAATTTTTGTTCTGAAAAACAAGAGAAAAAAAAAGTAAAAACAAAAAACATGTTTACTTATCAGTTTTTTTATTCTGAAAAACACAAAAAATACTTAATTCAAATAACCATAATGGTTTTTCAAAAAACACCAAAATAATATTTTTTGTACTTTTGAAAACTACGAAACAAAAACATGAACAAAATAGTGTTGGACCAAAACCGTTTTTTTAAGTGTAAAAACTAAGTTATTTGTTGACTTTTAGCCTAAATTAAAGTGGGACCCGATTGTTATTTTGAACAATATTTCGTGGGTTCATATTCTACTCCGTGGAGAGAATAATGTAGTATATTGATTTGCTCAAATCGAGTAAGAAATGAATGAGAAAATGGCTTCCAAGTGACCCTCTTGAAATGTGAAAATAAAGGAAGTGTAATGTGGGATGTGACACCAATCCCACATTGGTTAAGGAAGTGAATCAACATAGACATATATAGGCTAAGCTTTTCTTTATAAGTTGGGCCCCAAGGGGTACCACAGTTTTATGAGCGAAGCGAAACACCACAACCTCAGAGGTTCAATAACACACATGTAACGCCCTTGGACCACAATTTGAAGTAGGGCTCAGTGCAGGAGACATGGGTAATCGCCCTGTGAAGCCACTATCTTTTGGAGAAAGGTTGTATATGTTCAAAGGTGTCTGGTACATTTGGTTTGAGTTGTGTCTCTTAGGATGGTGTATTTGTCGAAAAGTCAACACGAGAAATTCTATAAATACTTAGGTTCATTGTCATTCTCATGATCATAACAAATTCGATTAAATTCGATGTATGATTACCCAAAGGGCTTTAGTGCATTGATTTTTCGGCATTTAAGGCACTGCATTTGGAGAGTACACAACATAGTTTGGTTCGCTAGACAAATAGATTGGAGTGCTACTTCTATCTGTGTGAAGATCATTGTATCTTGGGAGGTAGACGCTCGGTATTCATGTGGAGTACCAAGAGTGGGTAATCGTCTTGGGACATAGTATCAAACACTTGCCTTGATCACCACCTAAAATCCTATCCGGTTCCTGTTACCTTGATCGAGTTAGTATCTAGTTTGCATATATAAGAAACTATTACGTGTAACAGTTTCTTGTCTCACTTCTCATGTAACAGTTTCATGTTACACTTTATCTTTACCGTGTAACACTTCTGTATAACTATTTCACATTTACTTGTTACTTTTTTTACGTTTCTGTTTGCATGTTTCAAAAGCGAAATTTCAACAAATGTTTACTATCTTGAATACACCAATTTCAACGGCCGGATAACACAACCTTTTTAATATCTTTATCCATTTGAGGCGTTTAGATTTTTAAGAGTTAAGTGTACATTTAGAAGACAAATGTTATTGATGAGTAGTAAAATATTCAGGTCATACGCGTCTGTCTTCACGTTTTTGAAGCGTTATTTTATATTCCCATCATTATTTTGTAGCCCGATATCTGATTTGTGCGATTGTGGTGTGTTTGGCGAGAGCGATTTGGAAGCATTTTTGGAAGCGAGAGGCGGTGCATAAGATGGTTGGAGCATTCGTGGCGTCAAGCGTCATGACGCCCAGCGTCGTGGCCTTGGCGTCATGACGTTGAGTCAACATATATAGAAGTCAACAAGCTGACAGCGTCGCGGCGTCTTTCTTCGTCGTGAATCTTAACATCAGCGGCGGTGCGTCTCGCTGACGTCGGCGTGAGTTATTCACTCCGATCATTAAAAAAAGCGAGGGGGTAGTTGGGGAGGATCGGAGATTGAAGGCGTCTGAACTAGGCGTGGAAATCATAAGCGATAGGACTGACCTTGGAGAAGAGCCATCATTTTGTATCTTACTATTTGGGACGAAGAAGCGATGTTTATAAATTAACTATTTGTGTTTTCTGGATTCGGTATGTTCTGAATTCATACCTAGGGTGTTGTTGAACCATGTCACGATTGCATGGATTAAGATTAGTATTTTATATTATTGATTGTTTATAATTTGTTAACATACGCTTTATATCGTGAATCATTTACATGGTGATGTCGGCTGACATTAGTGTGACATCAGGAGATCAGAGATTCCAGGAGATGGAATACCCGAGGGATCGAGTAGAAGCGACCTTGGTTGGATTCGGTAAATAGAGATATTAGATCCGGAGTGGCGATTAGGTTAGAACATTTGAGCTATTTCCGGGTGTCGAGTTGGGGTAGAGATACGCTCAGCTCTCTTAGTGAATGGCGGATACACCTCGAAGAGAATTGTTTTGTAAAGCAAGATCACCCACAGCCATCAATAAATCTAAATAAATGAATAATATCATCTTTAAGAAATAATCCATCCAAAAGTGACGGGGAGACGCAATACTGGTCTCATTACATAATAATTCATTCAGGACCGATTAGTTTAGTTTCACGATTCGGACAGTACTCTTTTCGCATGACACTTATATCCGGATAATATTCACAGAAGCCAATCGTATTCAAAACGCCCCGCGTATCACGGTGGATCGATGTCAGGTACCATGGGTACCTTATATTACTTGGGGCGGCCTTGCACTTGCGCCACATGGCGTACATTTATACACACCACGCTTTCGACTTTGTCGAGTTTTTAGGCGTCGTTCAGGGATGGGTTTAAATGTTCTGCTCAGATTAAACAGTCGATATTACTCACGGAATTTTTTATTTTTATTTGTTTTTACAAGTCTTTGATAATTTGGATCTTTACCCCATTTAGGTGTGTGATTGCGGTCGAGGTTTCTATGAGCATGCGACGACGAATCTGGTTGATCACACCTCAGGTTTTGATCCCCGAGCGAGAAGGACTTACATAGAACCACAGCGAGAGCAGAGGCAGGCAAATTTGAAATCTAGCAATCATGAAGAACAATGAAGAAGCGAGGATATGAGCATTGGTAAGCGAGCCACATGGAAATTAAATCGAATGTGGAGGAATGACACGTAGTTTATCTGGCCAGATGATCTGTTCATGTTGCTAGGGGTTCATACAGCTACAGGTTGTGTGACGACTATCCAAAGACCACGGTCGAGGCCCGAGCAACTTGAGCTGAAGTCGGTAACATTACAGATGCTTGAACATCTTATTCGTGGACTACCCATGAGAATCGAATCACATCTGACCAACTTCCTCGAGTTTGCGACACAATCAAAATCTGTTGCGGGGTGGTGTGAATGCGACGACATTGGTTATGAAGTCGTGCCAGTTCCGTACTTTATGGAGCGATTTAGTCACGAAATTCCTAACCGAGTTTTCCCACCTCGAAAAGTGCCGCGACTTATCACGAGAGATCAATACTTTGAATGACTAGAGGGAGAGGGAGACACAGCGAGGCATGGGATAGATTTCACGAACTATTGAGGAAGTTCCGCATCCGCGGTACGGCGGATGGATGCGAGGTCCATACGTTATAATGGTCGAGGAATGCAACTTCGACGTTAGTTGATGCCTCATTGGAGACAATAGAAGAAAACGGACCCGAGCTTATGAAATTCTAGAAGATCTGCGATAATACAAATCGGTGCTTTAGAAGACTACACGGTAAAAGCGTGGGTGGCACGGATAATGAAAGTTCTCAACAATCTGGTTAATCATGTTGCCTGGTGACTAAGCTTGATTCGCTAGGCCGGTAAGGAGCTGCGAATGTCATCTGGTAACCCGTGGGAGTTGTGTGAATTATGTGGAGGGCGACATAATAGCCTGATGTCGGTCGAGGAAACCAAGCGGGTAAGCGAGGCCCGGTATGTGTCGAGATTCAATCGGGAACGATACAACAACAAGGACGTATGGAAACGCTATCATAACCAAAATCAAGGCCCAAGGGTAGGCGTAACAATCATAATCGAGCAATGTCGAACGGTCGAGGTATGGATGGAGGAACAATCGAGAACAACATGCCATCACCCAGTGGCGAACCACCTCTGAGAAAGGTGGACTTAGAACAAGCCCTTACGGATGTACACACATAGCCTTTATGAATGAGACAAAATGATATCATCAACGAGCCACGATTGAGCAATGTTGGCGTAGCAGTTGAGAAACTTGGAGAATTACGGATAAGTCTGATAATCTGTGTGAAGAGGCAAGCGGGTTCCTTACGAGCAACTTCGAAGTGAACTAGAAGAGATGGGAATGAACATGTTAAAGCGGTCCAGCTAAGAAGTGGTAAGGAGTGGAGGCACGGAGCAATCCCGGTGCTAGGGAGGTAGAGGAATAGGAAGGTCATCGGCCGGTCGGAATGATGATGATGCGAGATGAGGAACGACCTTGGGTGAAACGATCGAAGGAAACACTATTGGAGAAAGGGACAGCCCGCAATTCCATATCCTGACGTCTAAGAAAGCATAGGATTGGATCATGGGTTCCACCGAATTCATGGAAGTGTTCGAGAAAGCTACACATGTTCTATCAGTTTGACGATGCTCTGAAACGGTTGCCAGTTATGTAAAATTTATGAAGGACATCTTGTCTTAGAAGAGAAAGATTGGTGATTTGAAACACATAGCAAGCGAGAATGTAATGCCATACTTAGAGGAAGGCTACTTATGGCCCTAAAAGATAGGCCAGTTTCACTATCCCGTGCACCATTGGAAATGCTATCTTTGAGAGAGTACTGTGTGATTTGGGTGCCAGCATTAATCTCATGCCCTTGTCAATTTTTAAACGTTTGGGATTAGGTCAAGCTCGTCCAACTATAGTCACACTTCAACTTGCCGATAGATCCTTGAAGCATCCGAGAGGGGTAATAGAAGATGTCTTAGTAAAGGTTGACAAGTTTATCTTCAGTTTCATTGTATTAGTTACTCGGAGGATAAGAGAAGTACCACAAATCTTGGGTGAATATGACTTTCTCTTGCAAGTGAATGGAGCAATGATTGATGTTCGGAGGAGGCGAAATTGAGGAAGTGCATGAGGATGGAAGTCGAGTTCAAGCGTGTTCGAAGGCTGTGAGACATCAGACGGAAAGTGATACATGTTTCATGGCAGAGATAGTAGAAGACATAGTGTCTGGCCAAAGTGGTCTCACGGATCCTTTGGGCTAATAAAATCTGGAACGGATGAATGACAAAGTAGAGGAATGTAAAATGGATTGGATTCTTTGGACCCGATAGAAGAAATACTTGATCTAAGGTGAAATTACTAGACACTGGTTGGTTGAACAACCTGCAGATGGAATCAAGAACGCTACTGCCATTTAGTATATGTGGGACAACCTCTATATAATGAATCATTCTCGGCATCCTTGACTAAACTGAGGAGGAGAGATTGTGAGGGTCCTTGAAGGATACATAGAAATCATTTGTTCGGATGGTCTCTGTAGATTAAAGGGATTCGCCCTTCCATGTGCATGCATCGTATTTTCTTTGGAAGATGGGCATAAACCCTCGATGAGCTGAGAGGAGGATTTGAACCCGACTATGAAAGAGGGTGGATTTAGAAAGGAAATATATCAAAATGGCTAGATAGGAACAATTTATCCTATTTGGAGAATGCGTGGGTAAGTCCAGGTTCAGTGATGCACAGAAGGAAGACAGTCATAGAGCGAAGTGATATATTTGCCTTCTCGAGGAGCAGTCCTTGGTGGATTTGTGACAGTGCTCGGAAACTAATATGAAGCCACTTTCGAAAAGATCATTTCCATTCTTGGATTGGATCGGATCTTTTATGGATTATGTGTGATTGGCAAATGTGCTTTTGGATGGATACAAATTTCTGATAATTATGTAACCCACAGATCTGAGAGAAACGACATTCACATGTCCCTATGGGACATTCGCATTGATGAGACCCTTTGAGGTACATTACATCATGAGCACTTTCCAACGATGTGATAATATATTCTCAGGCATAGTTGAAAGGACAATCGAGATCTACCATGGGGTGTTTTGATGTGGTAATTCATTTGAAACCAGCACCATCACGGAGAATTTAGAGATCGATGTTGACAAGAATCAAAGGGAACCCATTTTAGTACTCAATTGGGAGAAGTGCCATTTTATAGTATAAGAGGGTATTGTACTTTCGGACATCGGATTTGGTAGAGAATGGAAGGTAAGGAGCAAGGTGGGCGGTGAAGAAAAAGTGCCTCCGCCCTCATCGAGTAAAAGGGATAGGAAGTTTTGACTCTTATTTGGATTCTATAAGGCGATTCATCAAAAGACTTCTCTCGGTTGCAAAACCATTGTCTATCTCACGATCTGGGTTGATTGAGATTTGATTCTCGGTGTTTGCGCGCATTTCGGTATTAAGAATCAGTCGTTATGTTACTATTGTGGTAGCCTCCAGTTAGTCCCTTCCCATTTGAGCTTATGTGTGTGTAGTGATTTTGCGGTGGAGGCGGTGTTAGGCGAAAGCTTGAGAAAATTTTCGGGTAATCTACTATGCGGCCGAGACCTTGAGATGATGCTCGGTTGGATACGCCACTCTGAGAAAAAGAGCCTAGTATTGTCTTTGCTTTTTGTGAGTCGGGCCTTATTTGATTGATAACAGATTACCGTAGTTCCTGCGATCATTACGCTTGCATCAAAATACTTGATGACTAAGGGCTGAAACTGACTAAATTCGGTGGGTTCTTTCTTCTGCGAAATTAGGCATTGAAATTAAAACTGAGCCGAGAGCTAAGTGGCTGATCATCTCACGATTGGAAGGAAGCCAGTGAGTTAGTGAATGACGATTTTCCAGACGAGCGACTCTTAGCTATTAAAGACACGAATTGATCCCGTGGTTTGCGAGGATTATGTGAGATTATTTGGTAGCGAGGTAGTCCGCCCGAATTTAACTATCAACGAAAAAGAGGTTTTTCGCACCGCGAAACACTACTATTGGGAGAAGACGATTCTTCTGAGACATTGTGCTGTCGGTGTCCGGAGATGTGTGCGAAGATGAAATGCATAGTATTTTGCACCGCATACGTTACCATGGTGAACGCCGGTAACCCGAATAGCGGTAGTGCTTCAATCAGGTTTCTGCGGCTGCCTTATTTAGGATGCTCGTCATTTTGTATCCATGTGACGATCGATAGGGCTGCAAGAAAGGATGAGCAGCCCGTGCATCCTATTTTAGAGTCGGGTGTTTGATTTATGGGATGGATTTCATGGGACCCTTTCCCCATCTTATAACTTGACTGTACATCTTCTTCGTGATAAATTATGGTGGGTTGAAGCAATTAGGCCCACACTAATGATACCAAGGTAGTGTTAAATTTCTTAGCGTACGTATTCTCGCGGTCGAACTCCTCGAGCGATCACGAATGCGGTACTCATTTACGCAATAGATGATTGTGAGTTTTTGCGAAGTATGGGGTGTGCCATCATTGCCTCCCTTGCATATCACCTGGTCGAATGGAATGTGGTATCAGTCGAGAAATTAAATTACGATACGAAGCGATTAACGGCTCCGGGGTAGTCAAAAAGATTGAGAAGATGCTCTTTTGGCGTACCGAACAGCATTTAAAACACCCTTGGGTATGTCGCCTTTCAGAATTGTTTATGTGGCTTATGTCACCTACCGGTGGAATTGGAGCATCGAACTCTTTGAGGCCGACTCCGGCGATTGGACATGGATGAGTATGCTGGCCGGTGAGAAGCCGAATGCTCTGACTCAGTGAACTAGAGGCAGAGGCTATAGAAAATCACTCGCATTTACAAGGAAAAGACAAAGGCACAGCACGATAAACACATTACCATGAAGGAGAATTTGGCGACCCAGCGGGTCCTCTTGTTTAATTCGAGTCTAAAACTTTTTCTGGAAAAATTGAAGTCTAGTCGTCGGGACCTTTCCATTGACAAGGTGCTTTCCGCATGCGGAGGGTGAGGTTACACATCCCGAGAAAGGAACATTCCGCAGTTAACACAGCGGTTGAGGCGGGTATTTTGGGGGGAGGCGGGACATTCTATGCGGATAAACAAACCATTCCATTGGCTTGCATCAGAAGAAGTCACGATGTAGCGGTCATAAACGGGTTCGGGCATTGATTCAGGTCATAGGGCTAAACATTAAACATAGCGCTTCTTGGGAGCGACCACAGAGTTTTTCTTACAATTTTTCTCTTGCTTTAAGTTATGTTGGTTCTTTAATTACACGTAGTGGTCGAATTTTTTTGGATGTATCCTTTCGGGACCGCGTCGAAAGCTCGCGGAGGATCAGTTAAATGCGAGCACTCTGAAAGTCGGAGAGTCACAATTACATGAGGGGAGTTTTCTTATCTTAGACTATGGGTGCATAATGTACATTTTGGGCCTTCTACGTATATCGCGAACATCTCAGCGTCGTGACGTCAGTTTATTCCTTCACGGCGCATTACGGTTGGATTTCAACGTCATGGCGTTGGATTAGACCCCTTTCTGGAACGTCGCGACGTTGGTTTTGAACCCCTCTAGAACGTCGCGACGTTGGATCTCAACGTCGCGACGTGGGTTTTGCACTTCTCTGGAAGGTCGCGACGTTGGAGCTCAACGTCGTGACGTTGATTTTCCACTCTGGAGCGTCGCGTTATTTGTTTCCTCACGGAACGTCACGACGTTGCACGGTGCTATCAGCGGCGTTGCCTGTTTGAGGCCAGAAATCACCTTCATTTTGCTCTTACCTACTCCTCTTGGCTTAAACCTGTAGTGCGTACTGTGTCGCCGCCGCATCAAATCTCTTCGCCGGTCCACTCCGCGCCCATCGAACCCGTTGTTTGCCCTCAGCGCCCTCCTACGTTTCAGCCACCACCATCTCCTTCCCACACCTCCCGATCCTTGTCTGCATCCACGCGCCTTCGCGCTGCGTAGGTGTCTTAGCATGTTGATCTTGTCCTCCTCCTTGAATTTGGGCCTCCACACGATTCGGTCTGAGTTGGGTTTGGTCGAGATCACATCAAGTGTCTAGGGTTTGTAATCGACACTGTGCCCCTTTAGTCTTCCTTTTCATAGTGCACTTTAGGTGTTTGACACATTGCCTAGTCCATTAGGGTGTGCTCCTGGTGGTGCCAATTGGCTACCTTGTCCACGTAGGCCCTTCCAACGTCGCATTTATCCTTGCTACTGATGTTTGGCAAGGCGAAGTTGCCACTGGCGGGTGCGGACCAGAGATCAAACCACTAATTTTGATGTCACGGGGTTCGTTAGCGAGGGTGCCGCCGATCGGTTCGGCACCATGCAGTAAACCGTTTCTTTATTAGAGAAGGGTTTCCACCACCACGATGATTTCTTCGCAAGACTATTGCGGCGGGATAGGCGAGCACTTTGCCCGACCACCTCGTTAGTGCGATGAGTGTGGTGCTAGAATTCTACGTCAACCTCGCCTCCCACGTCATCAAGAAGGTCCTGGTGCGGGGTGTGTTGGTAGACTTCAGTGCGGAGTCTATCAACCACTTTTATAATCTTGATCATGTTCCCCCGGAGCCTTTTGATCGACTTCACGGCGACAGGCTACCCGAAATTGGGGTCTTGACGAACAAGCGGGTGAGTGGAAACTCAACAATGAGGGCCTGTAGTCCGTTTAAAATTGGCTTGTTTGGCTATATCCCCAGTTTGGCATCACTTCATCCGCGTCGCGTCTCGTTCGGCGACGAGCGTGTGTGAAGTGGCTTGCGGCGTGCCTAACCAATTATGCCATCGATTCGGATATCCGCTTTCGATGTTGGGCGAGGTTATAGAGGATGCCATCCTCCATACTTAAGGTTTCTTAAGATGAACAGGGCACCACTTTTCTCATTATGGCCTATCTGAAGCGAATCGGGGTGCCTAGATGGCAATGAGGCGTGGTTACACCCCATTAAGGCAATATCGGTTAGAGGGACCATGGGTATACCGACACGAGGGATTTATAATTCCGGTCATGAGCCCCTCGGACGAAGGGCCCGAGAAAGCCATGACTATCGAGGCTCGCTTTGGACTCTGGCGACCTCGAGGATGACATTGGGCGGTCATCTGCTCACCCGCCTCCGCCCACCACAATGACCCTCGGAATGTTCCTCAGTCCCGCTGCCTTTGTGTTTAGAGGACCGGTGCTCGTACCTTCGCGTTTTGATGCATTAAGGATGAGACCCGAGGCGAGTCCTCCTCACACGGGATATACGGAGAGCCGTGATATGAGTACGGTGTTGTTGGCTGGTTGGGTGCTGTTCTTGGCGACCCGGCGATCGCTCAGGGCCAGCTTACCGCGACTTCTTGCCCACCACCCGGTAGCCCCACCACCGCACGGTGACCGGCCCAGATCCCGGGGAGTTCCCTCCACCTTCTTACATTATTTCATTGCTAGTGGGGACCACTTGCCCATTTTTGTTTGAAGGGAGTGTGAGTGTGCTGAGTTTTTCTTAGATTAGTTTTGTATTTATTATTTATGTATGATTATTTTGGTTTAGCAAATGCTGGTTTATTTACATTTAGTTTCATTTACGCTTGCTCATCTTAGGATGTTGAGTTTTGTGTTTAGTCATGTTTGTGTTTTAGGTAGATCATATACATGTGTAGTGATGCCATGCTTAAGAGTAGGGGATCACTTTTGAGTCGAATCCACTATTGTCATGGAAGAAAGGATTCATTGGATGTTCGACAGCTCGGGAGTAGATTCGAATAGAGTGGGGAGAAATGTGTGGTCCCTCAGGTTTTAATCGAAAGTGGCCTCTCAGGAACACATCTTCCTGAAATAGTCTACGGGGTGTGATAAGTCTGGGCAGGCAGGCTACTAAGGTTCGACAAACCTGAGGTCTCTAAACACGAAGATGGGACACCATGAATAAAGATGATTGCCTTAATTTGAAATAAAAATAATAATAGCAAAAAAAAAACTAAATAAAAGAAAGAAAAGAAAAACAAAAATATAGAGATAAATAAATTGGATCTTTCCAATTGGAATCGGGCCACGATCGAGGGTCTTTCAAAGCAATGCCACACGACCAGCGGTAAAGTCGTGAAGCTTCTTTAGATTCTGAGGGAGACGAGAAGATGGAAGTTTCCCGGCAGGGCTCTTAGAGTTTAGTTGAGTGTTCGGGGGTGGGCGTTCGAGAGGCAGATGGATTACATATTAACCAGCGGTGAAGTCTGACTAATCCCACATGCATGAACACTTAACATAAACTTAAGACTAATTTTGTTCTATGTTGTGAGTAGGTATATTAAAAATTGCAAGCGGTGAGTTACGATCCTTTGTAGTTAGATTTTCCCAGTGGGTGAGATGAACTCAAGTTTGGGCGTCGGAACCTAAGTGTACACTAGAGGTCATTTATTTAGCATACGTAGGGTCCTTGGGAAAGGTTATTGAATACCTCGGAGGCTGAGGCACTAGTAAACTAAGTTCAACTGGTGCTGAAAGTCGAACACCTTTACGAATCCTGTGAACTTCAAATAAAGCGACAGGTGGTGTGAGTGTCAGTTGATCCTCATCTATCGACATGTGCATCACTATCTTCGTATTTAGACTATAGTATGTAGGGTGTGTGTTCAGTTTAAGTCGACTCTTGCTTGAGGACAAAAACAGAAAGCTAAGTTGGGGAGTGTGATAATTATTTGAAATATTCAGGTCATACAGCGTCACATCTTCGTTTGGCATTATTTTATATTTAAATATGTATTTTGCTTAGATATCGATTTGTGCGATTAGTGTGTTTGCGGGGCTGAAAGGAAGGTTTTGGAAGCGTTTGGAGCGAGAGTAGAGCGGTGCATAAAGATGGCTGGAACGTCGCGACGTCCCAACGTCGTGACGCCCCAACGTCGCGACGTTGAGTCAACATATATAGAAGTCAACAAGCGGCAACGTCGCGACGTCTCAACGTCGTGACGTCTTAACGTCGCGACGTTGCAATGTCGCGACGTCAGCGTGAGTTATTCCTCTCAATCATTAAAAGCAAAAGGGGGACCAGAATTCGGGGAGGATCGGAGATCGAGGAACGTACGAACTAGGGCGCGGAAATCACAGCAGTAGGACTTTGACCTTGGAGAAGAGCCATCATTTTGTATCTTCTTCTTTTTCGGACAGAAAGACTGATGTTTTATAGATTAACTATTTGTGTTTTCTCGTTCAGTATGTTCTAGATTCATACCTAGGAACATTTGTTGAACCACATCCCACGATTGCATGGATTAAAGATTAGTATTTTATATTATTCGAGTTGTTTATAATTTGTTAACATCTGCTATATCTGTGAATCATTACATGGTGATGTACGGCGACATTAGTGTGACTATCTTGGAGATCAGAGATTCGAGAGATGAGGATACGGGGATCGGTCGCGAATCTTAGTTGATTCGGTAAATAGAGATATTCTGATCCGAAGGTGGCAATTAAGGTTAGAACATTTAAGCATTTCGGAGTATCGAGTTGGGGTAGAGATACACTCAACTCTACTAGCGAGATAGGCGGATACACCTCGAGAGAGGGTATTTAAGTAACAAGATCACATAGCGTCAATAAATCATAAATAAAAACCCGAATAATATCATCTTTAAAAAATAATCCATCATAAAAGTGAGGAGCACTATTTTAGTCTCATTACACAATAATTCATTCAGACCAGTTAGTTTAGTTTACATTCGGACAGTACTGCTTTCACCTGACACTTATATCGGATAATATTCACAAACCCGATCTCTGTATTCAACACCTATCTATTGATCGATATCAGGTACCATAGGTACTATATTACCTAGGGCGGCAGCGTGCACTTGCGCACATAGGCGTACATTTATACACCACGCTTTTCGACATAAGGTATCCTCATTTTCATCACGAACATAACACAACATACTCAAATAATAATTAAGGTCAAATGGATCCAAGAATAGATAATATCTTTATTGATAAATAATCTATTTTATATGAGTAGTTCTTATAAGGATCATATACTAATATGAATTCTCAATGCAAAGTTTTATAGTTGCTTCTCATTTCCTTAAAGACTACCAAGTTAATAAGGGCATTTGTCTTAAAAAAAAGTCACATTAAGATCATCTTATACTCTTATAATAATTGAGAATGAATTATTTTCCGAATTTTTTTACTTGCTCTTATAAAATCAAGATTAAAAAGATCGAAAAAGTCGTCATTTCCAATTAATAAAGAATAACTTCTCAAAAAAGGTTAAAAATTAGTAATCCTTTTCAGAAATTAAATGAATTTAGAATTATAGATACATGAAAAAGAAAATAGGAAGAAAAAAAAAAAGAAAGAAAGAAAGAAGAAGAACTATTCTTTCTTTTATGTTAATTTTTTTTTTCTATATAATGTCTTTTATGTTATAAAGAATGAAGAAAGGAAGAAGCTAAGAAAACAAGAAAAACTCTAAGGAGTCCTTTTTTCTCCTTTTCTTTTATTATTAGGCATCCATATTTACGGGGGTCTTCATTAATACTAATAAGTATCATATGATTAAATGGTAAATGTATGATCATTCATATTTTTCAATTAATTATTTATAACACTCTCCCTTGAATGACCATCACTAGATAGTTAGTACCATCTCATTAAAAACCTTGCCAATAAAACCCAATGAGATAAAACCTGGACAAAGGGAAAAATAGTGCAGTATACTAACATCTTTAACAATTCTCCCCCTGATAGTGACATATCTTGCTTTTGAAGATCTTTTACGCTACACATCTGCGTCCCAATATACAGTTTCTTGAATGTTGTAGTGGGTAGGGCTTTTGTAAATAAATATGTTAGATTATCACTAGACCTTATCTATTGCACATTAATTTCACCATTATTCTGAAGTTCATGAGTATAGAAGAATTTTGGTGAAATGTGCTTTGTTCGATCACCTTTAATATATTCTCACCCGAGCTGCATGTCTGCGGCGTTATCTTGCGTATAATCTTGTGGTTTATTAACTGGTAAAGATAATCCACAAGATTTTCTGATGTGTTGTATCATGGATCTCAACCAAAAACATTCTTGATTAATTTCATGCATGGCAAGTATTTCTAAATGGTTGGAGGAGGTGGCCACCATTGTTCATTTTACTAACCTCCAGAATATAGCAGTATTTCCATAAGTAAATATATATCCTGTTTGTAATCGAGCTTTGTGAGGGTCCGAAAGATAGTATGCATCTGCATAATCGAAAAATTATGGTTCCAATGTTTTGGAATAAAATAATCTCATGTCACATGTCCCACGAAGATATCTTAATACATATTTAAATTCGTTCCAATGCCTTTTAGTTGGAGCTGAACTGTATCTTGCTAGTAAATTAACTGAGAAAGCAATGTCTGGTCGAGTATAATTTGCAAGATACATTAGTGCACCAATTGCACTAAGATATGGTACTTGAACCAAGCCGATTCTTTATTTTTTTCTTCTTTAAGCCGAAATGGATCTTTGGTCACTTCAAGCGACCTAACAACTATAGGGGAACTAAGGGGGTGTGATTTATCCATATGAAAGCGCTTCAAGACTTTTTCTATATATGTTGATTGATGGATTAATACACCATTTGAACAATGCTCGATCTGCAGGCCGAGACAATATTTTGTTTTCCCAAGATCTTTCATTTCAGAACCGGCTATTTAAGTAGTCAATTGTTTTGATATGAGCTCTGTAGGAGTCTCAAATCAAATTCAAATCATCGTTGCTCTCATATTATTACAAATCCAGTTGACATTATCCACCGCTAAGGAAAGAAAAGAAGAAAAAAAAATCTCATCTTGTTAGGCCACTTTTAAGGATTATGGTAATATAGCCTTGTGTATTCTTGAGTATGGATAAATGGGCCTGGTTATGCCACTTTTACTCACCAAAAAAAGTGGGTCTTGGTGATGGGAGGAGGAGGGGAGATGCGATAGTATGACATCAGAGATGCAATACCCATTGGTATTCCACGGGTTGACGAGTTGTCAGGAACCCCAGTTGGGTATCTTACCTTCTTTCCATTTAACCAATCATTCGACGTCAACATTCATTACCGTATTTTGTGGCCGATCTTTGCATCATTTGCTTATGATGTTCATAGACACTTGGAAGAAAATCATCATCTGGGTAGTATTTCGATCTCATATTTTTCCCTTATGTATATAATTAATATATATCTCTTCATTGTTATGTACAAGTACAATCTCATGAGTTAATTGTTCAATTGCTGCCCTTGCAAGGGTTATTAGTTCATCATTTAATCATTTCACATTTGTTTGCTCTTCAGGAGCATTGAATTTAACACTTTTCCTTTTTCTAGGAATTGTATCTTTTGAGCCAATAGGTCATTCGCGTTTTAATTATGGCTTAGGCTCATTGGTCACGCTATATTTCAATTTTCCCATTGGAATTTCAATCCGTCTTGTAAGATATTCTTGAAACCGGGTATATGTGATTTTGTAACCTTTGTTGAATCGATAAATGCACGGTAATCGATTTGCAAGATTTTGCAAATGGAATTCTCGCTGGACCTGTAAATTGGATTGCTTTGTAGATTCAAAGATGAGAAAATATGATTCGATCCATGTATTTCTGATCATTCTTACGATTAACTTTCTCACCTAATGGTGGGAAAAATATCTTCATTAAGCAAACAATCATACAAATGACGATAAAAACCTCCCTTGTGAGGCTCAATATAGTTAATAACGTATATGAAGATTGAAAACCAACATAAATACCAAGATGGCGTTGAGGACTGATTTAGTTCGATGAGTGGGTGCAGGGATTATCATGACTTTGTGGCTCACGGCAAATGTGAAATATTAGGTTGATAACCTAGAACAAGTTGTAATGGGGATAAATCTTGATTGGTTGTAGGACAAAGGCGAATTAAATTCCCTGCATGAATAATAGCATAGCCCCATGTCGATAAAGGAAATTTGGTATTCAAAAGTAATAGTTTAGCAATTAATTGCAGACGTTTGATATGGATTCAACCGGACTGTGCAGTATGAACATGAGCAATTGGTAGTAAGACATCTATTCGATAGACATACAATCAAGGAAGGCTTGAAATGAAAATTCACAGCATTATCAAGGCAATTGTCTTGATAGGATGATCGGTATGCCTTGGTAGATTATACGAAATTTAGTAATCTGGAAATGCAACATTCTAGGTAGAAAGAGGCATATAGACCATCTAGTGGACGTATCAATTATAATCTGCATGCGCTGAAAGGTCCACTAGGTGGGTGAGACAAACTCACAAATATTCCTTAAATCTACGTTCTAGAAATACGGGGGATTCGGCCTTGATCTGTAAGATGGTCCACAATAATTAATTTTCCTTGAGAACAAACAGTACAACTAAAGTCATGAGATTTTAAAATTTGTTTGCTCGTTAATGGATACCCAGTTAAATTTTGAACTATACAGTGCGCTCATTGAAGTCCAGTGTCGAGTCATTCATGCCCTGATAAATGCTTTTGGGTCATTGAACTACAGTTTATGTGTAAAGATTAAATTAACAGTTTATGTTGATATAATCCATATGATGGCACGATAAATCAATTTATTAAGATTGTTTGCTAAAAATAGGTAAATACTCATTTCCATTATGATTCATAGTTTCAATATGATATCTATTTCGACAAATATCCTTGAAACTAAGTAAATTTTGATTAGATTTATTAGAATAAAGAGCATCATCAATTTGAAACTTGGTGTCATTAGGCGAACAATAGTAGCTCTTAAGACATTTAATTAGGATTAACGGGGCTTTGAATAGTTTGAACATTAAACGGAACTAAAGTTAAGTTTGAAAGTATTTTATCACGTAAAATTATTGTGAGTTGTGGCGCAGTGTTTGCAAGACATACTATCCGGAGAATGTTGCCTCTATCTTCCAAAGAAAGACAAAATTTAAATAAAGAACTCGGTTTGTATTAAATATGTAATAAAAAGTAGCATAATAAGCATTTATGTTAATCAAGCACATTATCATCACCAATAAGTAATTGATTTTCACTTGGATCTTCAAAGAGAAATTGAGATATCAAAATGAGTTAAAGGTATTGTATCATCATTATCAATGAGATTGTTATTAATTTGATTGTTAGCTTCTTAGAGGGAGACTTGATAAGGATCATCAGGATCCATTGTCCCTTGACCATTAATAAAGTTTGTCTCAATTTGGTTACCCTTTCCTTTGATGGAGGCTTGATAAGGAATGATTAAATGAGTATTATAATTGCATGACCCGATGACCTTTCCATTACATACGTAGCATTCAGTCTCATAAACCCTTTTGTTATGTGGCCCAGTTGCCTTTTTCGGTAATATTTATGAATGATTTAGCTTCTGGTTATTGGAGTTGTTTTTTTTATTATGATGTTGATTATAATCACCATGATTCCAAGAAATATGGCGACCACGACTACGGCCTCGACCTCATCCATAAAAATATCCCACACCGCTTACGCTGCCTTACACCTAATCCTATTAGTTTGAATTGTGGTATTGGCTGGGCAATGATATAGATCTGTACCAGGGGCGAGATTGGTGATTTTTAACAATTCTCATTGATACGCTCGACTCTGAGGAGACATCACGATTAACTCGAAATATTTAGTAAAGCGGCTCTACATGTTGTTCAGCTGAGAGCATATTAGAGGCATGAGTGGTATATGTTTTCTCAAGCATGTCCTAATCCAAGACCTTTTCTCCACATAATTTTAACTGAGAGCTAATTTTAAACAAGGCTGAATTATAATTCAGCGTAGGCTTAAATCTGTAATGGAATGAATCGTCTAATCATAACGGGCCCTTGGAAGTATTACGGTCTTTTGATGGTCATAATGTTGCTTGAGCTTTTTCGAGGATCGTGGATATTAAGTAGTAAGATATTCACTTTTGAGGCTTTCATCAATATGATGACGAAGGAATATTAAAACTTTAGCACGATCCTGCTGGGATGCGGTATTTCCTTCTTTGATAGTATTTCCAAGATTCATAGCATCCAATTAAATTTCAACATCTAATATCCAAGATAAATAATTCTTGTTCGAAATATCGAGAAATGACAAATTGATGATAGTCATTTAGAATAAACAACAGTATATGAATAAAGTGAAAAGATATAAGAAAATTATAACTTAATAACTTAAAATTTAATAATAATATATAATTTAGCTCAAGTGGTAATGTTTTAAAATGAGAACTTGAGGGCTATGGTTCAAATTTCCTTATTATATCACATGGAGAAAAGTGCATATTTTCAAGTTATGAATCAATGACAGAAGAAATCTTTATCCACTTAGATTTTCATAACTTCAGGCTATGAATAACGTCCAATTTTATAGCTTCTGGCTATAAAATTTTCTTTAGAAAAGAAAGAAAAGGAAAGGAAGAAAAGGAAAAAAAAGCAGAAAAATACCTTTCATGACAATACCTTCTAGTTTGTGACTTTGTAAATACGAGACTCCGTGCTAATAGCATTATGTAAGAATGAAGAAATGAAGAAACTCAAAGAGCAAGACTCACAAGGTTCTTTTTTCTCCTTTTCTTTCATTATCAGGAATCTCATATATATATATAGAGGTAGAGGTCTTCATTAATACAGTAATAAGTACATCCATAATTATTCACCGATAAATGTATGGTCATTCACATTTCTCAATGAATTATTTATAACATTTTATAATTTTCCTCAAATTTTTTGGAAACCAAAGAGCCCAATTCTTGAAATTCCCAACTCAGTTGTGATAAGGTCGACCACAGAGCATCTCAATGGAGTCATCTAAAAATTGAGCGTCTAAGTATGCTTTATAAAGTCACTTTCAGATTTAGGCTAAAGTTTAGCTAGAACATCTCGGCGGTGAACATCTAAAGTTTTATCTGCTCGTGAAATCTATTCAAATTTTACCACTCTCTTCTTTAATAATTTACATCATATACCCTTCATTCATTTATATCCTCAAACACTATAAAATATTTATGAAATTGTAGTTGAAAAGTACATAGATAATTTGAACACTATTAAAAATTACATAGATAATTTGAACCTTCATTTCGAAGTAAGTCGACACAAATTTAAATACATTGAATATACCGAGCTAGTAGATGGGAGGTCATTAAAGTTAGAGCTGCATTTTTTCATTGTTTTGTCATAATCGTGACCCTTCGTAGTTGATAATAGTGTTGTTGTTCAGCGGACATATGTAGAAATGTCTTTTCCATAATGGCATCGTCGGCGATCATCTGCCGAAGCCTATCTTGCTCCTTGCCATATATCTTGGCACGTCTTGCAATTTCTAATTGCATATCCTCCCTTTGTGCTTGCTCCTTCAGTAATTGAAGCTTTTGCTCCTCATAAAAATTGTTTCTCTTTTCACTACGCCCCGGATAAATTCCCTTGAATCGTCTTTGAAATAGAATCATTAGTATTTGTTTGGACTCATATATATTTTGCATGCCTTTCTTTAGATGCTTTTCTTCGGAAGTCTCTTCCTTTGAAAACTAGCTGTTGCATTGCTATGGTCTCGATAAGTCAAAGATCAGTATCTCCTTAGGTTCTTATAAACGGGGAGAGGCATAGGGTTGCTTTGCGGTATAATCATCCACTTATCCACGGTATTTAAGCACCTCCCGACAATGATCATAAGTCCACACGGACTCCTAACATGCACTTGAAACATATTCTTAGCTTGCACTGACCAATAAAATAAAATTGAAATAAATAAATTTCTTAATATAACAATTGCTAAGAAAATTAAACAAAACCTATGTTACAAATCAGTTGATAGTAGCTCCACTTTGCAACCTGTTGCGATATGTGCAGTATCCACGCCATTTTGTCTGATAATGTAAGGATTCTATCATCGATTTTGGGTGAACATAAAGTTCGTGGTGGGTCGGCTTCACGACATTGGTCTCAAAACTTAGCCATCACTAGATCCCAACTTTGACATCGGTTGCCAATGCGATCACTTGGATCTTGGGTTATGAGTCATCTCTTGGGATATGTGATGACACGTCTTCCTCATTTAAAAAGACTTGCATGCCAAACATTGGAGGAGATGTCATTTTAAACTACAAAATCAAACTTAAATTAAGTGAATAAAAAATTATATTATAAATATTCTTAACCTAAAGATGAAATTAATAAACAAATTATTTAAATAGTTAATGGAATATTCAATGAAAAATATGTATGTTAATAGCGACAAAATCAATTAATTTATATCAAGTAAAACATTTATATTTAAATTTGTATTTTAGATTATTCACAAAAAATATAATTTATGGTTTTTATTTATTTATTAATCCCCCCATTTTATTTATAATATTATAAGTGAAACTAATTAGAAGTTGATAAAATATTTGTAGGATAATTATTTGGCAAAAATGGGTTTGGAGTGGCTTGGCGTCTTTTGGCGCTTTTTGGAAAACAACGGCGTAATGTTTTGTGGGCTGCAATTATTTTTTAAGTGCACTTCTCTGAACGACATCATTTTGGGCGCTCACGGTCTAAAAGCGTCGTTTTGAATCAGCTTTCACATACCCAAAATGAAACGACGTCGTATTTAAAAAAAAAAAACAATGAAACGACGTCGTTTTATCTCCTCCAGAGACAAAGCGGCATTGGTTTCTGATTAATGCCCGAATAGAGGAACTTCGTTCCGGTTTGCAGCGGGCGCAGGGAGACGAGGGGCGAAATTTGGCCGGCGGCCGGCTGGGGCGGGATTTGATCTCACGTGATGTTGGAGTAGCGGTGGCGGCGGGTGGTTAGGGTTTTGGGCGTAAACGAGCGGTGGGTGGATGTTGTGATTCTAGCGGGCGACCTGCGGCACACCCCGAGCCACGAGATTTTTCGATCGGCCCAAACGGTGCGGCAGCTTGACGACGGCGAGGTTGGCTTTCCTCCTCACTTCTTTATTCTTGAATCGTTTCTTGAGATTTCGATATGAAAATCTCAGATCTAAATTCTTCGTTAACGTTTAGTTCTTCTCTTTTTTTATTGATGTTGCTTTCGATTGTTGGGTTATCAAATTGGTTCATCGGTTTTTTGCTTTTTAGGGGAATCTCTGAAAGGAGAATGCTTTTCCTTTTTTTGGTTACGATTTGTACCACATCTTGCGGCTATATTATGAGGTAGAAGAGGTTTTCCAATTTTTGTGATGAAGCGGTTCTGACTAAATTTGCACAAAAAATAGTTTATCCTTTGTTCGCTGTGGCCAATCGTTTTGCTCCAATTATTGCTCTACTACTGGAGCTTTTTTTTTTTTTCAATTTAGCATATAAATTTAGAGTATTGCTCCACTACTGGAGATGCTCTGGAAGCGACTCCGGCCGGTGGAACAAAACATAGAAAAGAAGCTAAATGAATTAACTTTGGGTGGAAGAAAAACCGACTCTAGCAGGTGAACAAAGCAGATGGCATTGTGGTGGAGTGAACGAGTGGTCAATGATATTAATTGATTTGGTTGGATCCCAGCACGTTCATCCGACAAGCTATGGGAAAAGCCGAGTCAATGCCCACTCATTTTATGTCGGATTTAGAGGCAATCTTAAACCTGAACAATGAAAATCAAAACGAACGGAGATTCACGACATTTATTGTACGAGTGAACCATTTTGAAATCCGACTAGTCGAGCAATGTTTAAATAAATGACGAAATGGAAGCGTTTCTATCGAGTTTGGGTGTCGGGGAAATCTCGAGAAGCGATTCGAAGCTGCGGAGAAGGGGAGGGAAGATCAACCTCGATCGCCGTCGCCGATAAGCATGCGTGCCTGGTCGCCGCGGTGGCCGGAGTCGCTAGTCCCTTTGTCGCGTCGACACCACACGGCAGCCGGTCCAAATGCGGGGTCACCGGTCGCCGCCCGATAGCTCGAAATCATGTAGGCTCTCAGATCCCTGCAGCGCTGGGCGCCGGTGAGGCGGCTGCATCTTCCCCTCCCATTTGCAAAATGGGACGACAAACAGAGACTTTGATTTTGGGGAATGAGGGTTGGCGAAATGACGTCGTTTTGTCTCTGGATGAGATAAAACGACGTCATTTTGCAATGAAAGCAGCTCCCACTAACTCAAAACGACAACGTTTTGGGTATGTGAGCTCTGCTTCAAAACGACGGACCTGGACCTTTTTTAATCACAGCAGCCAGTTTTGTTATGAAGTAAATTTTTAAAAATCTTGCGGAGGCAACGGCGTCGTTTGGTCAAAAAAGAGCGAAACAGGCGTCGTTTTGATCCAAAGTCGTTTTTGCCAAATTGTGACCTACAAATATTTTTGCAGCTTCTAATTAGTTTCAATTTATAATATTATAAATAAAATAAGATTAATAAATGAAAAAACAGTAAATCATATTTTTTTTGGGGAATAAGCTAAAGAATCTACAAATTTAAATATTGATGTTTTTATTTTATATAAATTAATATATTTTATTGTCATTAACATACATATCTTTCATTGAATATTCCATTAACTAATTAAGTAACTTTTTTTATTAATTTTCCACCTTAGATTATTCATACTTAATTTAACTTTGATTTTGTAGCCAGAAAATGGCATCTCTTCTAGTACGGGGTAGGCGGGGAAAATCTTTCTTAAACGAGGAAGACGTGGTACTGTGCATTTCTTGGATGACCATAACCCAAGATCCGGTGATCGGTATTGGGCAACCGATGTCAAAGTTTTGGGAACGAGTTATGGCTAAGTTTTTGGAGACTAATGTTAGAGTTGACCTACCACGGACTTTATGTTATGTACAAAATCGATGGGATAGAATCAGACATTATTGTACAAAATGGTGTGGGATACTCGCACGAGATCGCCAAATAGACACTTAAAGTGGAGCTAACATCACCAAGTGAGGTCAATTATCTATTATTATAATTTTCTACAACAAAGATTTTAATGAAAATTTTATTTATTTCTAATTTTATTTTAACGGCGTGTCTGACTAAGATATGTTTCAAGCATATGTTAGGGTCAGGTGGATTTATGATCATTGTTGGGAGGTGCTTAAAATGCGTGATAAGTGATGAATTATAGCCAAGCAACCACAGAGCCCAGCTCATTTGTTTGGGGGCCTCATGATACTGTATCTCTTGACTCGGATCAAGGAATCGCCTGCTTAATCTGGCAGTTAATTTTCTCAGGAAGAGACCCCGGAAGAAAAAGCTTCTAAAGAAGACGAACTATAAGGCAGCGAGTCAAATGGAATCTCTTAATTACATTTGATCGGATTCGTGAATTATCACGAGTGAAGAAAGAATTTGTATGAAGGCGAAGCTAGTACGAAGGAGACGAAGCACGAGAGGGAGGATGTGCGACTAGACGTGCTAGACGTCTTTGAGAAGATAGGATGCGAAGAGACGAAGATGGGTTGGATGATCGTCGATGATGCCATTATGGAAAAGACATCTCATATATGTCCCTTGAGCAGCCTTACTATATTATATTCTATGAAAGCATATATGATTGGCAAAAGCAATGAAAAATGCTAGTAATCAAACTTTAATGTACTTCGGATTAGTATTTGTTTATTTTCAATGTAATTTCAAATTTTGTCCACGCTTTACTTTAAATGCAATATTCAAAATTATCATGTCATTTAGTAGTAAATGATCAAAATATCACGACTAACCCAAAATTTCATTTAGAAAACATAACATAACATGACAGATCAAAACATAATATTAAAATAAGGCAAAATCACTCGATAACGCCTTGTCCGTGTAGCGTCCACAGATGTGCAATGATGTCGTGGCGGAGGGCATAGTGGGTGTTTGAATCTCAAATAGCGCGGTTGGTAGCCATAAATTGATCAATGGGTCTCGGGCCTCTCGAGACTTCAATTGGGCCATCGGTTCCTAATGAGTCATAGTCGTCATTACCAGAAGCTATTGCAACAAGTTCATTGTCATCAACCCGCTCATCTTCAATTATCATATTGTGTAATATAATACACGCTTTCATGATAAAAGTCAAGTTTTCATGATGCCAGATCGAGCCGGTCCTCGAACGATAGCAAAATGAGCTTGAAGCTCCTCAAATGCTCGTTCTACATCCTTTCGATAACTCTCATGTTTTTTTGCAAAGAATTCGTGAGCCAACTCTTGAGGATGCGAAATTGATTGAGCAATTGTGCCCATTTGGATATATCTGAGTCGCAAGATAGCACATCCCATATATTGTAATGGTTGCCCGTTATGGTATAATTTCTTTGAAGGGTCACATCCTTCTGAAGTTCAGCAAAACGGATTCAGAGGCGTCCCGAGTACATTAATATCATTGTTGGGCAGAGCATGCGAAAAAAAACATGCCATATCCACAAGTCGGAGCACGGCCGTGTGTGGGAGCACACATAGTTTGCCGTGGACATGGGCCGATACATTCAAGGAGTACGCCAATACGCTTCCACACCCAACGACGCAACTAAACTCCGCCTAACATTCCAGAAAGCCACGTTGATTAACTTTCCGTGAATGTACTTAGAGATGTCACCGTTGATCCGAGATATTCAGCCCAAAATTTCTACCACCCCCCCGGCGCGTAATCAAGCTGACACACTGACATTGTGGTCTCTCCACTCGACATACTGTCGAAAGGAGTCCGCAGACATACCAGATATGCAAGATGCAAAGCGTGGCAAAATTATTTGCTCATCTGGATAAACCCATCAGATCGCAAGAAAGATTTCTTCTTCGCACAAATAAATCATTGTAGGCCGTTGGAGCGCATAAAACTGAAACATAGGCCGACTTAAAACGAAAGCGCCCGCGAAATAATGGCAAGTGTTTTGGTCGAGACCGGATTCTCAACGGCAACTACTAGCAATTAACGGCCGCCAACCCTGGCCAACACGCCTGCATCGCTCACCGATTCTATCTCCAAAGCCCGCACTCCTATGGAGTTTGTCTTTCAACCCGATAGCCGCGCTGAACCATGTGGTTTCTTCTTCATCCGAAGAAGATGAATCATTCAAAAGACGCTTAGTGCTTACTCATTTTTTCCCGAGTAATGTAAAACTCGATGTGTGTGAAATTCTATGACATCCTCCTCAATTTATGGGGACGTTTTAAGCTCTTATCGCACCGAAATGCATGTGCCGTGTTTCGTGGATTTCCAGACAAGTCAATACAGATATCTATAAGAGACCAACTTATCACTTTTTGAAACCCTTCGACGCTACGCGACAAATCACCAACGACCGTCAAATCATCCAGAACCCGAATGAAACTTTATGCTCCAATGCGATTTCATTAAATCACCGTAGTTACGCCAAATAACTGCGTAACCCGATGGAACTTTTTATAACTCCAATGTGATGTGAGAAGTCAATCAGTGACATGTTAAATCACTGAAGATTTATCAGCTTTTTGTAACCCCAGTATGATTTGAGAAATCAACAAAATTATTTTTCATTATTTTTATGCTAAGTACAAAATTTTTTAAATTAATTAATATTTGTAACCCAAAAAGTCTGCCAACTATTAAAATTAAGAATTCAAAACATTTATATTTATTTTTATCAGATGACTAAATATTTATTACTATTTTTATTTTTAATTGAATCTTATTTTTATTCTTAAATTTTAATTAAATATTTATTTATCTTTTAAATCAAATTTATATTGTAATGAGCCGATATAAACGAACAAAGCCATGCACGACGTGAATTATTGTTAATATATTAAATCGAATGTGATTTGTGATGTATTTAAACTTTACGCCACCCATTTTAAACGCTTTTACCTAAAAATTTTGGTCAAATTTCAAAAGAACTTTTTAGAAAGAAAAAATTTTAAACGCTTCGCTAACTACCGAGACGCCGCACCCAAATAATAATATCCATGAAAGTGGGCCCCCAACATAATATCCGGCCCATAATTGAATCGATGACCCGGTTTCATCCGTGCCCGGCCCACATATATATGGGCACGGATCCTCAGTTTCATGGATCTTCCCTCGCATTTGAAGCGGCTTTGGTGCAGTAAAGTTCATCATCAATGGAGAGCATCTGCCCAATAGATTCACAGTTTTCCCGTGAAATCTCTGCTCTTCTCGAACCTCCTTCTGCCCACCAACAACAGGTACTTATTCTGTCTCACTCTCGTGGTGCTAAAAAATGGAAGCACTGATTTTTCATGATTTAGTACAGCTGTCTTACCTATATGCTCCACTCTAAGTGTTTCTACATGCAATTTTTCTTTTGAATTGGGATTTTCATATTGTTTCACTTCTGAGAACTGAAGAACTCAAAGGTTTTCTTTTGCTTTTTCTTGCCACCAAACAGAGTGGTTAGTTGAATCTGCAAAGGGTCTCTCTGCTACTGTTTCTTGATCCTCATTTATGCTCTCTTCTAAATGACTGTGTTGAACTTTGTTTGACTCATTACTTATTTTAATTTGAATTTAGAACATTTTGACAATCTTATAAGAACGAGGCAATATCGCGGTTTGAAGGTCAAACACAATGGCGAACTCGGAAAGGGTATGTTGTGGTTATGTATAAAGCTGTAATTTAATTTAGACAAAAAAGAAAGTGGATTGGGCTGTTTTGAGTCAAATTCATATGTATTTCTTGCAAGAACTGTGTCGAATTACATGGGTTGTCAGTTTGTAAACACTGGTGTGAACTTTTTTATGTTTGATATGTTTCTGCAAATATTTCTCTACAGAAAAGTCTCCATGATCAATTTGATGAATAAAAAATGAATTTTATTGGACACGAGGCAGATTTTATGTAAAGGATTTGGAGAACAATATATGGACTTGATTTAACCAGTTGTATTTATTATGGGAAGAGAATTTTATGGCAACTACAAATTCAGAAGAATTAGGAACAATGCCACTAGTATGGATGTTCACTTGTATTACTATTGGTAAAGCTGTTTTAGCATTAGCTGGCTTGTACATTGTTTTAGTTGTCGTCTGTATTGATTTATCTGGCCCATTTTTTATGGGGTGAACTCAGGTGTCTATGCGGACTCGGATTTTGGAGAAGGGGAGCTTGTCTTAAAGGACCAAATGCTAGTGGGTGCTCAGCATTCATTCCTTCCTTATTTTTGTCTTCAAGTAGACTGTTTATTCTTTCCCAAGGCTTGTGCTTTTTCCATTTTTTTTTTCATGTTTCAGATCGACTGTTTAGTGTGTAGCTACTGTTTCCGTTTTATTGGCTCAATAGAACTTCAAATTGGAAGGAGACTCTATTTGCAAGGTCTAGGTGTTTCCACGAGTAATGGGTGTGGTAGGGAGACATTTTCACACAATTCACTTGATCATTGTCAAGCTGATTCATCTGAGGATGTAGACAATTGTTACATGGAAGAGCATGATGAATTGAAAGAATGTACCTCCAGCGGCTCTAAAGTTAACTTACCTTCCTTGAAGGTTGGTGGAATCACCAATGAATGGTGAATCATCATTGCCTTACTCGGAAAAATTCCCCTTGCCTTCAACCATTGCATGTTCTGGTGGGTGTGGAGAAGCTTACTATTGTAGGTAAGATAGCCTAATATTGTGCTTCATTGCAAAGAAAAATTCTCATATAAACTCTTGTTTATTTGTTTATTTTTTTTGTTATATATTTTCGTTAACTACCTTATTGCAAAGAAAAATTGTCATATAAACTTATGCTTATTGGTTTCTTTATTTATTTTTCTGCTAATCATGCTGCACTTTAACAAGCTTTAGTGAAAATATAAGTCAAAGAGAGGGGATTCTAAAAATATGAGTTTTTGGGCTTATCATTTAGGAGAAAATTGAACTCAGAATAATTCTCATTAGACGTTTTTAAATTGTTTCAACAGATGCTACTAGGTTCCAATTTCTGGAATAAGTCATCGCTTCATGCGATGAAGACAACTAACTGATGCTTTGTACATTACCTAAACAACAATCATTGTTGCTTTTTTCCTTTCATTTTATGTGGGATGTGCTTCTTTAGTATGTTGTACATAACTGTGCATGAGGTGTCCAATATGGCAACCTAAGAAAAAAAAGGAGGGTTTGTTTCCATTACACATCACAACATGGCAAGAAAAAATCGATTGGAGTGTCCTTAATATGTAGCTGAAAAAGATTAATCTACTGATGGAGATAACTGCTTTTTTTTATGAGAGTCCTCCAAAGTGTAGCTTATCTCACTTATATAATGGGAGATTGTGTTACTCCTGTTCCACCTTACTAATGTTTTGAATCATATGTAATCATATTGTCAAACTCTCTGTAGTAATTATGCGCGGAATCTGATTGGGAATCATCTCATTCTTTACTTTGTACTGGAGAGAAGTCCGAATCAATAAGTAGGGAGGCACTTTCAAAATTTATTCAGCATGCTAATGGTAAGGCTCTAGCATATACATGTTTTCCACCAATAAAATATATTGGTCAAGCCATCATTTTTTAGTTATTTGTTCTTTACTTTTCTTCTTATTCTTTCCCTCTTTCTCTTTTCAGAAACAAATGATATTTTCCTCCTGGCTACCAAGGTATGTTCTATTGTGATGCGTGTAAGACATGTCTGCTATGTACTAGTACAATGCCAATAGTCAATAACAATATTCATTTGGGTTCTATTTTCAGGTGATTTGTTTCACAGTTTTAAGGTACAAGAAGTTGAAAACAGCTCATCTCAGAGAACAAGAAAAATTCACTTCATCCATTGTTTTGAAAAATTATGATCTACCTCTGCTTTTAGAAGCATGGAAACCTATATCGATGGGATACAAGAAAAGGTCAATATTAACTCTACACCTCATTATATGGTATTTAGGTACAATTTTTACTTATTGATATTGCAGAATGTGGTTCAGCTCTGTAGCAACATTGTTTATTGAAAAACCCACAAGGTTTTAAATATGCAGTCATAGTATATTCTGTTGGAAATAGTTATAGATATGATGAATTACTAATGCAGCTTTGAGGACCATGTATGTGAAATATTTGTGGAATCTGCATATTTTCGTGGAATGTGTTTGTTTACATATTATTCACATTAAAATGTATGCTATGTATTTGTAGGGCTATAAAATAAATGGAGCTTTCTTGACAGCTTGTTTAAAACTTATTTCAGTAGCAAAGCCCAGAGAATACTAGTATGTTGTAAATATCCGAAGTTGGAAACCAGTCAAGTTCATTTGGTTTGGCTGTGATGTGTGGTCTCATGCTATATGATAGTAAAATAGCTTTGCTCATATGAAAACTGGCTTATAGGGACATTTACCATAAGAGGCAGACTTTCAGTTTTGAAAGGAAAAGGTTCTTTCTTTAGAGTAGCTTAATATTGGACCCTAAATGATTAGTTGGTATGAATTTTTGTTGAGATATGGTTGAACTATATCAGGAATCACATGCACATTCTTCTTCTAGGGTGTGGTGGACTGCATTGCATTGCCAGATGATGTTGATAGTTGTGATGAAGCTGCATTTAGAGCACAATTAAAGGAGCTGGCATTCACGGTAATTCTTTCTCATTTAGATTCTGCATGTATTAATGTGAAATAGTGTGTTCTTAATCAATCATTCTTCGATTACTGTACTTACACAATTACCAATAACTAATGATTATATTTGCTCTTATCTATCTCGAGAGTATTTGAATAGCTTACGGATACATTAAATCAACATCTTGAACTGCAAATGGTTACATTTATAAATTCAAATCACGTTATCTATTTTTAAATGCAGTCACTAAAGCTCCTTAAGGAAGCCATCTTTTGCAAGGGCTGTGAGCCATGTATCCTTTCAAGTACTAAAGAAATAGATCATCCCTCTTCCAAGTCATCATGCTGCTTATAAATTAATTGCTAATGACTTACCATCCTTGACTTTTGAGAAGTATTCCTCGAAATATACGGGCATATTATTGGCATGTTTGAATTAAATAACCTGTAAGTTCTGTAATCTTTTTTTGCTTGTTTACTTGGCACCCCTTGTTCACTTCTTGTGTACTATGGTACATATATGTTTATCTCTTCCTGTAAGTTCCTTATGTATATATTTTTATGTGCTTTTTACATGTGTCAGTGATTTGGTTGTGGCATCTCCAGTGGAAGATTATTTTTTATACATTGATGATCTTCCATACCCTGAAAAGGTTAGGCTACAATTTATTTTTTTTAACCAAAACAAAAGAAAAATTATGCAGTAGAAATTCTTATTGCTACTGATTTTATTTTCTCTTTTCTATGACAGAAAAAGGTCGAGGAAATCACAATTGACCATTTCTTGATATTTTGGTGATGATTAAGAGTTCACCCTCGTAAGGTCAAGGTAAAATTGAATTTCAAACAGGATTTTGCTAAAATGTGTTCACAACTAGTATAGATCCTCATGCCTTGAGCTTCCAAGAAATTTATACTTAATCTCTATGTGAAGAGAGAAAATAGAGAATTCCTAATTTTATTATTTCCACAGAATAATGAATCTAGTATCTACATTACATATTGGACTTATATATATACACACTCATAGGACCTACAATACAAGAGGGACAATAAAGGAAAAGACTGCATAATATCTAACACTTGTCGGGAGCATGCAGTGTCATATGCACCAAGCTTGTTACAAATGTATTTAATTCTGCGACCTCCGTAGAGATAAAAATAGTAAAGACGTCTGCAATGATCATTTGAATCGGGACAAAACCAGTAGCCATACATCCCGATGCGATTTTCTAATGAAGTGGCGCCAACTTCAATGTGTTTCGGGTCTCATAAGACCTGACGATGCACATGCAGGCACTTCATTTATCACTGGGATGAGCCTTCATCCGCTTCATCCTTTCCAAATCTCTTAACCCCGAGAAGGTGTCTCAAATGGCATGAGTTCACACAAGCCACATGCCATAAATGATACTTCTACTTCGCTAGATCTAGCCACTACATGTTGTTTCTTTACTCTTCCGTGATATTAGGTTACACCAATGAATACACACACCGTTTAACGTCGACCATGCAGCGAAGCAAATTTAATTCAGACCACAGAATTAATAACCTGCCAAGCGACTTATTCGTATACAACACACCTCGACTGTGTACTTTTAATATATCAAGAATATGGATTACAAAGATTCCAATGGCTATCAAGAAGATGGTGATCAGAGGAATCGACTAACAACACTTACCGGAAGGAAATGTCCGGTCGAAAATTGCGAGATAATCGCCTTACCTACCACCGCCGATATCTCCTAGATCTCCGAAAGACTCCCTGTCTCCGGGTACAAGTTTTGACATTAGGATCCATAGGAGTGCTTCTCAACCACATACCTAACATACCGGTTTCTTCCAAGATGCTCCCAAAGTATACTTCGTTGGGAGAGGACTACACCCAGAACTCGGATCGAGCTATCTCACCCCGTAAACTACTCGAGCCCCCAAGTCTTTAGTCTGAAGTAGTGAAAAGACGCCGCTTTTAGCTCGAATATCATCCCGATCACGCCTCGTAATGACGATGTCATCCACATAAACAACCGTATAAATACACTCCATTCAAGAGTTAAGTGATGATAAAACCTGAATTCGGTCACGATCGCGGGCATGCCAAATTCTTGAACAACATAACTAAACGGCTAAACCACGCCGGCGATTGCTCAAGCCATATAAAGAGAGCGGCGAACTCGCACACTAAAACTGTGTACTCCCGAGCAACAAAACTGTGTGGTTGCTCCATATAAACTTCTCGCGAGATCACCACGAAGGAAGGTATTTTAATATCCAACCGAAAAAGCCGCCAGAACACATAGCAAATGGTATGGAGAAGCAGACGCGACATATAATCTTGGCAACGGAGAAGGTGTCACCATAATCAGAACCATAAACCCGAGTATATCCTTTAGCAACCAAGCGGGCCTTAAGGCGATCAACTCGACCATCGACTAACCTTAATCCGTGTGACTCAACGCCAACCAATCGGAAACTTCTACCAACCCGGCAAACAACAAGATCCCAAGTGCCGTTGAGGCGTGAGTACCATTTCATCTACCATTGCCTGTCACAAATTTCGATGGAAAGTGCCTCATTAGTGTTCTTAGGAAGAGAAACTATGAAATAAGAATAAATGCAGTAGGTGGAAGATAATCGATGGTAACTCAAAAAATTGTAAATAGGATGAGGATTGCTAGTAGAGCTTGTGCATCTTCCAAGAGTACCGGGCAACACGCCAACAGCAAGAGCCGGGGTAGGAGAAGCTGAAGGGAGAGGAAGTGAGTCAACAGGGGCCTCGGCAGAAGGGAAAGGAACAACGGCACGGTGACGGCGATGATAAACCTGAAGGGGACGAGAAGATAGATCATCAAATCTAGATGAGGAGATGATAGGAAGGGGTAAGACTTCAAAGAACGTGGAAGAGACTAAGAGGAGAAGAAGAAGTGAGCCTCATACGACATCGCGAGGTAGTGGCTGATGAGTCTCGAGGAATAATAACGATAACCCTTCGTTCCGGAGTAGCCTAGGAAGATGCAATCACTTTCGTGGCCTCGGGCCGAAAGCTTGTCTTGTCCCTGAGTGGTATCACGAACACAAAGCAGCATAACCAAAAACACGATGGCGAAATAAAGAGGTTGGTCAAGGAAAAGAAGGAATGAGGAATCGAAAGCATGTACACAGAGCAAGGGCATACGATAATCAGTCAACAAGCCGTAGTTACGTCCCCCTAAAACGTAAAAGGAACATGATGGAAGAGGAGAGTACGAGCTGCCCTAATAAGATGACGATTCTTACATGCAAATGCAATCCCATTTTGTCGGCGAGTACGAAGTACGTTAAGATCAATAAGGATCCACGTTGACATAAGTAAATGAAATAAAGGGTGCAGAAAAATATTTTCTGCATTATCACTACGAACACAGCCAATAGAAATATCAACTGGTAAGAATTTCAGCATAAAATTTCCTGAAAATAGAAAATAACTCACCCGAAGCCATTAAAATAACTAAGTACATCGAATAGTCATCAATGAAAGGGATAAAATATCGAAAGCCTAGTAGACGCAAATCGACAAGGACCCTGCAAATATCGTTGTGGGATACGGCAAAGGAGATCGTTGCCCATTATTCAAACGCTATGGGAACGACACGAGTATGTTTCTGCCGATGGACTCACACGCAAAGGACGACAAAGTGGAAAACGAGGACCACCTTCCGAACTTGGGGAAGACTGTGTGGTGCCCGACGACCGCGGGATGAGGAGGAGCATCGCTGGAAATGCAAACTCCGCAGAGAGATGATTGCAGGTGAGGTGGGCAGAGGCCCCGGTGGACTCACGTCCGATGCCAATCGTTTTCCCGCATCTCTGGCCCCGTATATCACAAATTTATCGTAAAAAAATAATGGAACAGCTTAAGAGGCATTTAGTGATTTTACTGACAGAAATAAGATTAAAATGACACCTACAGAGGAAAAGACATAAGTGAGAGGTAGGGAAGGAGAGGATGAGCTAAACCAATACCTTTAGCCAATACAGCCGAGAACCATTAAGGTACGTGAGAGAGGTAAAGTAGGGGTAGTAGTAAGAGAAGAGAAAAGATCTTTATTACCAGAAATGTGATCGGAAGCACCAGAGTCTAGAATCCAGGGTCCAAGAGAAGAGGTGTGAGTAAGGGCAAAGTAAGAGGCACACGGCCTGGGGCAACAGAGGCAACAAAAGTCGACTGCTGCTTGACAACAAGAAAGGCATCATACTCACTGGGTCGCAGGGAACACCCCGAGATGTGCAGGAGCTCAGTCCGGGGCGATCGAGAATCGGGATCAAGATCACTAGCCAAGGCGGGAGGGCGTCCATGCAATCGGGAGCAACAACGACACAGCTAAGCTATCGCACAGGGTACAATGAGGACGTTGCCTCGACTCCTGGGTACCACTCGCCCTCTGGTTGGTGGATGAGAAACTAACAATGTGGCTAATTCCAAAGAGCTATCGATGGCAAAAAGTCTCTGCGGTAGAGGAGATACTGAGGAGGCGAAAGAAAAACAATATCATCCAAGGATCTAATCGATGGATCGCCAAGAATCTAATTCGGCGGGTCTCAAGATCCGACGGAGGCCACGAGAGTAAGGACCATGAAGAACTTGTCAACCCGCGCTTGTCGAGCCCCCAACGCTACTCAGTAAGAGGCATCAATGTCGAACTCCTCCTAAGAGAGGCAATCCGCCAATATAATTAGATGATCCATGTCTTGTCAAGGATATTAACACAGCGTAAGCCACCTTATAAAGACGCCTCGGATATCATTCGTGTATAGAGCTGGCCTCGATTCCAAAAACTTAGAACATGTCTTGTAAGCCCGAAGATGAAGGCAAAATTTTGGATCAACCGACGCCATAATACGCCATATGGCCAGGCATCTATTTTCTTCCAAAGGCACCTTGTCAACACTAGGTACAAGATCCAATCTGTAATAAGACGATCCTCATAACCCTCGTCCCATGAACCGTAGAGTTCCACGTGTCGACCAGAGAGATAATTCTCACTACCAAGCAATTTTTCCGATGTATAAGAGAGATCCGCAGATAAATGTAAGAAAATGTGAATTTTTAGCCGCTACATCCACCGAACCCGAGATCGAACCACGCTTGATTGAAGAGAGCCCTAATAAGAGGGCGAATCACGGCTGTGGAGCTTGAAGATGAAGAAAACGGGGACCCAAACCGTAGAGAATACAACTGAAGATGAACTGAAGCCGACTGAAGATGAACTGAAGCTGACGGCGGAGGCAAAAAGGACCAAAAGGTGGAGAAGGAGGGCTCTGGGCTCGGGACCGCCGGGAGGGATAGAACACTGAAGACGGCGCCTTGACTTACCCCGTGTGTGGAGTCCCGTCGGCCGGGAGCGCGTGGCCGCGCCCACAAGCCGGGCGCTGTGGCCCGGCAAGCCGGCCGAGAAGAGCCGCGTGACGGCGCGCGTGTGCTTTTGGTCGTCGCAGGCTGGCACCGGGTAGACGGCCTCAGGCGCCCTCGAACTGCGGGTTTTCGGCCGGAGAAGAGCTTCCCGAAAAGTCGCCGGCGGCAGTGACGGCGGCGGCCGGCGGCGGCTGCGGCGGTGAGAAGGAGATCCGGCGGCGGAGAAGGAGATCGGAATGAAACACGATCACCCAAAAATTAGGTTTTCTCTCTTGGCTCTGATACCATGTGAAGAGAGAAAATAGAGAATTCCTAATTTTATTATTTCCAATGTATCAATGAATCTAGTATCTACATTACATATTGGACTTATATATATACACACTCATAAGACTCACAATACAGTAGGACAATAAAGGAAAAGACTGTACAATATCTAACACTCTCTTTCCTTTTATAGGGTGAGTTATTGTGGGGGTGATTTGGATGTCTATTTTGCTTTCTTAATATAAGAACTAAGATTTTACCAAAAGAAGGCAATATTCTGAATTTTGTGTTAGGTACTGCCTTTTTTCCTCTGCAGAGTTGTATGAACCATTCCTGTTGTCCTAATGCCGAAGCATTCAAACGAGAAGAGGTGTGTACAGACCAGGAGTTGCAAATTTGCATTTGTTTTTGTTCTTGGTAAAAATTGGTCTGATCTTTGCATTTCTTCATGTTTCACACCCATGGATACACTCTCTACAGCTGTAGAGTGTCTGAATTGTGTAGTATGTTGCATGCATAAACCCAGAGGGATCAATATTAAAATTTCCCCTTATCTTCAATTAACTGTTGCTTGGATCAATATGGTATTAGTCTCAGGCATGAATGTCGGTAAGGGCATATGATGCTTGAAGGCGTTGACCTGTAATGCTGTTTGTAGTTTCATCATTCAAAAAACTAAAGGTTTAAGAGTCTCATGTTTTGTGCACTCTTCTCATATTTATTTTCAATTGCAGATGCAGAGATGGCCATAACAATAATTGCCCTCAGGCCAATTTCCAAACAAGAAGAGGTGATTCTTTCATTCCATTTGCAACACTTCTTATGACTACTAAATGTTGATCAGGGGTCATCAAAACTTTAAATAATTGCCCTCAGACCCATTGTCTCATTCCAGAATTTTTATCAGAGACAAAATAACCATTAACATCCCAATACTGTCTTAAATTTTCAGGTTACCATTTCATATATAGATGAGGACCTTCCATTCGATGAAAGGCAAGCACTACTTGCAGATTATGGTTTCAGATGCAAGTGCCCCAAATGCTCAGCGGAAGAACCATAACCAGAACAACAAACTGGGTAGAACTAAACTTTTCAAGAGAGGCTATGAGACTATAAAACCTTCTAAGAATATGAATAGTCTTAGAGTTTTACTATCAAATTTTTGAGAAGCTCATAGGCCAGCTTGTGGTTCAATTATTAGCATCTTCAAATGATCATTCTTTGTCTTTCATTATTTAAACCTGAAAATATTTAAGTAACCTTTGAGTTTCTTAAAATGTTCCTCCATTTCCTTGTTGACATTATCCGGCTAATGTTCATAGGATAATCTCTACATATTCCGTGTTCTGTGAAGAGGTACTCAAAATTTTAATGATAAAGATCTGATTTTTTTTTAACCTCCTTTACTAGTTCTTTTAGGTGTCTATTTCATATATCAAGTGTTTTGAGTCTTTTTGACAACTAAACACTAAACACTTGAGTTACAATGCCTATCAAAACTCATACCTAAGACTCCTCCCCATCCTATACCCTATCGTTTAACATCGTGATAGACAAGTATTTGGAGTCTTTTTAGCTCTCCTATGAGCGAGACTTCTAGATTTCTATTTGAAACCCAAAAAGTAATGTCAAGAGGGTAAAGATAATCAAATATAATCAAAATTCTTAAAATTTTATATATTATTAAGTTTATTAGTATTTATATAATAAATAAACTTAAATAAATAAAGAATTAATTTATTAAATTTAAACCTATTTTTTATTTTTTATTCTTCTCCAAAGTAAAACTTTTCTTCCACTTTTTCTCTCTTGAGCTGTTTCATGTCCTTCCCTAACTCAAAATTGTGGTGCTTATGGGTGGATCTATGTTCAGATTTAATTTAGACCAAGCTAAAATAGTTTTTACCTGAGAGCAAAATTCATATTTCCATACATATATTTAAGTGAACATAAAAAAAAAAAAACAAAAAGAGATGGGTGGGGAGTAGGAAGGGTGGGGGCAATTCCATGTCTTCCATAATAAATGTTAAAGAAGATGCCTCCATTTGCCAATCAGAATCCGTCATTTTTGTTACTTCTAAATCACATAGCATAGCTACTCACGCTGAAGAAACAACATTGCAGACTCCTGAAAATGCACAAATCCCATATTATCCCACAACTTTGTACAGAGAGAGAGTTAAGTAAAAATCCCAGTTCCCTTCTTGTTCTGGAACTACGCCAAAATAAATGCCAGCAGTTTTTGCAGCTAAGCTAAGATTATTATTATTATTACTATTATTATTATTAAATATCGTACGGTATCAACATCCACCATCTCCCTCCTCGACCCCGTCTACGTCTACATTCTCATCTTCACCCTTATACTGCAAGGCCGTCACTTGCTCATTATTAGATGCTGAATTCTAGTAAGGTGAACGAACAGTTACTTCGGTTTAAACTCTCAGTGCCCCCCACCCATCAAAAGAGCCCAATTTTTGGTCAAAAGACTGAATGCCCCCATCAGAATTGAACATTGGGAATATTTTTTTAATGCAAAGCTAGGTATGAACTAAAACTGGCTAATACCTGGAAATCATGCAATGCCAATAAGGTAAATAATAATAAGCTCAGCAAAAACAACAAACCTGTAAATAAGCATTTTGAGGGTGAGGAGGCGGTGGGGGAGGTGGCAATAAGTGTCGAGGGGATCTCTACACGTAGCAACTTATCCACTTCTAGGAGGCAGTTTCAAATAATTTCCAATCTTCTCCGCGCTTCAGCTGTCTCAACTTCATCAACTCGCATGAGCAGCCATGCTACGATGGCAACAATGCCCGCACTCCAAAGCCTTCATCAACTGCACATTCATCATGTAAAGGATGAGGATGAATTTCACTAATAGCATTCACACTCAGTTACCCCCATTAACAAGTATCTAATTAGCTGAAGCAAGACCACGGAAACTAGAGAATTTTCTTCACAATGTGATTTTCAAACCCATGATTAAAAATGAACAAAGCCTCTAGATCCTCTGATTGACTTTGTGATCGCTCAAGCAATACCCATCAGGGGCCCCAATCCATGTTTTTAATACTTCAGATTAGGAGTGTAAACGAGTCAAGCTACTCGAGCTCAACTTGTAGAATACTAAAATTCGACTCAGAGTTAATCAAATCGAGCTCGAGCTCGAGCTCAAGTAGCTCGAGTATCTTGTCAAGTCGAGTTCAAGTATCAAAATATCCAACTCGAGTTGCTCGCGAGCTTAATCGACCTTTGCTATTTTATTAATCTTAATCGAGTCAAATTCAAGTTGATTTCGAGCCAAGTCGAGTTTGAGTAGCTCAACTATTTTTCAAGTCGAGTTTCGAACATCTAAAAAAAAAAAAGCTTGATCGAGTTTCAATCGAGTTCGAGCTTCGAGATTTTTAATAGAGTCAAGCTCGAGCTTGGATCTGTATCAACTCGATTACACCCCCTACTTGATGCACCTACTTTTATTTTCTTGATAGAGAGATATGCAAGACTAATAACACCAGATGCCTAATTACTTGCATGCAGATGGAATCTAAAGTATAAAAACAAAATGTGCTACCAACTAAAAATGAACAGTTTGGCATGCATGTCACTAACAAAATATAACAATAATGGACACATAAGGGCAACACCTTGACCTTCATTGTGTTTTTGAATGGAGAATGTAATTACTGGCTTAATATGGCTGTCTTCCCAGGGCAGAATTCATGGAAGCAAAATGTTCCAGCAGCTGCTGCCCATGCCACATACTGTGGCAACACTTCATTGGGCACCAAACACATGCTCAAAATTAGTTAGAGACTGTAGCTGCATGGATGCTTACAACCTTCACCTCCTGTTTCTAATACAAACTAAAATTATAAAAATAAGGGTACCTTATCTGCCAAGGGAATGCCAGTAGAAATATTCTTCCTCTTATGCTTGCCCCTGCTTTGATAGGCTTACTGCCAATACTCTGCGGTCCAAAACCTCAGCTTCCTTTTATGCATTAATTGAGCATGCATCTTCCATCGAGAAAAAGCTTCTGATCTGGTTGTTGCTAGAAACTTCTCCTTTTGGCTACTTTTCCTGGTAAAATACAAAACTATCACTACTGAACACAAAACTGATGTACTACATCTCATAATAAATAGCAATCATCGCTACACTCCAAAGCAAGCATGGTGCTGTAAAGGTAAAATGAAATACAACATTTATAGCATTTAGAATGTAAAAGAACCATTGACTAATAATTTTGGTTTAAAAATAGTTAAGGAATCCAAACAATACATAATCAAGGACACACAGGACAAATAGACACTACTGCATCTTTTCAAAATGTTAGGCATGAACCAGAAGAACCACCAACCTTATCCCAACTACCTAAATCCATTTCTACAGATCAAGGTTTGATCCATTAAAATTTTATTATTTTTATGGGTTTGATCCTGATGTCTACCATCTAAAAGCTAATCCTGCACTCTTCTGGTAGGAGAAAATAGATCCTTGCTTACACAGGAACTCCTACAAATGCCAAGCGATATAGTCATGGTCCCTCAACCTTTCGTCATCTTTTTTTTTTTCTTGGAGCTGTCATTTCAGATGAGCCTTGAGAACATCCTTGTCACATCATATAATGTTAACATTTTCTAAGTTCAAATATTTTGCAGGGATCTAGGAAAGGCATAATTCACAATAACATGGCACTAAAATTATCTCTCTTTTAAATTTCAACTTAAACCAGAGCTTACAATAAATATGTCAATTTAAGTAAACCTGGTTTTGACCCTTCAGCAGCATCCAGATTACTGTGCACCCTTTTTCTGTTTGGAGAAGCTTTAATCTGCTGCTCATTCTTAGGACTCAGTACACAATCGCCGGTGGGCTCTCCATCACTCAGAATGTCGATGCTTGAGTCCCCTTATTGGCATGTTTAGAAGTATCTGAGATAAGCTGATTTCCTTAATCCTGAAGTTCTGCTTCTGACCTACATATTCCAATAAATACTACCTGAGCAAAACTATCAACCTTGAAGAACATGTCATCTATCAGAAAATCAGACTAAAAATGCTTTTAAAGGAAAAAGAGCTTGAAAACACTGGTAAATAATATTAGAGAAATTACTCCTTCAGTCATCTTGGATTCAGAATAAATCTACTCATGTGCTTTGATGAACTTTAATTCTTGACGTAATCCCAGAAGCATCAGCAGCCCAGAGAAAATTGCAGGAATCACTCCATAAAGGAAGAGCACTTAGAGAAAACACATGAACTGAAAAAATCTTGATCATATAGTTAATACCTTGTAATCCTCTCTCTTGTATAACTGAGATTCAAGCTCCTGATTCCTGTGATGTAAGACTATCTTGCTTCTGACCTCTCCTCAAGGTAGGTCTTTGAACAACACAAAAAGGGGATTAGGGAAGAAAGTCTCAATATTCGAATTAAAATAATTAAGGACAGAAGGAAAGAGAGAGGGGGAGAGAGAGGGAGATAACATTGAGAGATTAAAAAAAAATGCATCATGACTCAATAGTGATCACCAAAAAATTTCAAAAAAAAAAATCAAAAAGGTAAGGGACAAAGGAACTGCCATATGACCCAGATATTGCCCTACTGTATGGTGTTAGTGGTGCATCCTAATTTTTTAACATGTTATAATCTACGATCAATGGAGTTACCTCCATTAGACAATAATTCAAAGTATAGTTATACCACATAACAATACATGCTATGCTTTTAGACATATACCCATACTTACCATAATTTAAAGAGAAACAAAAAAAGAGGGAGGAAGAGAACAAAATTGTTGTCCCACTGCCACCATTAAGAAACTGCATTTACAAAGAGATAAAACTGACCTCCAGTTGACTCTTGTGATCATCAAGCCTCTCAATATCTAACTGAACTTGTTTTAACTGCAATGTTTTCCAGCAAAAGAATAGGTCATATCAAGGTCAACAAATTTAGGAGCAACAATTTACCATCATCCACTCAAAAAAATTTTTGAAATTATTGAAACCTGCTCCCCGATAAAATTTTTGGAACCAGATGATGCCAGCTTCCCTTCTTTTAGTCTATCATCAGTTCCATCTGAAAATTTCAAACTTCCAGAAAAATCACTTTGTCCATCCAACTGCTGCTTCTTTCTATGTTTTCTGTCACTGCAGCACAAAATATTTAAGTATCTTAACTCATTATACGCGCAACATACAGAGGAGCAGGGAAATGAAGCTTGCAAAAGATCAACAACCCTGAAATCCAATACACAAAATACTTCTTGTTTTATTTATTTATTTTATAAGTAAAAGAGAACTTCTAATTTTTTTATTTGAAGCCAAAATATTTGCAATAATTTGTAAGATAAACCTCAAGAACTATTTATATTTGTAAGTACCTCTTTTTCCAACAGATCTGGATGGACTATATCCTGCAAGCAAATTCCAACAAACAAATCAAAGCTAAGAAATAAAATAGTGTTTAAAATTTTATAACTACCCTTAATTGAACCATTGTTATTGAACATCCAAGGCAAGAAAAGAGGGCAACAAAAATCAACTGTTAAGACCCACCATTTTGTAGCAATGTATAAACTTAACTCATCCATAACCAAAAGGAAACTTTAAGAGAATGCTACCATTAGAAGATGATATGAAAAGAGAACTATTCAGGATGCCATTTCTAACCATGAATAGGTCGGCTTCTTGCACCTCTTCCAGGGGAATACCTTCGTGGAGGAGACTGTCTTCTGTCTAGCCTATCCCTCAAGTCATTATCCCCGATAATCCCGCCTACCCGCAATAAGGAAAAAGATCTTTCTAGTAGGATGGACAAGGTGATCATGAATTCATATCTCAAGGTTGAAACAAGCAGAGGGCCCATAAATGATCATGGGGCTAAGCTTACCATTACATGGATAATATGAGTAACATAATTAATAATAGTTCCTCCTTGCCATCCAAAGGAGCCATAGAAAATAGCACCCTCATATAAAGAATAGATTGGAAATGCCAGTGTTTGAGCTTATAACATTGAGAAAAACCCTTCAAAACCATAGGCTAAATAGATAGTTGATAGTCGATATTCTTGTCCTCTTGACCCATAAGAAATTATAATGCAGTCTGTCTAGTAGAAATTTCTCCCAGGTGCCATACATATATATATAATGGATCCCATAAGCAATAAATTTAGTCTTTTCTGAATATATCTCCAGTAAAATCATGCTTCTTCCACGCAAGATATCCCTTCTCGCAATATCACTCAAGAAGAAGTCATAAATGATGTGAATGCCAAATGCTCCACCAACATATAGATTGCAGAACTTACTACATAAAACAATGGGATGTTTCACCGAACCTGCTTGTGATCTAATTCTTATGGAAGACAATATATTCCACAAAACCTAATTTGATCCATCAGATAAAATTTTTCTATTAAAATGACTCTAATTAATAGATGTATTAAAATAAACCACAATTAAGTACGCTGATGAACATTATCACAATATGCTTTAAAATAGAGCAGCCAGCATAATCCATCCAGAGGCTGAGATATTAAACCTGTCAGTTCAATATAAATCCTCAATTGATTAATGAATCATTCAAGCTACTGACATAAAGCAAGGTTTCTCCCAGCAAGACACTTTAATAACTTAGTCAATCAGCTAGTATCTTCCCCACAAAAATTCTATTAATTATCATATACTTGCGCACAATTTTTCCTTCTGTATCAGTGAGTGAAGATGATCTATCTAACTAAAAGGACCAGGCCCATAATACCCCAGATGGAGAGAAGAACATTATGATGGCTATATGAAAAATCAAGTAGGAAACAAAATGATATACCGCACAGATTAAATCTCTGTAGAAACTATTTCAAATGAAACACCAAAATAAATAGCAAAATTCATGATGTATCAAAAGAGTAAATGAGGGATAGGGTACAAAGATAGCATATCTAATCTAATGTTGAGAAGGATTTGTATAGCAACTTGAAGGTCATGTTTCACTAAATACTTCCACTTTTCAATTTACTATAGATTTCCTATTAAATTATTACTTCGCTAAAACCCCTTTACAATGATACGTTGTAATAGACTAACCTTGCATTTGTGAAAGACTAGGAAAATGAGAAGTAAAACTCAATAGACTTCCTTTTCATTTTTTTCTAGGAAAGAAAATAAATAAATCTACGCCAACAGAATGAAACAAAGTGAAATTTCCACAAAACGAATTATTATTTCAGTAATTTTGCTTACAAAGCAAACACTGCATTTCATCATTTTCATCTCCTACGTTCGAATCCGTTTCATCACCACTCGGATCCTAAATTATCCTCGGGATCAGAAACTAGGAGAACAAATAATTGGAATTCAGAGGAGCCGCTACCATTAAAGGAACCAGAGAATCCTCGAAGCTCGGTAATTCCGTGGGCAAAAGAGTGTATCTGACGCGGACAGTGACCTCTCTCGTACAGCACACAGAGTTTCGTTTTGTATAGTTTTCGCTCGACCATTGTTAATAACCACAATTTTATGCAATCGAGCAATGAAATTTCGTACCAAATACGAACTCAACCAACACTTCCCATCTGTAAATTATTCCCTTGACTGATGGAGAGGAAAAAAAAAACATAAAATTCCCACCAGTTAATATAAAACCCTAGGTTTCGAGGTCAAATCGAACGAAATGAAAAACCCTAATCGATGGAAACACAAAAATTAAAAATTAAAACGTACCGTTGAAGAGTGATGAATGATGATGAATTGACGACCGGAGAAGGAAGAAGATAACCCTAGAAGCATCAACCCTGAGAACGTGAGATACTAGGCGCATGGTGGGCTGGGCTTTTGAAACCAAGCCCATATTTACAGCTGAGACTAGCCCGGCCCACGAATCCCAATCATGATTATGTTGGGCTTGGTGGACTGGTCAATATTAATGATTACCTAAGCTTATTAAATTAAATTAACAAACAATCAATCTCAATCGAGGCATTCTAAGATCAGATACTTCAAATCTAAACTTATTTTTTCAAATTCAAGTTTAATTAAATTTGCCCTTAATTAAACTTTTTAATTTCATCAGAATGATATATATATATATATATATATATATAGTTATATATATATATATATATATATATATATATATATATATTTGTGCCTTGAGTTGTCCAAGCTCTTAGTTCTAATTCACTTTGAGTTGAAAAATAGTAAAGTTAGATGGGGTGAATCTACCCAAATTGCATCTTAGTTATAATAAAATTTGTATATCCTAAACTAAGTTTTTTTTTTTTAATTAATACACTTCTGGGGCTTGGCGCATTAAATCGTCTTTACTCGAAAATCGAACCTGAAACCCTCCCTCCCTACACTCTTTACTCCGTTTTTCTTTTGAGCGAACGTTTCTACTACTTAAACTAAACATGATGAGCATCCTAAACTAAGCTTTTAAGTATGTCTTACATTGTTTTTTGCTTTAATTGATACTAATTAAAATTGTGTAATTTTGAAAGTGTTTATAGGAGATTCATATTTGAGCTTTTTTTTTTGAATTTGTTGTAATATATCTGATAAATATTTAAGTTTTTATATGACTTTGTGCCTCGAATCTCCTAATATCACATTCCTACCTTTACTGGCTGAGTCAAATTTAAGTGGCTATTCAAGTAATTTTTTTAATCTAAACTACCAATACCACAGAAACATTTAATTAAATCGCTTAAAATCATAAACGGTTTAAACAATACTACGCACAATATACTAATCTACCAAAGTCAACACCTTTGATATTACTATTGTGACTATAATATCAATGTCTCAAATTCTACAACATATTATTGATTTGATTTATTGTTTTTGATCAAATATACTTTGCTCGTCTGAATTGCTCAGACACAAATAAACGTCATACCACGACAACAAACACCACACAGCACGCATAACCAAACTGCGAAAAAAACAAATGAAACCTGGGGACTGTAGTAACCACTTTTATCGAAAAAATAAATGACAAAGAGAAGACGCATTTCAAAGAAATAACACAAAAAAAAAATAAAAAATTATTACTTAAAAGAAAATATGATAAAGAAAGAAAAATGTCGAGATAAAACGATATTGTGTTGTTATCTTGGCCAGTGAATCTTAAAAAAACATTATAAATGATTTTTCAATTTTATAATTTATTTTTCCATTGAGATCTAACACAAGCAAATATCGAAACATCGATAAACCCGATGTATTTAATACTTAGATTTTATGAATATACTAAGCAATATTGTTAAATATTGACGGATATTTTTATATAAATACTAAGAAATAAAAATTTATATAAAATTTATGAAAATGCCTTAAACAATTTTAAATGACAAAAAAACAAATATGTCAAATATAAAATTTATAAAATAATTGTCAAAATATAAATGATAATCATACAAAGTTTTTATCTAGTCTTTTAAAAATATCAATAGTTCTAAAATCATTAGTAAAAACTGATTTCTATGAAATTATTATAAAATTCTATAATAATTTTCAGTATCTTATATGATAATAACTTATTTATAAAAATTATTTTAAATTATTTCTTATAATTTATAAATATAATTAAACTTTATATTTTTTCTCAAAAAAAAATTAAAGTTTATATTTTTTATATCGAAAGCTTTTTAAATGTTTTCAAATTTAAATGACATTGACTTAGAAAGGAAAATTCATTAGATACCAACGTAAAGTGAAAGAGAAATAGAGGAGGTTTGGACAAATATACTCTATTTTAAAAAAAATTAAAATAAGTCGAAAATCAAAATAATATCCAAACGAAAAGGCCATAGTCACGCCGATATACACATCAAGAATGCTACGCTTAATGATAAGATTTGTGAATTTTTTTGTTATTTGTCGTAGGGGTCACTAACTACATCGAACTTAAAAAAATTACAATGTCGTATTAACATCGGAGATTATCGCTTTAAAATCCAGGTTTTTCTTCTTCCCCCCCACTCAGTTTCTTCCTTCTCCTCCTTTCGCTTCCTCCTTTCCCGAGACTAGTTTTGCTGTGTATTTTGAGATTCATGCTACCAGCTTCCCTATTTTGAGCTTTAGTATACTGCTTTCCTCTTCCATAGCAGGTAACCTACTTCAGTTCACCGGTTGTGATGTTTTGGTTTATGCACTTCATTATTACCGGTCGTTTTACTCTCTTCTTATTTCAATCTTTTTGTGGGAGTGGTGGTGATTACAAATGTGAAAATTTAGCGTGCTCTATTGTGAGAGTAGAACACACCCACTAAATGGACATGTATTTATTTAGGAAAACTACTCTATTGCTGCCAAATCTTTGAAGTTGTTTTGTACCATCTGTTTTTCCCTTACCTAAATTGCTTATGGGTGAAGTATGTGATTGGAGACATGATTTTTCTGATTTGGTTCAATATATGGTGAAATTTTTCAAATTGTTTGGTTTCCTTCAAATTTCTTAGAAAATTAGGATATCTTGGTATTAAATTATTGGTTAAAATAGTACCTACAGTTGGTTAAGTTGTACCTCTATTTGAAAGGCAATTATTTTCTCCACATGTCTCCTCAAATCCACGTATTTCTCATTCTTCATACCCTTTGCCTTTATCTCAAAATTGAGAGTTCTCGATAGATATTTTTTTCCTATGAGAAAATACAGATGTTTACCGATTTGGAAAGAGCATAGAAAATATGAAATTTAAAAAAAAATTACAATGTCGTAGTCACCGAATCTAAAGTGAAGTTCATCTCCCAACCAAACATGTTTTTTATACATATTTTTCATTATACCTAATATAGACACAAGGACCTATTTGGTTCATGGTTTTTGTAACTATTGGCATTCAACTTAGTGTGTTTGTTTTGTAAGATAACTTTGGTAATGATATTATCTTATGAATGACATTTTGTGTATATAAATAATGTGTAACTCTATTATTCACGTCATATGTTTTTATAATGGAAAAACTGAAAGAACCGAACACTACTACAAAAAGTTAAATAGACTACGGTTGGTTTTAGGAAAAAGACTACGTTTTTAGTAATAAATGTAGTCTAATATTTTAGACCACGTTTTCACAATTTTTCATAAATTAAACGACTACATCTATAATTAAAAACGTTGTCTTATATTATCTTTTAATATAAAAAGACTACATTTTTAATTAAACCGTAGTCTGATATTATCTTATAATATAAAAAGACTACATTTTTAATTAAGTCGTAGTCTTATATAATTAAGTCGTAGTCTTATATTATCTTATAATATAAAAAGACTATGTTGTTAATTTAGCCGTAGTCTTATATTATCTTATAATATAAAAAGACTACGTTTTTAATGAAGCCGCAGTCCTATATTATCTTATAATATAAAAGACTACAATCTTATTTAAGACGTAGTCTAATATAAAAATAAAAATTTATTTGTTTTTTCTCTCCTAATTAAGAATGTAGTCTTTTATCCTTTTCCTAAATTTTTTTATCATTTTTCTTAAAAAAAAACCCTAGAAACCCTCTCTTATCACCTTATTTGGCCATGTTTGAATAGAAAAAAATTATTTATTTTTTTCTCTATAACTAAGAATGTAGTCTTTTATCCTTTCCTAAAATTTATCATTTTTCTTAAAAATCCTCTCTTTAAGAAACCCTCTTATCACCTTATCTAGCCACGTTCAAGAAAAAAAACACATTTTTTCTCTCATAATTAAGAGAATATAGTCGTTAATCATTTTCCTAAAATATCCTTTTTCTTAAAACCCTTTTAAGAAAACCCTCTCATCACCTTATCTAGCCAATGCTTGAAGAGGATCACGCTATTCACTGGTGTGAGAGAGACGGTTCGTTTTCCATAAAAAAAAACCCTATTCTTCTTAACGTTCTCTCTTCTCCCTCTTCCTTCATCTTCCATTCTCAGCCACATTTGAAGAGGATCCACGGGTGTTCGGGTGCAAGACTCAGACGGATCCAGTGGTGCTTTCGCTCGGCCAAGGAAAACGCCGCGTGAGGAGCTTCGTTGGTCTTCATCCACGTGGGATTCCCAAGGACGTGAAGACGTGAAGAGGACGTGAATCGAGGGAAAATGCTCGGCAAGACGTGAAGCGGACAGACGCCATGGGAAGAAGGTGAAGATGCTGCTTTATCTCTCTCTCTCTTCTCAATCTCTTTCGTTTCATCCCACTCTCTCTCTCTCGCTCTCTCTCGCTATCTCTCTAATTCCATGTGGGATTCCAGGTGAAGACGTAGCCGTAAAAACGTCACCAGACAAGCTGACGCTTGAAGTCCACAGGAAGCGGAGACGCCTACAGAAGAAGGTGAAATGCGCTTTATCTCCTCTCTCATCTCTTTTGTCATATCATCTCGGCTCTCTCTCGCACTCTCTCTTCTAATCTAATGCGGATTCTACGAACATGAAGACGTGAAGCCGTGGAAAACGCCGTCAAATGCGGAAGATCACGACGTGAAGCGTGACGCTCAGTCCACGGAGCGAGACACCATGTGAAGAAGCGCGAAGATGTCGCGATCTCCCTCTCTCTTTTCGATCTCTTTCGCTTCATCTCTCTCTTTCTCTCTCTCTCTCTTCTCTTTTGCCTTTCTCCCTCTCACTGTCAAATCCTCTCCCAAACTTTTTCGAAGGGTTCCTCCTTGCACCGCCCGCAAATACTACCGGCTAGCCAATGGAGAAAGTCAAGCACATGGTGGTGGATCAGGCATGGTGCACCGGCCGACGCGAAGGCCCTACGTAAAGCGCCTTCAAGGTAAGATGCCATCTACACCCTTTACGATTCATAAGATCATCAATAATTTAAATCAAATGCATAATCAAAGTCAAATAAAATGATGATATATTACAAGCTTTATATTATAAAATGTCATGCAAATTAAATTGCCACCACATATCTCTATTTTTGATATGATAATTATCCTTTATCCATAACTCATGTTTGTTCGCATTTAATAAATTTCTTTTTATAAATATATTATAGTGTTATTTATATTTGAAAAATAATATATGCTGGTCTTGACTCATATGTAATATAAAACTTATAATGTGTCAGTTGAAGGAAAGAAACATATTTTGTCATCTGCTTGTACAAAATAGAGACAATTTAAGTTCAAGTTGAGGACAAAATTCTTGAATCCATTAGAGGATAAAGTAATCTCTTATTTGACAACCTCTCAAGAACTATCCATTCACAAAAGATGCTTGGAATGTCTTTGCTTATGAGGTATAGTTCTCTAGAATTTCAGGAATGGAGTAGGTTGTGTATGAAAGAGCAAAAGTAATGAGTATTCGACATCATTCATCTAGGCATGGATTTTGGTAATGGGAAGAAAAGATAGTTAAGTGTTGAATATTTAGCCTACATCGTTGAGTAATTATTAGCTAATTTTTTATTCAAATATTTGTTGTCTAATACTTATAGAAAAAAGAGATGGGCATCAATGAAGATATTGGACGAAGTGTTGTATGGAAAGCTATTTATTCAAAAGGTGATGGTTTTGATAGTGAAGTCATCCAAGAAGTCATATAGAAAATTGTAAGTAAATATGTTATTGTTAATTTAATAGCTAATTATAGATTATTTTATAACTTCCAATGTAAGGGTTTGTTTTATCTACATATCAGATGAATATACAATGAAGGTAAATATGGATCAATACAAGAATCGACAAAAGACATACTAGGAATGACATTGGGAAATCCAACATAAGGGTTTATAGGCGCTGAGGCAAGTTTACAACCTACTCGACCTTCCAAAAAAGAATAAAACAAGCAAACTTTAAGAACATTTGTTAGAATAACAAAAAATCGAACTAACAACAAAGAGAAGATGTTTAGGAAAGAAAATCATTACTGATCGGGCCACGTCAACTTCATGAAGAAAATACAAAGTTGAGATAAATTCCTAAAATTGTTGCAAGTGCTCAATATGTTTCAGACAAAGGTAGCTGTTGCTCAGTTAAAAAACTACATCCAAAAAAACTATTGCTACTTCTGATACACAAAATGATGTAAATATAGAATTACTCTTATCGACAAAGAAACATACAAAAGGTAATATGTTAATATTTACTTATATTTGCATTTTATTTAATTCATAGTACTTATATTTTCTAATGTTATTGCTTGAAAGAAAACTATGCAAATTCGGGCAAGAGAATCTACACAATATAATCGATATGGTACGTGTTGATTGAGAATAGCATCAAACTGCTGTGGCTATGGAGTTCCTTTTCTGCAATCATAATTATCGTGTATCTACTGGGCGTTTGTTTTGATGATGATGCTCTTCCAATAACAATTGGTGATGATCCCGTGAAAGCTAGAGATTTTGTTGGTTCTCACGTTAGCATGGCCTCGATCATTAGTTATTGATGATCGAAATAAGGTATCTTAAACTCTTTTAACTTATCTATAAATTTCTATTATTAATTTATAATGATAACCATTTGTTATGTAACATATGTGAATTGAATTTCATTATTATGAATATAAGATTGTTCGCAAAAGCCATGCTAGAAAACAAAGAAAATGGTCCATGGAGCTCATTATATTTAAATAATCACTTGGGTAAAAAGTTCGGGAGATACAAATACAACAATTGTATCGGATGTTGGTGTCTTTGATTATGAACGGTCCTGTTATATTATCTCAAGAAGATCGATAACTTTTTTGCTCAATGGAGAAGTCATCATTGTTTTGTGCTATACATGAGGCAATAAGATATTTTTATATTTGCATTTCATATGCAATTACTATATGTTACAAGTTTCTATAAAAATTGTGAATTGAATAATTTGATTTGTAGCTATTTGTACAACCAACTCAAGAAATCAAATCGTTTCACTGTACGGCTTCATGCACTCGATAGATCTTCAGACACTGGATCGCTGAGCACGATCAGATTTGATTGCTAAAAGAACGTTGTTATGTGGATCAATTATTTCTAGCCCTATAACTCGCAAGTAGTTTTAATGAAAATTGATATTTTGATATTAAGTTGTTGATTATTGTTATTATGTTTATGAAGCGATCAATGGTCCTTAGTAGTTATCAATTCTCATGAGACAAAAGTATATTTCTTGTGATTCTATCGACGTTCAAAGGGGGAAAAGAATTGAAAGGTGTTATTAATGCGTAAGTATTTATTTATTTTTATTTTTATAGTAATTTGCCTGAATTATATCATTGAGTCTCACACTGTTATTATACTTTATTAAATTAGTGCACTCAAAATATACAATGCTAAAGTTGACCGAGTTGCAAAAAAAAAACTTATTTGGGAGTCTATTAAGTTATATTAGTTGCACATTCTTTTTAATAATTCATAAAATTAGATCTTATTTATTAGAATCTTATAAAAACTTTTAAATTCATTTTTCAAGCATCCTAAGCAACCATCGTGTCAATGGCTATTATGTCATCATGTATATGAAGGAGATCATTGAAAATCATAATTACTTTTGTCCAATGAAAAGGTACAAGTATTATTGCGCATTTGATTCATATAAGTAGTACTTTTTATGGTTTTAGATTTTTATGTCATGTTATTTAGTGCTCTTTTCTAAGTAACTTATGTATATATGCAATTTGGCGAGAAGAAAACTTATAAACAAGAAGAGATCGACATTGGCGCGTGGAGAATGGGTCGAGTAATCAAGGCTTCATTTGAAGAAATGTTATGAATGTTTGTCATAAAATAGTATCGATATTCAGATGACAAGATTGATATTTCAGGAAACCCCTGAAAATTCAATTTTCCTCGAAAAGAGTAAAATGGTAATTTCGATCAAAATCCAGAATTTTTCTAGATCTCGGATGACGAAACGGACTTCACCGTTGGAATCGTCTCGCGAAATCTAGCTATCACATTGAATTTCTTCGAATTCCGAGACAATCGAAATTTCATGTTTTTCGAGGAACCGAGAGTAGTGCGTGCGGTACACTTGGCGCATTTGAGTGGCTCAAGATGAGACATGTGTCAAGTGGAGAGCTAGTCAAACAAATAGCCTGGCGGGACTCGTAAGAGATACATAAGAACACATGATTGGGAGGGAATCTGGCGTGGGATGATAAGGATAAGGTGAATCCAAGGAGCCACTTAGAATTAGACAAGTGGCAAGTGAGAGGACATCTCACTTGACTTCTATCTTCTCCCAACCGGTTGGAAGAGAGGGGAAAGGAGAGAGAGAAAGGAAAACCAGATTTGAGAGGAAGAGTTAGAGAGAGAGAAAGGAAAACCAGATTTGAGAGGAAGAGCTGTGGTGCAGAGGGCTCTTACATTCTCTGGGATTTTCCGACAATCGTATCCATCTGCCGGCGAAGCAAGAGGGAAAGTCTTTCCGTGACAAGTAGCTACAAGTAGATCGAAATCGGGAGTTTCCGACAAACCTGAAGAGGTAGGTCTTCTCCCACTGATTATTTTCACCCTAAGCACAAGTAAGGTGGTGGTCAGTTTCGCCTCATGGGAATGCTCGTCAGATTAACCATGAGAAGCCGCACATTGTGGTAAAGTATTACACAACTTGACTTTAGAACTGGTTTCTAGGTGGTAAAGAAAAGAAATTTGGTAGTGAGTCCTTCTGGTAAATTGTAGTCACATCAGTGAACTTGATGTTAGGCTTTTGAATTTCTCAATTCGGACCTCTGTAGCCCAAGTTATGGTCCGTTTATCCAAAACAGTCTAAGTGAAAGCCTACTGGAGGTTAGCTGCTAGAGGTCATCCTCTAGAGGTCAGCCTGTAGAGGTCAGCTGCTAGAGGTCAGCTCCTATAGGTCATCTCGGGCAGAGGTCAGCTCACCAGGTCAGGTCAGCTCGGCCAAGTCAGGTCAGGTCAGCTGGGTTTGACTTTGTGTGACCTCCAACTTCGGAAAGTCATAACTTCTTTGTCCGAACTCCGTTTCGGGTGTTTTTAAACTCTATGGAAAGCCCATTGAGTCCAAATTCTAGCTATGTGCTTGTGGAGGGTAGTAGGTAAGCTCAGCCAAGTCATCTCAGCTCGGACAGGTCAGGACAAAATTTCGGCCAAGCTCAGATCACTTCTGGCCGGGTTTGACTACGCAGGACCTCCAACTTCGAAAAATCATAACTTCTTCGTCCAAACTCCGTTTCGGGTGTTCTTGGACTCTATGGAAAGTCCATTGAGTCCAGATTCTAGCTACATTCTTGTGGATGGAAGTAGGTGAGCTCATCTAGGTCAAATCAGCTCGGACAGTCGACAAGACCAAGCCGCCGCCCTGGCTAGGGTTTGACTACGTGACCCCTCCAACCCCGAAGGTCATAACTTCTTCGTCCGAACTCCGTTTCGGGTGTTCTTGAACTCTATGGAAATATTATTGAGTCCAGATTCTAGATATATGCCTGTGGAGGGCAGTATCTGAGCTTAGCCAGGTCAGCTCAGCTCATACAAAATGCATGCCCGCCAAGTCAGCCATCTCTACTGGTTTGACTACGCAGGACCTCCAACTCTAAGGTCATAACTTATTCGTCCGAACTCTATTTCGGGTGTTCTTGGACTCTATGGAAATCCCATTGAGTCAAGATTCCAGCTATGTACCTGTGGAGGGAAGTATGTGAGTTCAGCTAGGTCAGCTTGTCCAAGTTAGGTCACTACCAAGTTGACCACGTGTGACTCCAACTCTAAGGTCATAACTTCTTCGTCCTAACTCCGCTTTCGGTGTTCTTGACTCTATGGAAAGCCAAGGAGTCAAGATTCCAGCTGTGTTCCATAGGTGAGCTCATCCGTCAGCCTCAGCTCACAGGTCATGTCACCGGCTAGCGAGGTCGCCACTGGTTCATGTGACCCCAACTTTGGAAGGTCATAACTTCTTCGTCCGAACTCCGTTTCGGGTGTTCTTGGACTCTATGGAAAGCCCATTGAGTCAAGAATTCATTCATGTACCTATGGAGGGTATTAAGTGAGCTTATCTAGGTCAGCCTAGCCGGGCCAGCCTGCGGTCAATCTGCCGAGCCGGCCACTTTGCCTGGCTTGACTACGCAGACTTCCAACTTGGAAAGTCATAACTTCTTCATTCAAACTTGCGTTCTGACTCCTATGGAAAGCCCATTATCGGCAGATTTCAGCCATTTTCCGTGAGGATAAAGTGGTTATCATAACCTTGTCGAAACTATGTTTTTGCAATTAAGTGTGAAAGGTTGCATGGTTACGTCGAGGTGTATAGCCGGGATAACATGACCATTGCATGGCATGTTGTAGGCTATTGTATTGGGTATGGTAGGGATGTATATGGGAGGCCATGAGAGGCCATATGCTTTAGTCCCAAAAACTTGGGATTGAAGGATAGAGGATTTCTATGACGATCGTTTCACACGCCTAAGACTGTATGTTTGGTTTGAATGGAAACTAAAAGTTTTTAGGTTTTATGGTTGTTTGATGTTGTATGGATGATTGGAACCAAACTGGTTCATGATTGTGAAGGGGCCGTGAGGTACCCTATTGGATGGGTCCAAGATTGAGACCTTGTTGTGTGTTATTGCTTGTATGAATAACATGCAGTGTGAATATGACATGTTAATGTATGTTGTATGATGTATTAATGGTCAGGCATGGGAGAGAATTATATTTATTAATTATAATTATCCATGGTATGTTAATGTTGCATGTAGCACTCATGTATATTGTAAAACTCGAGAAAATTCGAATTTTCTGAAAAATGGTAAAATGGTAATTTCGATCAAAATCTAAAATTTTTCTAGATCTCGGATGACGAAACAGACTTTACCGTTGAAATTGTCTCGCGAAATTTAGCTACCATCACAAATCTCCGGCCAAATCTATATCGCCACTCTCACGCTTTTCAAGGCACTGATGCTCCGTGTCAGAAACGGTTTGTGAGAGACATATGATATGAAAAAGTCACCTACTACATGTGTACTCATGTGACACATATCGCATGACATAGATGAGTAATGAATGGCTTAGATTATTTTCATGTCAAAATCCAAAACTTAAGGACACAATAGGAATTTTTGAAAAGTTAAACGAAAGAGCAAGACAAAAATGAATAGTCTTCTTCTCCATTGAAACACAAAAAACGTGCAATATGGTGGATTTCTGATTCTGTGAGAGATAAAGTGTGACTTCTCTCTAGGATTTCCCTAAGGCAAGCCACCGTCTGCCTCGACTGAGCAAAAGCAAAGTTGTCTTCACGTGGCAAGGGCTACGCTGTGGCACCGATTTGGTGGAGTTCCGACTAACCCAAGAGGTAGGGTCTTCTCCTACTTATGCTATTCTTCTACGCAAGAGTCATGCGAATTGTTGTGATATTCGACGCTAACTAATTTTACGATTTTTGGCCTCAAAACATTCAATCGGCGAAAATCCCTATTGTGTGGCCGTGAATAGTGCCGACCCGAGGGTTTCACTGTTCACGTGATTTCACAGGTGATTTCAGGTGGCTCGTGATTCAAAGTGAATTGCTTGATTGGTTAATTAGCCCATGTGAGCTAATTTGGTGTTATTGCTTGTAATTAATGATATAAATTGTGTGAATTTATTTATGTTAATATATACATGAAAATATACTAGCATGAATATTTTGAATCGGGTATAACGATTCCATACGACCGTAAGAACCTGCATTATTAAAAGGAGCGCATAAATACGAAAGAAAACAAAAACGAAAAATGTTCAAAGGAATTTCGGATCGCGAAGATTTTCTCCTGAGAATTGCGCGTTGGGAAGATTGTCCAACAATTCACGCTTCTGAGGCCCATGAATCAAGCCAAGTGCTATCCAACAGGATTTTGCCTCTAGGGTTGTCCAATAAATTTTATACCGAAATCCTATTATAAGTTTTCTATAGAACAAAAAGCTTTGTTTTGAAAACTATATTTCACTGTGATTTGGCTTAGGCATGTATAGGAGTCGGTGAGAATTGAGACATGGATCAAAGTATGTAGACATTCAAGTAGGATCATGTATTTGCTTGAATGTGATTATTCTGCCATGTCATGTGCACTTTAGCGGAGTAACACATGTAGGGAAATTATCACTACAGCTTTGCTCACCCCGTCGAGGATCACTATTTCAGCATGTGGAGTGTACAGAAGACGACGCCACAGGCTGCGTTTTAGAAGAAAGCCGAGTTGTGGCTTTGGTATTCATTTTGTAGAACATGTATTAAAATTGTAAATTTTAATATTTGTTTTGGTTAAGAGTAACGTAATAACTCTTGAACTATGTTATATAGTTAATATGTATTTAGTGAGTATTGATGTACGGGCCCATGTGGCCATTTTTACTCATTTTAATTGTATATGGACCCGGTGTGGTCGTTGTTAATTGTCGGGACAGCCGGGAAAATTTCTGGGCAGAGCTCCCTCGCATGCGAGAGACTCTTCTCGATTTTCGTGGAGGGTGTCGAGCCACCACATCCACGAGCATTCCGTTGCGCCGACGGCCACAACCCGACCCCGGATTTGGGTGGCATCATAGCTTGGTATCAGAGCTTAGGTTTATAAATACCTAGAGCTTTATGTCGAATACTAAAGTACAACTTATAGTTTAGTATCAATAAATTAGGTATAAGGATTTCCAAAGACTTGACGGGTACTGTTAGATCAGCCGATTCTCGTGGCACTCCGATGATTGTCAGGTGATGTGATTGTGTGTCAAATCGTGGTGATTTCTAGAGTGTCGTATAAGATGAGAAAAGTGTTTAACACTCAGAATAATTCGAGAAATTCAATTTATGGAATAAGTGCAAGATCGTACTTCGATTACAAAATTGTAATTTCTGATTACAAAATTGTAATTTCTGCTAAAAATCCGTAATTAATTTCGATCTCTACGATTTAAACGGATTTTATCGCCGAACGCCCTCGCTGCAATCTAAATGAAGATGTAAAATTCCTCGTAATATCTACAGTTAGGAGCCCAAGATCGCTGAGGCATCTCGCTTCGAAGTCAGAAAATAAATTTCGATGCCAGAATTAAAGTCATAGTAGCACGCACTACAAAATCATATAAAATGAAAGAGATAAAAGATTAAATTACGCGAGATAGCAATCGAATACCGATCCGGTACGAAGGACATAAAGGGTCATTTGTGAGGTTTGATTTTAAGTCACAAAGTCGACAAAATATAAAATAGTGCATCTTCCACTTAAACCCGCAGACCAAAAAACGTGAACGAGATTCGAGGACAAGGGCCTTTCATTTGAGAGTGATTTGAGAGAGAGAGCAACTTCTCTCTAGATTTGCACACGAGTCCAACCGTCTACGGCCTTTCGGGCGAGAAGGAAAAAGGTTCTACGCTGGGCAAAGCACTGCTGTGGACTCGGATCGGAGTTTCTTCCAAACCCCTTGATGTAGATTCTTTACCAGTTTTTACTCCATTTAAATGTTTTACTAATGTTTCTAGCTGAATGAGGCCGTTGAGTAAAAGGCTGACTGTCCCAAAACACGGATCGAATTATCGTAATTTTTTTTTTGTAGAAACTTTGTGAGGCCGCTTCTCGCATGGGCCTTCGGGTATGGGCCGCTTGCGTAGGTTGTGTTGATTCGTATCAATGGTCGCTGCAGATGCATCAGCCTGAACGTCAGATTACGTTCAAGGTGGAACTGACAGATTTTTTCGGAATAAGAATCAGAGCTTCTACTATCCTAGATAGTGTTCCTAAAGAAAATATTTTCGTGAAATTACGTGTTTGGTTGCGAATTCGAATCGAATCACAGGCTCGGGAATGACAACCCCAAGTGAGCTAAATTTGATGTTTCAAAATGATAATCACCTAACATGTTCAGGTGATTTAATTTTATGCGAGTATATTCATGTTTTATATATTTGCATGATTGGGATCGTATTGAAACCGACATAAAGATGTGCATTCCATAAGATCGGAACATCCTAGATTATGGTGAGATAAGGCATGAGACGAGTCTGTGAGAAAATGGTTCTGAGCAGTCTAAAATGTTAATTATCTGAGGGTAGTCCATTAAACAAATAATATCAATCATCTGAGCTTTACTTCAATTGATATTCCACTGAGAACCGTAAACAAGAATGATGGATTTAACTAGCTTGGAGCGTCCAATCGATATATATACATCTGAGGGTCATTCACTCAATAAAAACAATAATTTCACAAGGCCAGCAGGGTGAGAGAGAGTCTATGACTTGATCCCAGCCTGTCAGCAGACATCTTATGAGATCTACACTGCTTGAATGTGTGTTTACTTTGGAACATCAGACCGAACTTAAAGCATGAAGAATTCACTTAGCAGAGTTCTTCCACTGAGCTAATTTCACCTGTTTTGGGACCCCTTTATTTCGTACAGAAGCGTGCGTAGGGACGACTCGTCCCAGAGACCAAGGATTGTAGCCAAAGCCGGTGTGGGCTTTGATGATTTTTCCACATAAAATAGAATTCTCAATTTTATACGTCAGGATAAGAGTAATTCACTAACTTAACTATGGGATATAGTTGATATGTTTTTATGGATATTGTAGTATGGGCCCAAAATATCGCTTTTATCCATATTTGTATTATCGGGTTATATTAGACCTGCCGACAAAGTTTCATGCAAAGGTTTATCTGGGTAGAGCTCCCCATACAAAGGGAGACTCCCGCCTTACTTCTGAAATGGGATTTCAGAACCCGACATCCACTTGTATTCTGCGGGTTGACGGGTAGTCAATGGACCCCCGGGTTTTGAGGCGTCACAAACACTAGGTCGAGAAAATATAACCTTAGGTGTTTGAGAATTTTTGGGCAAAATGGTCTAGAAATAAATGAAAAAATTTTTCCGACAAGAGTCTAATTCTCAACAAGAACAAATGGGCTTGTGGAAATTCGAAAATAATTCAAGTTTTTGCACAAGAAAAGGGTTAAAAAATTTAACTCATCAAAATTTTGAGTTGTATGAATTGCAAAGGGTCAAGGCTACCAAGATTACGGAGTAAAGAAGAAGGCTAATCGGGAGATGAAAAAAAAACGGGTGTGTTTAGGAGGAATTTTTTTTCCTCGGGGTTTTATAAAGGTAAAACAGAAAATAATATTAATAAAATAAATTTTAATGAATTTATTTGGTTCTACTAAGGGAGGCAAAATAAATAAATAAATAAATATATATATATATATGATATATATATATATATATATATATATTTTTTTTTTTTTCTTACAAGAATCGGAATAAAGAAAAAATGAGTGAAAAAATATGCTCGGCGCTCGGGATGGGCTACTGCCCATTCGCTCGTGTCGGGTGTCACGATACAATTAGAGCCGGCACCCTAAAGGTGCCTGCCTGGTCGGGCCAATACTGGTCATTAAACAGGTCACAAATTGACCCTGATTTTCGCCAACATTTATGTTCTCAAATTACTTAAAACCGTATGAAAGTCGAGCAAAATTGCCTTTAAAGGCAAAAATTCTGTGCAAGTCGGGCCAGCCTGCCTGCCGGCCACGGCTCGGGCCATATCAGTCAATACTCGTCCCGGTTTTTTCTGCCAATAATTTAATGGCCCACTCGCCTAATTCCCTGCTGGGACTGGCTGTACTTGACCTAAGTCTAATAATTTGCCACCACTAGATTAATGGGAGATATCGTGACACACACGCTGAGGGAAGACAGTCACATGACAGCGCCAAGCAGGGGACTCCACCGACGATACAACCCGAGACATGCCACGACACTCCATCGATGAGGCCACGATACGGCCTACCACAAGAGATGTATGCCGCAATGGCTGCAGCACGGCCCGCCGTGGAAGGTCGCGATACAAATTTTGTATTGTGGTTGAGGGGGGCGACTTTAGGTCAAGATACAATGCGCCAAGGCTGCAATACGGCGCAACAATGCGCTACGATACGGGGCTAGGGGCTGTGACACGCGCGACAAGGCGCCAAGGCGCAGAAGGTGCGCTGGGTGGTCGTAATAAAATTTTTGTATGTTGACCGAAAGAGGCTCACATAATAAATTCTCGTGTCACGACACACGTAACACGACGCGCCAACGCGTGATGCGCAAGAGCGACACACACTCGACAAGGCAAGGCATGGCTCGGCGACACGTTGTCCCGTCGTAGCGCCACTCTGACAGCACCCAAACACGCGCCACGACACGGCTGCCGCGCGAGCCACGACACGGCACCGTGCGCATCCTGTGCACCATGCCACAAGAAGGCGAGGAGCCCGGGTCTGTGGTGTGCACCTCAGGCACCTAACCCGCCTCGACTTGGGACACCGTCTACGAGCACTGTTCACGAGGTTTTAAAAAAAATAAAAAAATAAAAAAAATAAAAAAAATAAAATAAAATAAAATTTTTAAAAATAAAATGAAATAAAATAAAAATAAATTTCATTATAGGATCTAATATATTGAACTTATTGTCTCAGATTACCTATGAATGCATGGACATTGTGTATGGCCGTTTTCTATATGTAAATAGGCCCTGAGGTCGTGTTTACACCTGTAGATGCCGCATCAGTCGCGGATAAAGTCACGCAGGTCGAGGCCTCTGAGTGGTACCTGATGCCAGCCTCCTCAGTGATTAAGAGGATAAGGATGATATGTCGAGGTCAAGGAAGTTAGAGATCCTCGAGGATTTTACTCACAAAGGGACATGTCGAAGTCTGATGTCATCCTCGGGATGGATCACGACAACTTACGTAGTCGCGTATCGATCAGAAGCGTAGAGGGTTAACGCCTACACGCGCGACTTTATCGTGAGTTGTATTTCGTGGGGACAAGCACGCATATTTCGCCTGCATCGGTGTACTAGTCTGGTGCCATGCTGACACGCGAGCTGGCCAGCAAGCTCCACCCTAGAGGACGAGGTGAGACCAGGACTCAGAGCTACCCTCGAGTACCGCGAGTATGAGGATATTTTTCTTCTCGGACGAAGCCACTGATCGCTTCTGCCAGAGGTCAGAGACTCTGCATGTGAAGCTGGCACTGCACTCACCATCTCTATGACTCTGCATAGGATGGCACCAGTATAGTTGCAGGAACTCAAAGTCTAGCTATAAGAGCTACTGGACAAGGGGTTCATTAGACCGAGCACTTCACCATGGGGCGCTCTGATTCTATTTTCAAAGAAGAAAGACAAGACCCTCCGACTGCGGTATCGATTAAAGGCAATAATGTAGTTACGATCAAGAATCTGCATCCCTTACCGAGGATTGACCCATTTGTTTGATCATTGAGAGGAGCGAGTCTACTCCAAGATGTAATTCCAGACCGGTTACCACTAGCTAAGGGTCAGAGAGACAGATATCCTTAAGACAAATACCAGACGCGGTACGCACTTCTGAGTTTCATTTTCGTGATGCCCTTTGACGACGAATGCGCCCCAGCTGGGACATCTCTATGGACCCTACTTGCATAAGGCATTCCAACCCTATCTAGATCGGGCTTTGTCGTAGGGTCTCAGGGATCTACATTATCTACTCCCGCCAGTGGGAGCATGAGTATCACTTGCTGATTATTTGCGCTTGTCGAGAGACCATCACCGTGACGCCTAAGTTCGCAGAAGTGTGAGTTCTACACTGAGGTGAGATTTTTAGACATGTGGTGTCACATCGGGCGCGTGTCAATGACCAGAAGGTCGAGGCCATGATGAGTCAGGGAGAGGCTGAAGTCAATCTCGAGATACGCAGCTGATCAAGCCGGGCACTATAGAGATTCACTGAGGATTTCTCCCCGATCGCAAGACCTATGATGAGATCGACCCTAAGGAGGTCAAGCTCATCGATGACCGATGCAGGAGGCATTCCAGAGTCAAGAGGAGGCTTACTTCGCCTTATCTCATAGTCCCTATTGTGGGACAGGGGTACATAAGGTATTCAGATGCCTCAAGGGCCGGATCGATGTGGCTGATGCAAATCCGAGGGTATTAGCTATGGTTCCCATTAGTCAAGAATCATGAGCGCACTACCCCACACGACATGGAGTCAAGTACCGTAGTCTTCGGGCCAGATCACGCCTACCTTACTTATATGGCGAGGAGTTCGAGGCACTCACCACAAAAGTCTAAAGTATTTTCTACTACAATGAGACCTCACAACACAGGCAACACAAATGGATGGAGTTCCTAGAGGACTATGACTTCACTGCATTACCACCTTGGTAACGTGGTGGCTGATGCACTAACTCAAGCCACAGTGGAGTATCAAGGTATAGCTTCTCTAGAGGGCAAGATGCTTGAGACTCCGCTGGATTGCTCTGGGGCTACAAGATAATGAAAGTACGCCGTGGTACGCTGGGGGAGTTTAGTAGCTACACCTTCTATGTTGAGCAGATTGATCGAGTCCTAGGGACTGACTGGAGATAAGTGTCCATCAGGACCGTATAGTCGTGATAGTGACGAGGGTCGGACCGCCCACTTGTATGGTAGTCTTCGCATGAGGACGAAAGTAAAGGTTCCTCACATTTGACCGATTTGAGAAAGGAGATCCTCAAGGAGTTTCATCAAGCTCTCATTTCATTGCGGCATCCAGGTGGTAATGGGCATGTACCAGGATCTTCGCCGTCAGACATTGTGAGAGGGATGAAGAGACATCGGGACTTTACTGACGATGTCTCACGTGACAGAGGTTAGCATTAAGACCCAGAGATACTCAACACCAGAGGTACTGAAGGTGGAGCACGCCACGATGGATTTGTGGACCCACTCACACGACAATCGCAGGCTACTTCAGCCACAGAGGTGGTCGAAAGTGGAAGTATATGTCGCCATGGATTAGACCCACTTCATACGCACAATCAGGACATGACGCAAGATGGTGATGGACCGACTCCACAAAGCTCAAGACATTTTCTAAATTCACTGATGACCTTCACACGGGAGAGATTCATTTCACGATATCTCAGAGATCGTCCACCACATGGAGTACCAGATCCATAATGTCATATAGAGACCCGAGGTTTACGGCAAGACTGGAGGAGTTTCAAAAGGCCATGGGCAATAATTCCGCTGACAATGAGTATAGCTTTCCCACCCACGCACGTACGGTCAATGTGAGAGGACCTTACAGTATTAGAGGACATGCTACGAGCACGCCATTCCGATCATAAGGGTAGTTGGGAAGAGCATTTGCTCTTAGTGGAATCTCGCCAACGCTTATCGAGCATACGTATGGCACCATATGAGCATTGTATCAGGAGGCCAAGGTGTATCACCGATATGTCGACCGAGGTGGAGAGAGCTCCATCATCGGGTCCCGATCTCGATTAGAGACACTCTCCGAGAAGGTGAGCTTGATTACTCTACAACTGCCTCTCACCCGCCTCGAGCCTAGAGAAAAGCCATACGATGTACGACATCGACCCTTAGAGTTCTAGGCTGAGATCACGTCTCTTCTCGAAGGTGATGCCGAAGCAGAGGAGGGCTGCCCGCAAGCGCGGGAAGCTATCGCCGAGGTTTATTAGGCCCTTCGAGATACTCGAGAGGGTAGGCACAGTAGCTTACCGGTTGGCCTTACTGCCCAGCATGTTAGTTGTCCACGAGGTATTTCACGTCTCTATGCTCCGGAGGTACACCTGCATCCACCATGTAAAGTGATCGGGGAAAGATCGAGGTCGACATGGGACGGACCTTCGAGGAGGAACCAAAGGTGCATTATGGATAAATGATCGTGCTTTACACACAAGACCGTGAGAAGAAGAGAAGGCTATGGCAAGACCGGGTGGAAGTGATGAGTCAACGCGAGCACGATGACACACGATATGCCACCTATCCTTCATTAGGGATGAAGGTATGTGATTTTTAATGCTTAAGACTTTTAAATGACTAGTTTACATGTACGGTATAAGGCACGTTGTATTATGTACGTGAGTTGTTAGATTCGTTCCAATTCTCGGATCTTAAATTCTTTTTAAGGAATGGAGAATGTAAAACCTGAGAAAATTCGAATTTTTTGAAAAATGGTAAAATTGTAATTTCGGTCAAAATTCAAAATTTTCTAGATCTCGGATGATGAATCGGACTTCACCGTTGGAATTGTCTCACAACGGCTACCATGTCGACTCATTTAATCTCGAGACAAATGGATTTCACGTTTTCGATAAGACTATAAGGTCGAATGTCAGAAACGGTTTGGGTGAGAGACATGTGATGTGACAAAAGTCACCTACTACATACTCATGTATATTATGTCAGATGATTAGAGAGATGGATGAGAATGACCGGGCTTAGATTAGTTTTGTCAAAAATCCAAACTAATGACACAATGAGAATTTTTGAAAAGTTAAATGAGTATAAGACAAAATGAATAAATTTCTCTTCCATTGAAACACAAAACGTGCAGTAGGGTGGGATTTCTCGCATTCTGTGAGAGAGAGTGTGATTTCTAGATTTTCCTGTGCTCGACCGCTTCGTTTCTCACCGAGCAAAAGCAAAGCTGTTCCTACTGTGCTAAGGGCTACGCTGGGCATCGATTTGGTGGAGTTCGACAACTCCAAGAGGTAGGGTCTTCCTACTTCAGGTTATTCTTCGCTAAGAGTCATGTAAATGGTTGTGATATTCTGATGCTTGATTCTAAATGGGTGATTTTCGGTCTCAAAACATTTGAACCGAGTGGAGAAAATCCCTATTGTGTGGCCTTGAATAGTGCCGACCCGAGGGTTTCACTATTCACGTGATTTTGTTGTGTGATTTTATGTCGTTTAGGTGATTCAAAGTGAATTTCTTGATTGGTTAATTAGCCTACGGAGCTAATTTTTGTTATCATAATTAATGACATAATCAGGTGAATTTATTTATGTTAATATGCTACATGAAAATATACTAGCATGAATATTTTGAATCGACATAATTTTATCTCCATATGCACCTGTGGCAACCTAGAATATTGTGCGCGAAAGCAGCATGACACGAAAGAAACAAAACGAAAAATGTTCATGAAAGGAATTTCACGAAAGATTTTCCTGAGAATCGTGTTTGAGATCATCACACAATTCACGCTGAGGCCCATAAATTGTTTCGAGGGTTATCTAACGTATCAAGACGAGGGTTGTCCAATAAATTTTACTAAAACTTGGTAGTAAGTTTTCGAGAACAAAAAACTTTTGTTTTGAAAACTATATTTTACTTGCATTTGGCTTAGGCATGTGTGAGGGAGTCGGTGAGGACTCGAGACATGGGATTGGGCATGTAGACATTCAAGTAGGACTGTATATTTGCTTCGAGTGTGATTGCTCACGCGCCATGTGCACTTAGGGGTGGGGAGTAAACCCACAGGAAATTATCACTACCGGGCTTTGTTCATCCCGTCGAGGATCACTATTTCGTATAGGAGTGTACAGGAGGACAGCGCTCACTATAGGCCACGTTTAGAAGAAAGTTTCGGTCGTGGCTTTGGTATTCATTTTGTAGAACATGTATTAAAATTGTAAATTTTGATATTTGTTTCTGGGTTAAGAGTAAACGTAATAACTCTCGAACTATGTTATATAGCTGATATGTATTTAGTGAGTATTGATAATGCCACGGGCCATTTTTACTCATTTTAATCAGATATGGACCTGGTGGTGGTCATTGTTAATTGTCAGATTGTGTTGTACTGGGGTAGAGCCCCGCACAAAGGAGACTCTACCCAATTTCTCGTGAATGGTGTCTGCCACCCGACATCCACGAGTATTCCTCGTGTCGCCGTCACAACGAACCCCGATTCGGCATCACATATATACATCTAACACGAAGGAAAATGCATCGGGCATAATTGTATCGCACGTGCACGAAAAACATCGCATGGCATGTGGTGTGTGAGTGCATGGTCGACTGACAATGTGTTGTGTTCATGGAGTTTCACGGGTAAGATGGTCATGGATCAACACCGCGGTATGGTGTTGATTAAGGCTCCTGCTATCGGGACAAAGTCCAAATGAGTCGCACCGTTACGAAAAGGTAAAGGATAATTATGTGCCGGTATCAAGAAGTCGGGATAGATCTCCCAAGGTGAAAGACCCATCAATTATGGTGGTAAAGAGACATAGTCCCCAAACGATGAAAGGTCGTAAAGTGTCTCGGTTTAGCGAGTTCGCTGGGTGCGACACTTAAATCCATTACCCACAAAAAGCGTGATGGTTGTAAACAGAAATACGTTAAAAGATTAAGAAAAATCTCGTTGTCATCGAAAATGAAATAGTTCACACTTGCATAGTAAAGCAGGAGCTCTGGTGAGTGACTCTGACTCGAGATATGGGCATGATGACATTTCACACACATATGACCATGTAGACATTTTACTTAGATGCGTGTTTACCATGCGACTATCAGACACAAGACTTAAAGCTTTATAACCCTTGTATGGGAGATTATCACTAACGGGCTTCACACCTCGCCGGATCCCTCTTTGTACACTTATGAAGACTATTTTCTTTCAAGGTCGTGAGTACTAAGAAGGCCGAAGTTGTGCCTTGAGAACATTTTTGGTAAAATATATTAGAGCAATCTAGTTTTAATATATTTTGGTATGTAAAAGTGTAGAAGAGTTAGTACATCAAACTCTTGTAAAATATTATAAGAAATAGTTACTTAGTTAAAAATATACCCTTAAATGGTCTCATGTACAAACATGCGAAAGTGATATCGATACACCGATATTCACAGTTTCGTGTATTGATCGGGTTTCAACTGTGACCCCGGATAGGCGTCACATATTTCAATTCAATATTTTTGGTAGCTCTTTTGAAATTAAGTATATGTTTGTATGACAGGATTAGATATTATACTACATGCTTTGAAAATCATAGTCTAAATGTTCATAATAGACTATGTTTTTCAATAAAAAGTAATCTTTTGTACAGCTTGTGATATATAAAGTAAAAAAAAACTAGTTAAAAGTAGTTTAACCACGCCTAAAACGAGTATTTGTATATAATAGACGTAGCAAAGTCAAAAAATGTAGTTAAAAGTAGTTTAACCACGTTTAAAAATGTAGTCTTTTGTTCATAATACATAGTTAAAAGTCGAAAAAACGTAGTCTTTTGTACAATTATAGACTACATTTTCTGATAAAAACGTAGTCTAAATATATTTAAAGACTTTGAATTTTAACTACGTCTAAAAACGTAGTCTAAATGTGGGACTTTTAACTACACTCACACTTTTAACTACACTCACCTAGACTATGATTTAGAAAATGTAGTCTATATATAAAAGACTACATTTTTTAGACGTAGTCTAATTAAAAAATTGTTGTAGTGGAAACATATGTGAAATATGTTGGGAACAAAGCTGTTATTATACCTTTGGATGTACCGATTGATTGCAAATAGATCAGTTGTTAAGTGATATACTTAACACAAGTATTGATAAAGAAAAGTTAAATTAGTCCTCACTTGTAAGTACCTTGAAAGGAATAGGTTCCAACCTTGTCCAATATGGGATGACAATAAAAATCGAATGTTGAAATTGGTTGACACAGCTGCAATGGAAGAAATTGAATTATATGTTCAACTAGTGTGTGCTAAGCCACGCGAATCAATCAAATTGTACTTACACAAATTTATTATTTGGAGGAAATTTGAATGTTGAGGAATTAGGACTATGGGTGGCCTAGTAGCTCCACTGTCAGAATCGATAGAAGTACAAACGAAAGAGGGGATTAAGATTGTGAAGATGAAGCAGCAGGATGAAGATGAAGTAATGGCGAGATATGAGTGAGACGGGAGATGTTCAAGCCAATGGGCATGTTCTCGTCTTTTCTTAACTAACCAACTTATGGAGAATGGAGCAATGGAGATATTCCCTTGTGGATATGTCAAGCTTGTGATGTCTCAATGAACCTTATTATCCCGCAGACCTTTGATCCTGAGGGACCCTTAATCCCGAGGACCCAAACGAGAGGGGGAATCATATCACTATTACTTAAATCATCATCTCGCTTTGAAATGTGAAAACTCTGGTAATGTTGTTTCAAGTGACTGGACTCCATGGATGAACTATAATACTGCAAACTTAAGTGGAGGATTTTTTATTGGTCATATTTTTACTTCCAAAGCCGCTTTGCAAGATGCTGTTAAGTTGTACTTTATTAAAGCACATCAATAGTATGTGGTTGTGGCATTTTCAAAAAAGGTTAGTGTTAAGACAAGAAGGCCACGAGTGTCAATGTACATGAAGCTTGTGCTATGATTAGAAAGATTAAGCATCTTCTTGGCAATCAAAAAGTATAAAGGTCCACATACTTGTGTCAATACTTGCTTGAATCGGGACCATCAACAATTAGACTCCAACTTGGTTGCTGATCATATCAAGGCAATGATTAAGGCACAGTTCACTTTGTCAGTAACTGCTATCCAAGCAACCATTATAGAGAAATTTGGATATAAAATATCATATAAGAAGGCATTGGTTGGAAAACATAAAGCACTAACAATCTTATTTGGGACTTCCATAAGTCATATGCAAAACTATCACGTTTCTTCATGGCATTGGAGCAAGTAGATTCTGGATGTGTTATAATTTGGAAAACATTTTATAGCGCATAACACCAAGGTATTTCAACACGTTTTCTAAGCGTTTCATCCATCTATTGAATGATTCAATCATTATCGACCCATCTTAAGTATTGATGGAACACATTTGTATGGGAAGTATAAAGGCAGGTTAATGATTGTTATGGGTTGTGGGATGAATAATCTTATTTCACCGGTGCATTTGCGGGTTACGTAGTGAGTAGAATATTGATATTAGGGATGGTTCTTGGTAATGTATTAGAGACAAGGTAACTCAATGAATGGGACTGTGTTATAGCCGCTCTATTAATCCAAGCATTGTGGTGGCAATGACTAATGTTCATCTTGGTCGATCGAACGAAGTGATATCATAGGAATTTGCATGCATCGCCTTACAAGCAACTTTATGAATCGATTCAAAGATAAAACCTTAAAGAATTTCGTGCGCAGAGCAGCTTTAGCAACCGAAATTGGAAAATTCAATAAGCATATGGATTAAGATAATTAATTTAGAAGCATAACGATGGTTGTAAAACATCCCTTTGATAAATCAAAATCTTTCACATGATATATCGAAGATATGTGGGATAAAATGACTAGCAAACATGTTTGAGGTTTCAATAGTATTCTTAAATGAGCCTAAAGCTTACTCAGAATCGTATTAGTTTAATAATTGACATTTTTAGTTAAATAGTTACTTTATTGAAAGAAGGAACAAGATTGTAATAGATCGATCGATCGCAGATAATCTATATGTTTCGATGCTGGGATTAAGGCACATGTGATTAAAGCCGATTATTTGAGATTGTTCTTTACGATCATAACTCAAGGCATTCCATTTCACAAGTCAAACAGAGGTCTGGATACACATCCCATTAACTTATGACTATAAATACACTTGTGGTAAGACACTTATATATGAATTTCCTTGTAGTCATATTATAGCAAAGATGTCGCTTTCGCCGATTTTCATCAATTGTTAAGGTTACTATAGTACTCAATCATACCATGATACATGGGCAACCTTTGTTCCATCTCATTCAATGAATATGAATGGCCTCCATGATGGTCCAACCATTGCCTTATGAGTCAATGAATGCACATCATGTGGACGCCCCATTGTAAAACCCGCTTGTATAATGAAATGGACGTTATAGGGAAGACTATTATCACATGTGGGTCTCTGCAAACAACTTGGTCACAATCGACGTTCTTGTCAAAATAGGAATCAAGTTGAATGAAACATGTATGTTTTTTGTTGTTACATTGCCTTAATAATTGAATTGTATCTATATACTAGTACTTGCTCATTTTTGAATGGTTATTGATTGTTATATGCTACAGATATGGCATTTGGAGGGCCTTATGATGCAAATTCGTTAGATAGATATGTCTTGGTTTTACAAGACAAACATCAATCTCATGTAGAAATTTATTTATTGATATCTTTATAGCTTTCGTCGATACTCACATGTCGACAGCAGATGTCAAAGTTCATGCGAAAGTAGCATATGGATCCTTGTATTCGGTCTCGTATGTGATCTGTCTGTTCTCTTTATGGTATGTATCGATTAGACACATTACACTCAATTAGCCCTCATTACAAGTCCGGTTGAGAGATAGTGTCCTAGACACACATTTCATTTACCAGCCGAGACACATCACACACAATATGTCGCTATCATCCTAGCCTCCTGGATTCACGGACCACCGGGCCACCGATACATGACTGGCGTCGCCGTTGTGTCGAGCCGCGGCGTGATCCCACGCCGACTGCTTAGAGGATTTTCTATCTCGACTCGCTGGTTGTCTCAACAGTTATAGATTCCAATTCCATGTAATCTGCATGAGGTGACACCGAGCTGCACGCACGTGGTTTCATCCTAGCATCGCTTAGATCCTTCTATTTGGTGCATGCGAAGGGTTTGCATGTCCACCTCCTCTGCTTCCTCCCATTACTACGAGATTTGGAAGCACCTCATCACAACAGGTAGTAATAACACACTTAAACCGAGAGTTACAAAGCCAGTGTTTCACATGGTGCTACAGAGATTTTCGATTGTATTTCATTATTACAAGTATGTTGCTAATATTTATAACCATACACATATAAAATTTGATCACTAAGATGTTACATAATATTGAAATGGTTTTTTTTTTTTATCCTGTACCGTCTGGGAGAGACTACACATGTTTTCCACCCGATTGGGCAACTAAAGAGGACCTCCAAATCCTCACCACTGCCACATGATAGCGATGCAATGATGGAGATGCAAACAGGGCATAACATGGGATTACCAAATGAGCTACTAAGCGTGAACCGATTGATCCATTAGGGTTTCATCGAGAGTACCTTATCATGGGTGCATAACTTATGAGTATACTTTATACTCATTTTATTAATATGTTTTGATTATATTTTTAGTAGTTTTATTATATAAATAAGTGATCTAATGCTCTAAATGTTCAATTTGTGATTAGGTCAACCATGAGCCAATATGGAGCAAAAACAAAAGAGATAAAGCCTGTATCAACAAACTACACATGCATGCAGTGCCATCAGGTTTTGATGTTTTCAAACAGATGATCCCAAATGACATAATATTTTATATGGATGGATAGGAGACTTACCAGGCTTTTCAAAGAGACCTTATTCACTCAATTTGAACTTCAAATGGTCAGGTTATGACGCTTGGCAGTTGAAGGAAGAAGAGAAGAGAGCTCAAAAGTGACAAGTTGGAAGCATTTTATACATTCAGTCTTTATAATCATTTCTAAAGTGTTCGTTCTAGCCATTTCTAGATTCTAAACTTCAAGAGGTTTCCAACGGTACCAAGAACACTCAAATCAAAGTTCGGATGACAGTGTTATGACCTTAGAAAGTTGGTGCAAAAACAGGGGAGCTGCAAAAACGTCGTGACATCTCAATGTCGTGACGTCTCAACGTCAGTGGACGCTCTAGGGTTGGTTTTGCTGGATTTTTACCATTTTAAGCCCATAATAGAGGGTTTTAAAGCCTCAAACTGATAAAACATAAGGAGGGATGGATTTGGTGTTTTGGGAGAACAAGCTCCCTTTAGGTGGAAACACCCTAGGGTTTGTCTTATTTCTAGGTTTGTTTTTGGAAGAGGAAGAATAATTTCTGAGGAAGAAGAAGATAATGGAGGAGAATAGCAGGGTTTCACTGCCAAATTTGTTTTCTATTTCCTTTATGTTTTTCTTTATTTGAGATGGTTGTATTTACTTTTCCACTTATGTTTTAGTTAGTTTTCTTAGAGCTGAGATGCAGCAAAGACATGTTTGTATGAATTCATAATTTATATTGGATTGATGTTTTATTTCATATTTTTGTTGAGAGTTTCACGATCTTAATACTTATGGGTATTAATTTGACCACCCTTTTTGCATGATTTGTGGTTGATTCAAGATCTCGAGAAGCAGAGTTAAAGCTATACCATGGATGATTTGCCATTTAATTTAATGCAGATAGATATATGAGATTAGGTATGGTATTAAGATTTCTAAGGTTCAATGCATCCTTAGTTATGATGGTTTGAGGCAAAGATGCAGTATAACCTTTTCTAAGGGTAGTGTGAGGATGCTCGAGAGATATTTGAATATACATTAGTGAAATCGCCATCTTCATGATGAAATTGATCATTGATTAATTGGGTTATGAGGTTCATACATCATTGTTTAGGTGAAATCTATGCCCTAATGCTTTTTAGTCTTTATAGAGTCATCTTTGCATGCTTAGTTACTATAATTTAAATCTTTTACAGATTTTCAACCATCCGAATAGAGTCTAAGCTAGACTAGAGTTGGTAATTAGTAAATCAATTCTCCGTGGGACGATACTTTTACTTTTCACACTATATTACTTTGAGGCTTGTTGATGCACTGTACGCATAAATATACACATTTTATATATACAAATCAATTCATCAATAACTCCTTATCCGTGTGCCCGCCTTATATCGAGATTCAATTGGAATGCAATGCACTCATGATCGTGTAATTATATATTAATATATATTATTTTTAGTCATATCTACAATAATAATAATTTTAGTCATATTGACATTGAGGTAAATTGTAAAGTATGAGTCATGTATCGAGAGTTGGTTGTTCACTACCGAATATATGTCTTGGTCGATTAGGTGGATTTGGCGGACGTATGTCACCACTGACCGCAGAATCATCAGAGTGGCATCGTTCAGAGCGAGTCTGCGCCATTTTGCCATCAAGGGATACCTTCGTCTTACTGCTAGAAAGCAAGAGTTACATTCGCTGGATGCACGAGGACGCCACAAGTACGTATCGGGAGACATATCATACACCATACACGCCTTATGGCTACATGTGTAGAGGGGATTGTCACATAACTCTATGGCTGGTATTATGACTTCCATGATCCATATATGGAGTACCATGTATTACACATTTGATCACAAATAATTCACTCCATATAAATCAAATGAGGTATCATAGTACAATCGCAGCATCCCACTTGTTGGTAAGTAAGCGTCCTTAAATTCTAAATTATTTCCAATATTTAATTCATAGAGTAGACATTTACTTTTGTTTAGTTTATTTTTAGATATCCGATGGTAGATCAGACTATATCTCATGGGGCTTCCAAGCTCGGTCAGACAACATTCATCATATTAAGTAGACTACCTGTTTAATTAGAGAGGACCAGTGCATTGTTGCATAAGATAAGGAGGCATCTATGTCACATGGACCATCCATTAGACCTCCTACGTCATCCATTGTAGTTAGGATGTAGCCGATCCGAGGTCAAGGTGAGGGAGGTGTCACAGGTCATTGTCGAGTCATGAGCGAGGTGGTCGTCGACCGAGGTCGGGTCACGGTCTTTCCAATCGATGAGACTCATGCCACCGAGATTCCAAACCACTCCCCACGAGGACTTCCATATCACATGTGTTTTCCACACCACCCTCTCATAGTTTCATACCACCTACATATTCCATACTACCCCTAAAGACTTTCCCTCCACATGTCATCCCATACCACCCCCAAAGACTTCCCCTCCACATGTCATTCCACCATTATCACCTACATCTCTGGCCTTAGAGGCCACATTACTATCTACGATCACCCTGAAGCACCCCATCTGTGGCCGATTCCTATTGATTTTGATCCGAACCGAAAACCCCTGAGGACGCCCCGGCCGGGCTTTCATTAATCAAACCCCTTTTTTAGTTATCGTTTTATTAAATTTTAGTTTTCAAAAGTGTCGCGACCCGAATCCTCGACTTGACCCGATTGGCGGATCCAAACCGGAGCCCGGTTTACTCCGACATTTTCAATTATCTTATCAAAACATTTTGTTTGATATTATTATTTTAGATTTGCAATTACTGGAAGTATTTGGCTCGGGCGTGTTCCCATAAACAATTACAATTAACAAAAGATTCATAACGCTACATTTAACAAAATGCTCTTAGTAAAAATAACATTCAGAGTTCAAACTGCTTACAAAATGTCAATGTTCGAAAGAAATGAGACATGACGAGCATTCGTAATCTTTCTATGACTCGAGCTCTCGACCTCGGGTCTTGCTTCAATGTCTATCACTCGCAGACTACAAGATGATAGAACAATACGCTTACATTTTCATGCTTATGGTTCTATACGCCTTCTATTCCATTTTTCGTTCAATATAAATCATGCATTTATCAAAATAATGCCTTTATACAATATCAATGTAATGTAAAGATACTTATACAAATACACTTTTCAATACCATCATTTCGTTTTTCGCTAGATTCCACATATGGCAGAATTCGACATCCACGCATGTATCTGTACTAGGTGAATCATGTCCCATCTGTCATCCCAGCAATGGTTTCACATTCACTAGCCACCGTCTCACATATGACCATGTAAATGACATTCACGCATGCATTCGGGGCGTAGTGAATCACGTCCCGTCTCTGGTCATTCAAGAAAGGCCGTGATTTCGCTAAGTAGCCAAACATTTGCTACCTTCATGACGAACCCGCTTGGTGAATCTCACATGTTGGTCATTCAATAATACGCTTCAAATCAATTTTCGTTATGCAATAAATTGGCCAGAGCTCAAATACACGCATACATGCGTATATTTGTCAAACATTTCAAATACTAATCATTTGAACTCATATAGGTATATTCGCAAATAGAGTAATATGAGAATAAAGAACAAGTATAGAACAAACTGGAATAAAGAACAATTAGAGAACAAACAAAGAATAAAGAACGGGTAGAGAACAAACAAAGAATAAAGAACGGGTAGAGAACAAACCAATTATCGATTCCTTTTTCCTTTTCGATATCAATCCTAGGTCAGGTTGTCGTCTTCACCTGCACCTAGTCAAATACAATTTATTCTTAGTGATTACAAATAATCAGCACAAACGATATCGCTTCGCGAGGTGGCGAGGTACGTTACGCTTTTCGCCGAAGTTCCAATCTTATTAAACTTCAATCATTTAATAAGGTTCCTATATATTAACGGTGTATGAATTTAGGGTTTTCAAATACGCGCAAAACTACAATACAACTGAAATTTTAGGCACACCTGCATCGGAGACATTCCGGACCTGTACTCCGCACATGTTGCATCTCGCTACTCAGACCTAAGACATGTTATTCTCCGTACCAGACACCCCCGTACTGCACTGCACATGTTCGAAATTGTCCAGATTTGCTTCTTTTGCCACTTTTGATAATTGTCTTCCTTATATAACTTCCCATTCCTTAATTCCTCAAAATCATCATGGAAATCATCCAAACAACTTCAAAATACTTCAGACAGGTTTGGAACCTCATACCACAAAACCCTGTAAAATCCCGTTAGAATCACCCAAAGGTCCATCAATTCTTCTAAACAATACATAATGTTGATGATTCCATGTTTATTTTCTACCATTCGGGGTTTTACCCATTACACCTCAACAATTCAAGGGTTGAAGCATCTCTTCCACAAAACTCCTGCACAAAGGAGTAACAATTCCTCCAAACCAAAGCCTTAGGAAATCCAAACACACTTGATCCTAAGATGAAAACATACCTTTGAGATCTTCTTTCTACCCTCCTCTTCCTTTCTTCCTCTTCCTTCTCTTTGGGCTCTTTTCTTCCTTCCACACTGCTTGCTAGGGTAAATTGGAGACCAAAATATGAATTTTGGTTTTATCTCCTTTGTACTCCCATAATTCTCCATATTGTACTAAGTCCTTCACCCTTTTAATTTTGCAAATCAATTGTTTTATTTCTATTATGGCCCATCTCTACTCCCTTTATGATTTTATATCCTTATGGAAATTTCCACTTTATCCTTGTTCTAGTGCCCAAATTTCCGTGTCTACTAAATTTACATTTCACAATTTGTCAATTTATCAATTTTCCAGAAAATCCCAAGTTTAGCCTAATTCATACCTGTAATATATATAATAAAATTATTATAAAAAATTTTAGGTATTGGGCGTTATAATTCTCCCCCACTTTAAGAAAATTTGGTCTCTAAATTTACCTTAAGCAATAGTTATGGACACGGGCCGCAGATCGTTTCTTCACTTTCCTAAGTGGTTTCTGCTCAGAGCTCCACAACACTTTTTACTAATAATTCTCTTCTTGTTTCGCACTCTTTCACTTCACAAGCCAAAAATCTCTAATCGACTCTTCTTCATATGTCAAACTGCTCTAAGCTCAATTGGGTTCCTCGAAGAGACTACATGTGATGGATCCGAACTAGCACTCCAGAGTATCAGACATGGAAAACATTATGGATCTTTCCAAGTCCAAAGGTAATGATAACTTATGCGCTCGACCCACTTTTTCGAATACTACGGGCCAATAAATCTAGTACTAACTTGCCCTTTTTCCCGAATCTCATCACCTTCTTCTAAGGCGATACTTTTGTGTTCCACTTTTCACCGACCTCATAACGGTATCATTTTTCATGTCAGCGATATGACTTCGTCTCGTCTGCATTGTTTCAATCTCTCTCTAATCGCTTTCACTTTCTCTGCCGTATCAACTCTCGAGGCCAATCACTTTTCTTTCACTTAATTCCGGCCCAACTCAATCTGTTCCCATACATTTTCCTATATTAAATAATGTCTCCAAATTTTCTAAACCCAAATACTTAGTTTATGCTAATTCCAATCATGTGTAATTTTTCTGCGCGGCTTCAATTGTCTTGAAGCTATGTTTTACCACTTTACCCTCCCGCATTAGGACACATCCAAGTCCATTTAGTGAAGCATCACTATAGATTCATATTCTTACCGTTGTGCTCTGGCTGAGTGCACCACCCTGAGCTTCTGCTAAGAATGCTTTTAGCTTTTCGAAACTCTTTGACATTTTCACCTATTCAAACTTTACATTTTTCCGGGAGCAATCTCGTCATTTGGGCCGCAATCATAGAAAAACCCTTAACAAATCGCCCGTAGTAACCTCAAGCAAATTCCAGAAACTACGTACTCGTAACATTTCGTGGCTTCCATTCAACAACCACTTCTATTTTCTTGATCCACTCGATTCCTTCTTTCATGCCAATGTGCCCAAGAAAGGGACACTTTTATTCAACTAAAACTCTCGTGACTTGCCGAAGTTTCTCGATACAATCGTTATTTTCTCGTAGTCTCCAACACTACCCGGCTGGTGTGTGTCATGACTTTCTCTCGATCTTTCTCGAATACACAAGAATGTCGTCATGAACACTACGATAAACCGATCCACATACGGGGTCGCAAAACACGATCTGTTTAGGTCCATGAAAGCCAAGTGATACGGTCAAACCAAACGGCATTACAAGGAACTCATAATGTCTATATCGCGTTCTAAACGCCGTCTTATGCACATCGGCATCTTTAATTTTCAACTGATGATACCCAGATCGCAAATCAATCTTTGAAAATATACTTGCGCCTTTCAATTGGTCAAACAAATCACTCACTCAATGTGATACTTATTCTTTACTGGCCAACTCGTTCGCTGTCTATAATCAATACATAAATGCTGTACCGCCTTTCTTCAACAAAGCACCGGAGCTCCTCGCCTGATACACTTGGTCGAATAAAACCTTTCTCTAGCGCCTTACAACCGCAATTTCAACTCCTTTAGCCTGCGGAGTTTGCCAAGGTGTAATGGATGCCTGCGGTGGCACCCGGTACAACGCCGATAGCAAACTCACTTCCCTATGTGAGTAACTCGGCAAACTCTTCCTAAACACATTCGAATAGTCACTAACTGTAGGGATATCTGATAAGAACAGGCCTTGCCTTTACCATATCAACATAGTTTCACACAGGGTTTCCTAGCGATCTCTTTCCCCGAATCTATTTCTTCTCTCAGAATCAAGGTCGATGAATACATTAGAGAGGTGATTCGGCCTCTTGCCGATGAAAATAACCTCATTGTCATTCGATGTTCTTAAGGTCACTCTTTTCATTCTACAATCAACTATCGCTTCTGCTCCGGATAACCAACCCATCCCCAATATCACATCAAACTCCTAAAGGATAACTCAATCAAATCTCCAAAAATTCATACTTTATTTTGATTGACAATCTCTATACACTTTGTTCACAATAATACTCATGCTCGAGCTGTTCACACCAAGATATCATACTCGATTTCAATTTCTGCAAATTACCCAAGTTAAAAGTCAAGACACACATATGAACGAAGTTAACCCCGTCTATCAACGCATGCACACACAGTATCAAAGTAGTGAAATTACCATTATCACATCCAGCATCGGTATCTTCCATTACTTTTTACTGCGGTATGCTCTAGCCGAGCACGAGCATCTCGCCTTCCCGCAACTGTGTCCCTTGTCCTAATACTCTAAGTGTCGCAACACTTTCGCCGCCTTCCGTGACCGAGGAAACATTACCCTCCGTCTGGGGTAGCCGTGAATGAACGTGCTCTAGGACACTCTTCACCTGTGCCTTAGATCCACAACCCAAACACACCAACACTTCCACACCCCCTCGTGCTTTCTTCCACAATGAGTGACAGTCATGACACCCATCCAAGCACCTCGTGCACTTGCAACCCACTCAAGATCTGTGAGGAACACCTGCCACAGTATTGAACTGAGGTCATTGAACCTCAAATCTTGAATCCTTACTCCGTTGTTGATGATGTTTGATCGACCGGCTTTTCACGTCTTCTTTCTTCTTCATTCTCTTTCTTTACTCTTCTATATTTATTATGTCACTATTTTTGAGAAATCCTCATATAACTCGTGACATGGGTCCTGACATGGTCATTGAGACCATCTTCAAACTTACTACATCTTTCCTCTTCAGACACTAGTATCTCTGGGAGCATACTGTCAACCGAGTGAATTCTTTCGATATTCGGTCACACTCATCTCTGGTCTTACTTCAAATTATGAAACTCTTGGTCTCATATTAACTAAATAGATGCGATCGAGATATTGTTTCTTAAACTCATCCAAGAAGAACTCTTGTCACACTCTTCCGGCAGCGGTCCCCTTATCACTCGAAACCCACCTATGATAAGCTTCCTCTCAAGTATAAATCGCACACTCCATCCCTTTCCGTCGTGCAATGCATTTGAATCTCAAAGATTCGCCCGGGGTCCTCCGGAGCCAATTTTCCGCCATAGCAGGTTCATCATCTTCCCATAAAATCTATCTGGTCGGTACCTTGCCATTCGTCGATGGCGTGATCGCTGTGGAGCAACTACAACCGGCTTCGTCGCTCCCATGTTGCCCGAAAGCATTCCGCCGGAGGATCTCCACACCCTCCATTGTCGATATTCCTCGTTGGTAGTGGTGGAGCACTAGTTGCCCACTTCCAAGCACTCAGGACTATCCCACGATCCCTTAGGTCACCTACGACCCTTTGGGAACTCGAGCCATCCATGCTTATCCTATTAAGACCCACAAGATCCGTGTCAGAGTCATGTTATCCTTTATATGCAAATGCAATGCATGTCAAAAACAATTTCGAAATCATTTACAAACAATTTCAAAATCACTTTGTAGAACCGCCTAAACCTAGGCTCGATACCAATAAAGCTTGTAGCGACCGAGCCCCACCATGAACTGGCCAAGTGATCTCAATCAAACCCCCAGATCCCGGTCAGCTTTTCATTAATCAAATCCCTTTAGTTATCGCTTTATTAAATTTTAGTTTTCAAAAGCGGGTCGCACCCGAATCCCCTATAATTTGACCCCGACATGATCCAAACCGGAGTTCTAAGCATCTCGACATTTTCAAATTATCTTATCAAAACATTTGCTTGGTATTATTATTTTAGATTTTGTAATTACATCTAAGCATTTCATTTCAAGTGCTTCCATAAACAATTACAATTAACAAAAGATTCATAACGTTTACATTTAAAATGCCTGCAAAAACATGATTCGTGAGTTCAAACCTGCTTACAAATGTCAATGTTCAAAGAAATGAAGTATCGCATATGACTCGAGCATACCCTGCACCCTCTCTATGACTCGAGCTCCCGATCTGTCTTGCTTCAATGTTCATCACCAGACTGCCAAGATTATAATAACACGCTGCTGTATTTTCATATGCTTAATGGTTCTATGCAGTTTCTATTCCATTTTTTCGCTCAATATAAATCATGCATTTATCAAAAATAATGCCTTATACACATCGTTGTAATGTAAAGATACTTATACAAATACAATTTTTCAATACCACTGGCTCTGCTTTGGCTTGTGATTCCACATATGGCTATAGAATCTGACATCGTTTTATAGATCTGGCTTATGAATCATGTCTTGTCCAGCTTATTCAAGAGCAAATGTGTCATGAGCCCACATTACCGCCTCACATACGACTATAGTTTACATTCACGATGTATTCGCCAGAATCATGTCCCGTCCGCATTCAAGAGCAATGTGATTTCCTCAAGTGAATAACACAGTTACCTCATGACGAATTCAAGCAGGAACCCCGCCATGTTGGTCATTCAATAATACGCTCAACCAATTTTCCGTTATGCAATAAATTCGCCAGAGGCTCAAATAAGATGATACATGCAAAGATATTTGTCAAACATTTCAAATACTAATCATTCAATCGATATATATGTATATTTGCAAATAGAGATAATATGGAGAAGAGCAGCAAAAGTGATAGAAACAAACTGAATAAAGAACAATTAGAGAACAAACAAAAGAATAAAGAACGGGTAGAGAACAAACAAAGAATAAAGAACTGAAGTAGAGAACAAAAAACCAATTATCAATTCTTTTTCCTTTTCGATATCAATCCTAGGTCAGGTTGTCGTCTTCACCTGCACCTAGTCAAATACAATTTATTCCCTTTAGTGATTAAGCAAATAATCATACTAAACGGATATTCGCTTCGCCGAGGTGGCGAGGTACGTTACGTTTTTCGTCGAGTTCCAATCTTATTTGAACCTCTCTTAATCATTTAATAGCGTTCCTATATTAATCGTATGAATCTAGGCTCAAATACGAAAACCAGCATAAATCTAAATTGGGCACACCTCGCACGAGACACCCGACCTCACCTACACATGTTGCATTCCGCTGGCCCAGACCGGTACATGTCGTCTTCTCGTGGGGTGTACCGGCATACCCCTTGCACTGCACTGCACATGTTCGAAATTGTCCAGATTTACTTCTTTGGCCACTTTTGATACCAATTCTCCTTATATAACTTTCCCATTCCTAATTCCTCAAAATCATCACGGAACTATCCAAAACAACTTCAAAATACTTGTATTGGTGGTTTGAAAACCTCATACCACAAACCCTAGGGTAAAAATCCTATGAATTCACCCAAAGGTCCATCAATTCTTCTAAACATCATATAATGTTGATGATCCCATGTTTATTTTCTCTACTACTCAGTTTTAACACATAACCTCAACAATTCAAGGGTTTGGGTGATCTCTTCCACAAAACCCTGGACAAAGGAGGAACAATTCTCCAAACCAAAGCCTTAGAAATCCAAAACACACTTGATCCTAAGATGAAAAACATACCTTTGATCTTCTTCTTCTCCTCCTCCTTCTTCCTCTTCTTCCTTTTCTTCCTCTTCCTTCTTGCTCTTTTCTCTCCTCTCCTACGGGTTTGCTAGGGCAAATTGGAGACCAAAATATGAATTTTGGTTTTATCTCCCTCTTTTATACTCCCATAATTCTCCATATTGCAATTAAGTCCTTCACCCTTTTAATTTTGCAAATCAACTTGTCTGATTTCTATTATGGCCCATCTCTACTCCCTTTATGATTTTGGTACTTTATGGAAATTTCACACTTTATCCTTGTCTTAAATGAATTTCAGTTCACTAAATTTACATTTCACAATTTCCATTAATTTATCAATTTTCTTCCCTGAAATCCCAAGTTTAGGCTCAATCTATACCTTAATATATAATAAAATTACTATAAAATTTGTGGTATTTTTCGGGCGTTACATCACCTACATCAGCTCCAATGATTATAATCCACAATTGACTTATTCCAGACTTCATGATGCCCACTTTAGGTGACCATGACCCACTTAACACGTTGAGTCATTTCACCCATCAGCTCTTCAACCCCTCATTCAACTCCTTCACCCATCAAATCCATTTGAGATTGCACATGCCCCTATTGATCATCTAGTTGTGTATTCTAGGCGTCTTAAGAAATAAACAAAGCCTCCATCATGTAGGACTCATTGATTCCTATTTATATTTGTATATATTGTTTTTGTATTACATTGTGTATATATTTATATGATTTGGTTTATATATGAAATGATCAATTATTGTATATTGGTTGACATTTCAATGCAATTAGGATGAAAGTTGGTTAATTTGGATAAATGTTTGTATGGCAAGGATGTGTATCGTTTTATTTTTGATGCAATTAGATTGTTTGGGATGACAAGCCGTTAATTTTGATAAAATGTTTGTAATGCAAAGTATGTGTATTGCTATCATTTCTGAACCACCAGTTGATTTGGATGAAAGTTGGTTAATTCGATAAATTGTTTGTAATGCAAGGTGATGTGAATTGTTGTATTTTGGATAGATGTATTAGGTTGTAATTTGTACTATTTGTAACTTAAAATTCTCATTCTAATAAAAATAGCAATGTCAGCTTAGTGACTCCGTTGTATTAACTTAAAATCTACAATGCCGCAAAGAAGACTCATGATATTAACTTAAAAATGACTCCGCAACATTAATGTAAAATTACAATGCTGCAGTTAGTGACTGCAACATTGTTGATGTGTATGCCGACGTGTCTAGGATGTACTAGTTTAGGCATTATGTTGATTTTTGACTTATTTTAGTAATTTTTTTAAAAATTAAAGTGTATTTGTCCAAAACTCGAAATAGACGCATTTGTAACGTTGAGTGAAACAACCCACCACTCTTCTTCGCTTTTTTATCAAGAAAAAGTGCAATATTATGAAGATAAAGAAGATTCCAAATGTACACTAGTCGTGAACAAAGGAGCCAAAAATAAACAAAATGTAAAACAAACCCAAAACCTTACCTACTCCCAACCATGTGAGAAAATCTAGAACAAAATATTATCACTATACAGATTAGCCCAAGTCCACAAATCTGAAAAACAAAGTTACTTTAATCCTTTTCAAGCAGAGGGAGACCTCGCTCGAACACCAACCTATTTCTGGGGCCAAGGCCAGAGATTCCAAAATGTGCAATAAAGTAGAGGGTCAAGAATCACATTTTTTTGCAATTTTACCTAATAAAGAACTCCATGCCAAGCTGTGTGAAGGACCGATTACGGAAAACCCAAATTAACCCCACAATTGACAAAAAAGACCTACAACATTTTAGCGCTTTTGCAATGAATCAATAAGTGGTCTATGGTCTCCTCTTCCTCTTTGCACAAAAAACATCTATTTGCAAAAGTCATTCCACGGCGTTTAAGTTAATCCAACGTGAGCACTTTACCCCAAGCAACTGGATTCCAAACCAAGAGGTATGGGAAATCAAAGGCATGGGAGATATCAAAACCTTTTGATTAGTGCCAAAAAAGTGTTATTTTAAGCCCTATTTATTGTAGGTTTTGAGCATTTTTTGTGTACTAATCAACCGAATTAACCCGATTTGCACATTACAACTCCATTATTCTACCGACGCATTTTATGGCTAATTTTGTAGTTTTTGCAAGCTATTTATGCCAAATTTGTCGAGTCATCCAAGCACGAAGAATTCGAGTCGAACTCAACATTACAAATCAGAAATCGGAAGGAAAGAAGAGCAGAAGAGGCAAGGGAAATGAAGAAATGCAGAAATCATGATTTTTTTAGCCATTTTCACTTCCAGTTGACCCCCTTTTGACCAAGTTTTTGTAATTTTTCCTAAAATACCTTCCATTGTGCTTAGATATTTACCTTGCCTTTATCCTGAAGAGAAGTGATACGAGGCTACAACTCTTTCGGTAAAATGATGGTACTGCTTAACGCAAGAATTTATTTCCATTAATGTTTCTATCTCATTCTAGGTTTAAACTCTTATATCTACCTTAATTGATCAGATTGTATCTTTTAGGGTTCAAAGGGATGCTTATCAAGGTGATCCACCTGAGACTGCTTAGCTGCCATCATTTGTCACGTAGGTAGATCAAGGAGATATGTTTTCACTGTCGGGGAGCATTAATGTCCAATAAATGCTATATTTCAAAAGAAAAATGATTAGGGTTCAGTTTTTATAGCCAAATGAAGTTCTGGTTCAGGAAATGACTATAGGTCATCCTCCTCAACGCGAGGAAAAGGACTCGAGAACCTCTCATTTACCTTAGGACCTCAACCCCAAAGAGAGCCCCAACAAGTTTCATGGATTCTTTTCATATTTAGTTTAGTTTATTAGCCGCAAACCATTCACCTCCACTGCTTTTACAACACCCCAATCCAAAGTGAAATTCACCTTTTCAACCAATCGCAAATCATTTACACAGAAAACCCCATCCCCTGGTGAGTTTCAACTTGTTTCTACTATATACCATAGTAGCTATGATACAAAGAAGAGGGAGGAATTTAGGTTATAATTTTGTTGATTCCTAAGACAATCCTACCGCTATATCGAATCACCTTTACATTTTATCTTAACCGAGAACCCCTTTTTTCCTCGACATCTCTTCAACAAAAGCTTATCCTCACCCATGGGACGGAAATTTCGATCATGGTTTGTAGGAATCTATCATCTCTTCAAGCTCCCAATGTTATGGTTCCAGGAAAGTTGGGGACCAACACCCAACCCCCTCACTTCTATCCCAAATGTCCGCAACCTTGGCCTTTTTGTTCAAAGCTAAATTAAAAAGAGAGGGAAAACTAGAACTCAAAGTCTCCTCACCACACCAAACATCATTCCAGAAGTTGATTGTCACGCCCGATTCCCTGTCAACTTAACGAAGGATCCAACTAAACCAAAAGAGACTATGTACTAGGACTCCTACACCCTGCTCTTTCGCAGCTTCAACCAGACTCTTGGTATATTTAACAATTTTTGTAATAACAAAAAATCATTTATATATATATAAAAGAATTAATTCCCTGAGGTGTCCATCAAAAATCTATACACATATACCGAGTCCCATTTATACATGTACATTCAAGTATTGAATATATTTTTAAAGCAATGAATACAAATATAATCATACTCTTTCAATGGAGTTTACATCTTATACAAACACTTATACATATACATATCTAATACAAAACATCAAAGATTGCGGAAGCAGTGCAGTGAGCACCTATCTTTGAGATGGCCCGTCACTGACATGTGGGATGTCCCCGACCTCTCGCTCCCTCTCTGCACCTACACCTGATTGAACATCCATGCTAAGCTTTACGCTATGTAGTTATAAGCCCAGACAAACCACTATCGTGACCGTCAAGTTTATACATACGCATTTGTATTTATGCATATTCATATAACTTTTATTTCTTTACTACTCTTTATGATTCCTATCAGATAATAATCTTTTCCGTTACATGTTCTATGTCTTTGGCATATCTCCTATCTATACTTTTACTATATTTTTGTTTCTATACTCTGCATATTCCACATGCATTCTATAACTTATTGTTCTATATCTTTGACATATCTCTTATCTATACTTTTACTGTATCCCTGTTTCTATACTCTTGCATATTCCATATTCATTTTATAACTTATTGTTCTATTTTTCATGTAATCGTTATCATGTACTCTTCTATGTATTAGGTTTATGTACTATTCTTATATAATCAGATTCTAGTATTGTTTCCACGCATCGCTCATGTACTAAATTTCATATAATCGTATTCATGTACTATTTATGTATTGTCTATGTACTAATTTAGTATAATTGCTCGTTATACTTTTCATATAGCTTTCTTCATGTAATCGTACTATACCATATACTTTCGTGGGTAATTCCGTACTTTGTACTTTCCCTATATTTTCAATCTTGTAATTTTTTTATATATTATACTTTCCTATGATTTTCATATACTGTACTTTTATATGCTTTTCATATTCTATTACATATTCTTTCATATACTTTTGTACTTTTATATACTTTCTATACTTTTCATGTCCTTTTATACTGTATTTTTGTCTGAATTCAGATAATTATCAATTATAGAATAAGTTATGCTTCTCTTATCACATCATATGTTTTATACTACATATACTTTCTATTTTCTTTTATGTTCATGCGCACTATCATCATCTAGAAGCAGATAATGGAAATAATCGTATGTACCGATGGTACTATCATCAGACAGACAAGATCTTATATACCTAAACGGTTTATATACCCGATACTTCATCACTGCACGAGACAACGACCATGCCATGTAATGATCCAAACGGGATCTATGTCACCTAATCTCAAACAGTGGCCTCGATATCCGTGGATCCGTATGCCTAAAGAATTGTATCTCCCTATAGGCACGCCATCTATCCATCTATCCCACAAACATAGGCAATCAGGCTTATTACATTTTCCTCAGACATATCTCATAAGCATGAATAACTATTGTTATCAAGGATTGCTTATGCAATATATACTATCATTACTTTAATCTGTATTCGCTCTATATCCCCAGAGCTTTCCATGTTACGGCTCTCATATCTATAATACATATATTCCTATATTTTTATCATGCATGTATTTACTCATTCATATATTCATATATACTATCGAGCCTCGTATTACGATTCTCATATTTAAGCTATAATACATATTTATCATTTTCTCATAATACATTTATAAATTTATATATTCATATATACTATAATTAAATGTCTGGATACTTGTTCTTATGTGCTTTGTCATCTTTACTTATCTCTATCGTTCTTAGCATTTATGCATTTCTATCATATGTTCCTAGCATGTTCCATCTATTCATTTAGGTATATCTATCATATATTCATATCATATAATCTTATATTCATATCATGTCATCTTCTTGTAACATTTTATATCTTGTTAACTTATATCTTCATGTACTTTATCAGACTATCATATCTTATGACATGCCACCTGCATTCTACCACATACTTGTGCGTTTTATTATGCGTTATCGGTATCCTATCTCGGTAAGATCTGGAGACGAGACTCTTCCTTTGATCAGCGTACTTTTCTTATCTATGCTCCGCACCACATATCAAATCTACGTATATGCTATTTCTTGTTCATATCTACATCCTTTCTTACCGTATATTTCCAATTAACTTTAGCAATGATTATTTACTTGGTACACGATTCAATTTTGAGACAAGATGTGGAGCTTAAATGTAAATGGCATATGGTTAGATTCTAGACTCAATAGGCTTTCCATAAAGTCTAAGAATACCCATAATGGAATCCTAACGAAGGAGTTATCTGAAGTGCAAGCGGAGTGAAGAAAATCGTAACTTACCTTTGTGTGATAGCCACTGTCTTTTGTATCATTTTGAGGTCTTAACTGTATTTGACACACGTTCTTGTCTCCTTTTGAAGCTAAGGTGCTAAGGAGTTTCTTCTCGACTGGAATCACCCAAATCGAGCACGAAACTGAGATATGAACAAGCAGGGACTACTGCGTGTTCAAAATAAGACAGTGGCGAACCTTAAGCCCCACTTTGAGTGAATTTATGGGCCAAATAGAGTCAGAATTTGAAGGTACCTATTTCAGGATGTTTTGTTCTCTTGGAAGTCCTAGTTTCACGAAAACTTAGGAATCCTTTCAAATCGGATAAAAACGAAAGTTGGATAAAACACTCAAGCTGGTCCGAAATAGAACATTTGTTATCGGTCACAGAAATACCGGGTTAATGAGAACACTTATAGTCAGGTACCACTCTGTTGATGCAGAATTACCCCCTCAATGCCCGAAATGATAGTTTTTCTCCCATTTTTTCATATTTTCTACGAGCCAACTCAATGCTCGATACACACATCAAAACACTCTTATGTCCATCTTGTAACCTCTATTCTACTCCCATTCATCTTAAATACTTATCTTACTTCCAAAACCTTTCATGAATTACTCCCAAAACAACTCTAATATAGGTCATAACCATACACAACCCAAATATAAGGATTAGTTAGGGTTTGTTCTTGAGCTCCATTACTTTGCGATTAAACCATGAATCAACCTCAGAAAGGAAGGATTCCATATTCTTCTTGTACCATTTAGGGTTTTACCTGACCTTACTTTCAATAATTTTAGGTTAGGATGAAGTCTAACAAACCCCTAGGTTTGGGGACAAGCTACTAACCATCCAATAACGTGAAATTCATACAAACTTTGAGTCCATACCAATGTTGATTCATACCTTTTGCTCTTCCTTTCTTCTTCTCTTCTCTTAACTGCTTCTCTTCTTCTTCTCTTCCTCTTCTTGTGCCTCCCTTCTCCTCTCTTCTCTACGTTTTGGTCTCTCAAAAAAATGAATAGTACTCTTATCAATTTTGAGTTAAGGCCATGTTTGGCTTTTGCATTTTTAAATTCTTTTCTCATTTTTGCATTTAGGTCCTTTCTCTCTTTATTATTCTCAATATAACTTATACATATTATACTTTGGCATCCCATCTTTTCATCTTATGACACTTAAGTCCTTAAGTGGCAATTAAAAACTTTACCCTTGACTTTTATATTGATTTTTTGCTATTTTATTTTTAGCATTATTTTATTCTAGAAAAATATACATTTTCTTTTATTATACCCGAAACATGTTATAAAACTGTTGGGGTATAATTTGGGGTGTTACATTGATCCTCCTTCCATCCCCTAGGGCAAAGACCGCGTTCTAGAAGAAATCAAGCCACTCTTTTCTAATTTCCTTCCATAAGCTAGTCCCATAGCCACCTCTCCGGAGTCCACGGGTATACCAACCCCAAACGGACTCACCAAATTCCGACAAATAACCTTTCTCGCAGAGAGCATTTGTCGTTGGCAAGCCTTGACTCCATTTGCAAGCGGGGCCTTATTCATCTTAAGAGATAGCTTTTTATCCAGTACCTCCTTTGCTTTTGTCTAAACGCTGCTTGTGGCCTAGCTCACGAGATTTTCTTATCGGGTGCTCCCCCCCAGAAGAGGCGCCTTTGAATCATTTCCAATTTGGCACACACTTTTTGAGGCATTCGGAAAAGAGAAAGATAATAGATTGGGAGACTGGATAGGGTACTACGAATGAGCGTAACCCTACCACCCTTAGAAATATAAGATCTTCGGGGAAGCCGGCTGTTCGGAATCTCTCTTCGTCAGTCGAACACAGAGCCTTATGCTTAGCACCTGGGGAAGGCCAGGTGGAGTCAGCAAGGAGGGGACCCGATTTTACATCCCGGCTGGGGCCCGACTCATCATGTTTGTCACGGGCCCCGATTGGGATGTTTCTTTTGTTTAAGTTAATTTTCAAACCCGACCTTAGCTTGAACCACATCAATATCCGAAAACATAAACTTTAAGCTGGTCATTGTCGATACCATGAAAGAGAGCGGAGTCATCGGCGATAGAGAAGATGGGAGATTGTCAGATCCTCCCATCTCTCGTTTGCAATCCTACTGCCATAAAGGTAGTTTGCTTAACCAGCGTGATTTATCGAATGATTGAGGCTTCCGTTAGATAACAAGAGGTGGGGAGAGGGATCACCACAGTCACCGAGCCACTGAGTCTTAGGAAGAAGCCGGTGGGGATCCGTTTATGAGGGCTAGAAAGAAACTCGGAGGCACCATTTATCCAGCTCGACAGCCCAGGTTGCAGAACCCGTCACGCCCGTGACTGCGACGGGAACTCCCGGCGATACTGTATGGCTTTTTCTATATCGACTTGCGGACCAATCCATATTTTTTTCCTTCTCGGGGGTTGAATCCTTTATCTAGTTGGCGATCAAAACAACATTGAAATGCATCGCCCTGCGAAGCATTTTGGGACTTAGAAATCACCTTGTCCACTTGACCTGTGATCTGTTGGCTAACACTTTGGTGAAATCTTCAAAGGCCTCTACGAAATTTGATTAGTACTTAAATCCTTAAGTCTTCCTGATCTGTTCCTTTGGGATCAAAACCGAGAAATCGCATTTAGATTTTGACAAATCTACTGATCATATGAAACTCCTTGAAAAAACCTAGTACCTCATTCTTCTGAAGTCTCGGTAAAAGCCCCGAATAAGAGACTTCATTGGGACCAGGAGAGCCTTATCACTATTAAAATTTAGAAATAAGCGTCCATTCTTCCTGCGAGGAAGGTTTCCTCCCGACTGGCCTTCCTCCGGACCAGATCCATTGGGAAAGCTTCATCGGGGAAGGGGGCTCCAGCCCTTTGTATGCAGCTTGATTTTGGAAAGCATCTACCGGTCAGTCCTTGATATTGACCTCCTTGTCTAACCTGCCATTACAGTCTGCAATGCTTTTTAAGCAATTTCTTCGCTGTGGGCGTTAGCCGTCCTATGAAGAAAGCGGTACGTCCCTTCAGCTATCCATGTCTCTGCGGATTTAGTCTCACAGAAGATCTCCTCCCGAGGCCCGACTTTTGAAATCAGCTCTGGCTTTGGCACGTTCCTCAATTTCCTCGAGGACCAATCCCCTTTCCTTCTCACGATCATCCCAGAAAGATACCCTGTGTAAGGCATCCTCCTTGTTAGTCTCGACTTTCCTAAGAACTTCTATGTTCCAAGCCTTCGAAATACCTTTTAGGGCCTTTAATTTTGCGAGAGGATGGCGGAAAGGCAAGTAAAAATGGAGATTTGACACCACCCTTTCAGGATCTCTTTGAATCCCTCGTATTTTAACCACATCAATTCGAAATAGAAAGGGGATGGCCCATTACGAGCACCATCAGCGTCGGTAGGAATGGGAATGATAGAGGCTGATGCAGGGGCTTGATGAGCTAAAGTCATCCATTTTCGATCCATTTTAAAGTTAATTTCTATCTAAAAGACTTATTTATGTGTGTAGAAATGTTGAATAACTCCGCAGCTAGCATGCGCGGGGAAATTGAAAAAGGATATTGCGGTAAAGGAATGGCTAGTTAAGCGGGAATGACACATTGGTGAATGATGTTCTGACGGGGAGAAGTGTACGGAAGAAAGGACCTGTTGTAATGACATATGCTGATGATGAAGAATCACATCAAGGTCGCGACCCGCGAAACTCGATCGTGGCGAAGCGAAGCGAGCGGCGGAATTAACGGCGAAACTCCCAGTGACAACTTCTCAAGTGTGAAGAACAAGATATGATGTTGCAACACAATTTCGGTCAGCGGCGAGTGGAAGGCTGAAGCGTGGGCATGGAGGTTGTGACCGCGAATAGTCAGCGACGCCAAGATTTTAAGAGGCGAGAGTGGGGTCGCGACATCGAAGAGGTTGCGACATCGACTCTGAATCCCGGAAGAATTAGCGACATCATTCGATTAATTAGCGACATCGATTCGCGAAGAACTAAGGTCGCGGCGTCATTCAATAATTCGCGACATCGATTTACAGAAGAACTAAGGTCGCGGCGTCATTCGTGATCGCGACATCGTTCTAAAAGAACTAAGGTCGGCGGCGTCATTCGGTGGCGACATCGGTTCTAAAGGAATTAAAATTAGCGGCGTCATTTAGCGTTAGCGACCGCGATTCTGAGGAAAGAAGGTCGCGACATCATTTAAGCGGTCGCGACGCCGGTCCCTAAAGGAAAGAAGGTGTGACATCATTTAGCGGTCGCGACGCCGGATCGAGAGCTAAGGCAAGTCGCGACCCGAATAACGCGGCTGTGGCGAACGGCGAGGTCGCTGACAGAAGAGATCGAGTGCGACATTGCTAACCAAATGGGCCAGTTAATCTGAAATCCACAAGAAGGTTGATTCGTGCCACGGTAGGGTGATGCGGAATCAACCGGAATTTATATTCCTAAGTTCCTCACTGCCCAGTAGTCGAGCTCACTGCTTAGGTATAGCGAATCCCAGGGTCGAACACGGGGATGGGTTTTTCATCGCAGAATGATTTACGTAGTGTTTGAAAATTGGTGAGGCTTTAGTTTGGATTTTCGGTTTTTGTTAAAAGCAGGGGAGGTTGGTTGTTGCTTCAGTTCAGTATGTGAAAGCCCAAATGAAAGTGTGAAAAGGTAACCTTGAAGGCTTGGGTCACTAGCTTGATAACATGGGGGTATTACAGTGTCCTCGGGTTATTTCCTCGCATTTGGGCAATTGACATATAGTCAAAGCCAAAGCCAAAACCAGATCTTTGTTTAGCTATAAAACCTAACCCTAAAACCACTCCTATTTGAGTCAACCCAAGTACTAAGCATTCAAAGTCCCATTCAGTTTGAAACCTTAGCACATTGCTTATATTCTCATGGCTCGTAAATGCCATCTAAGAATATCGATTACATACACCATTAGAATGCAGCAGACCTCAAGCATGACAAGTATTGACTAAAAGAAAAGACATTAAATGGCATTAAACCTAGTTTGGAAGTTGGGAACCATAAATACGAGTACTGTAACATTCAAAGCATGGGGACAACTGTGTAGTAGCCTAAAAACCAAGCTAGCAACCCTCCTCTTCAAAGTACATGAGGCTTAGTCAAGCATCCCTTGAGTTGTCATCCTCGAGAGTGTTGCGGCCGAAGAAAATGAGAAAGAGGAGAGAAGAGAGCAAAATGAGACCTAAAATGAAAGCTGCGGGAAAACTTTATAAAAATGAAAAGTTGCTTAGGGTTACAAAGTTGTGGGGGCTTATATAGTCGACTGAGTGTGAAAATACAAAAATGCCTAAAATATGAAATTACATAAGGGACAAAATGGTAATATATCAAAACGTGGTCGTTTAGAACCAAAAATACCAAAAACACAGGGGCAGCAATTTCGCTATGCAGCAAATTTCGCTAGCTGCATGAAATTTCGCTAACTATTAATTTTTGTGAATGCGAGAATTGAAATTTTATTTAAAGACGATGAATTTCGCTAGCTAAGCGAGAATTTGGCTAGCCTAGCCCAGTACCACATAGCGAAAATTTAGCTAGGATGCGAAAAGAATTTAAGCTATGATTCTTGAAATTTTATGATCCTAGAGAAATTTTCGCAATCATAACGAAAATCCTGGTCTTCTCTGTTTTGCCCTCCTGCAACCTTCTTTCTTCACATCCACTTCACATTTCTTCATCTTTGATGGTTGAAAACACTGTGAATCCTCAGCATTCGGCAAATATCTTGACATCAAACTTGAACTAATTGGTGAGGCAAGCGAAAACACAATGAAATTACCAAAAAGCGAGCTCGAAATGGAATTAGTGAAACTAAGTGGACACACACACATCAATTGAAAACGAGTGATATGATTATGCATAAAAGCACTGAAACTATCTTGAGATAGGGCTTCAATACTTTTTGGGCACTAATCACACCCACTGTAGGCACGTTTGCTTTGTCCTTAAGCGATGCTAAAAATAATGTATGCTGCATCTTTGTGCTTTTACAAAAGTGTGTGGTTCCAAAGCGTATGCAATTAAGGCTTTACCTTTAGCATGAATAATTTACACCTGTATGAAATAACCAGGTCATGAAAGAACAAAAACCATATAAACAAGTTTAGGGCAACATTAGTTCCAAAGTCAACCTGAATTTCCACCCAAAATCTAATTGTTCTAAGGTAACTGATTGAGCCAATAAAATGCAAAGCTATTCCCTCCTCCCGACTAGCTCACATATGGCTGTGACTATTGACCCGACCCTAAATAGAATTTGCGACTCTCTTATTTCTTCCTTCGTGATTGCTATGTAGGGGTGCAATCTTAAAAACTACGACTTCACGAAGTACGCGTGTAACGAGGGTCCGCAGGTGACTCCGACGATTAAGGTTTAAGGGCATCAAGCCCAGGATCCTTGACCCTGAGCTGCGAGGCTTCACCCCGGACTTCGATGGCCGGGGTCGCACCTACAATAATGAGAAACTTCACCCGTCCAGGTGTAGAGAACGAAAATCGATGACTCGACGATTAAGGTTTAGGGCATCAGACTTTCAAAGGCTTCATGTATACCCCTCGGATAGTGTTCGGGTTTCAAGACAAGCGTCCCACGGCTTTATTTTTCTTTTTCTTCTTTTCTTTTTTCTTTTGCTTTTTCTTTTATTTTTGGAAGACTTGATGGTCTTCAAACATAGGTAACACAAACTATTATGGGTCGTCGACAAATTTAAGTAGGCTTTGCAAAGTGGAAAGAGGTATAAGCTTCCGCAACTTATTGGTCTGACCTGGTGTGTAGTGTGTGAATTAGCTAAAGGAGATGTTCAAGGTTGACTATCTGAGATTTCAATTGACAAAACTAAATCATCACATCGGCTAACATAAGGTAACATACATGGCTTGATTTTTCAAGCTAAAGGCGAGAGTAGAAACCTGAAATGTAGATGCAAGCGATTTGCAAAAGTGTAGTAAATGGAAATAATGCTATAAAGCTTTTGATATAACCAAAATGAAAACAAAACATGCTTAATATAGCTAAACATAACAAAAATATCCTTTTGCTACTATTGGCTAATACATGAATCACATGCAAAATGAATAGATGGTTGATAAAGTAGCCCATAAAAACATAATAGAAGACACTCCCCAACTCTGCTTTTCCTCCCGGCTAAAGTAGGAACATGTCATAGGGGTAGGAAAGTTAGAACGGGAGTGTGACCTCGATCTCGCGGTGGTGGTGGATCTGGAAATTTCTTCTTCTTTGTGGCGACATGCAATGAGGAATTTCTTCTTTGTGGGCTCGTCACGATGTGCGGAGCTCGGGCGCGGGAGGCAGGGTGACTCATGATCGACGGGCATGGTATGACAATGCTCTAAAGTAGTCTCGGCTCAGGCGATCCTACGATCCATGTCGATGCACAGTAGCTGTGATGCACGAGCCCGACATCACGCTAACACTGCTAGCTCCTCAGTGACATAAACATGCTCAGGAGAGTGTTGCGCCAGAATATGAAGGGCCGGGAGTATCGGTGATGGGGGGCGAAGGAGGTGGAGGAGGAGATGGAGGAGACCGTCGGCCTTGGGCTCCTCGCCACCTCTGCCTCCACCTCGGGAACAGGATCATCTCTTTCTCGGGAGTCCTCTGCCGCTCATCAGGTACCTCCTCCACAATTAAATGCTGCTTGGAGGAGAAAAGAAATCGGCATCACACCATGGCTCGCTCCATAGACGAGGACACGAGGGCATCGATCCTCCTCGTCCCGGGGCTCCTCTGAAATCCCAAATGCTCAGGGACTTGGCTCGATGGTCGGCATCAGTGATGGTAGACTCTTAGCTCAGACCGGGCCGCTGCGGTGGACCTTATCTTCAAAGTGCGATAAAGGCATCGCCCATTAACTGAGAGGGGCCCGAACGGAATCCCTCTCGAGATCCGTCTGAGGGCCTGAGTATGGCTCCCTACTTGTTTGGAGCGGCGTAGTCTTTATGCGGGAATAGGGTGGTCCAGGCGGGTGATCAACGAAGCATCGAGGTGGGGCTGCCTCGGAAGAGTGCTAGTCTAGTGGTATCTCTAGCAGACGGACCATCTCATTGTGTCATTTGTAGCCAATCGATACCCTCCGAGTGGCACGCTCTGGCTGGCAAGCCTATCTGTGATATATCCGTTGCTTTCGGAGTACTCTAGTGGTCGTCGATAATGTCGAGACTCGTGAATTTAGGCGCTCCCAGGAAGTCATGGAGTAGGTAGGCGAAGCACCACCGGGGATGAAGTAGAGCTGTCTTGATTGTCATGAGCGGCGACGGGGGTAATGATGTCGGTCGCATGGAGTCAGCAGGCCAGGGGTCGGCGGTCGATCTTAGGCACATCGTAATGTGACTCTCCATGAAAATCTACGGCGTGGAGCCACGTTCCCGAATCGGGTCAAACCCCGAACAATGGCTGCACGATCTGGAGCGGGCGATAACTGGGGCGATGAGCTCTCCTCTGTTGCTGCTGTGGAAGGCAATGGCTCAGGCCTAGATGACGAGGACTCCCCTGGGCGGATGTAGAGACTGCTTGGAGGCGGGCCTCTGGATCGTAAAGGGCCTTAGGGAAGGGCCAGGGGTCCCAGTCTGATGATACCTCTAAACCCACTGAGGCTCCTCGGGGGGGCTGATCCGGGGCCCATGGCGGGGCTGCTCCTCCACCTTTGGAGTGCTAAACTGACTCCCGGGGCTGGGCGGGACCCACCTCGCGTGCCACCATGTCGCCGGTCGAGTGATGCGAGAGGGCGGGGCGGGGCGGGCGGGAGGCTCACGGGCGCGGGGAAGCGGTGCGGGGTGTGCACACATAGGGTGGACCCGGGGCTCGGCCCAGACCACGCGGGGGGCACGAGCTGGAGCGGGCGCGGCGGTGGCCGACCCATGGATGACGGGGCGGTTGTGCCAGGGGCTCGAGCGGCTCTTGAACAGGCTCGAGTAGCGGTGGAGGCTCGATCCTACCGCCGCTCACGGTTGGTGGCTAAGGACGCTGATGGGGCGGCGCCGGGCGGGGCATGGGCGCGCGCTCGCGGTAGGGCGGTAGTGGCCCGGTGGCCGGCGGCGGTGGCTCGGAGACGGGGGCACGGCGGCCCAGGCTCGGAGGGTGGGAGGCGTAGTGGAGATGGCGGCACGGTGGCTCGGGGGTTTGGGGCTCACGGCTGGGCGGTGGCTCGGGGGTGGAATGGAATGAAGATGAATGAATTTATTTACCCTCTTTCCCTTTCTTTATAGGGCCGCGACGGCCAAAGAAAGCCTCGGGGGCGATTTAAGCTATGCTAGCGAAATGCGACTCACTGCTGCAAAAATAATTTTCATCAAAATAAATAAATAAATAAAAACAAAAATTATTATTTTAACATATATCTACTAATTAAATAAAATAAAATGAAGACAAAATTACTAAAGAGGAAAGTTACTAAAAATAGTAACTATCAAAATTAACCAATTAAAAGGAAAAACAAAAAAACTTGAGCTGTAATTTGGTTTCATTGGAAATCAAACATTCGATTTTACCAGCTATTCATGGGGTGAGAGGCTCCTTAACCGGCGAGTGGCTTGTCTTTGCGGCCTTCATGCTTGTATGGTTGTTGATTTGCTCCTCGGTGGGTGAATTTGGGCGATCAATGGCTGCGAGGGGTGGCTGATGACAACTCGACCCGGTGATTCATCTTGGTTGCTTGATTTTGCGGTTATGGACTTTTGGCTACCGCATTACGACCCGATTGAAGCGGACTTCGCCAGCCTTCCTTATCACCTTCCATTGGTTTATGCTTGTATTTCGAGTGAAATATATTTGAGCTCCGAATGTCATGTTGTTGCCAAATGTGAGTTGCGATACTCCATTTCAGCAATTGATGATTGCGTGGCGGTGTAAAATGGTCTTCCCGAGATAGTTGGCACATGATTGGGCCTTGCAGTCAGCTCGGTATCAAAACTACAAAGTCTTTGGGTAGTAGAATTGTCTACCTTCTACCAACACATCCTCGGCTATTCCCTTAAGGTCTTCTTTGATCTATCAGCTGATGACAAAGTGATATTTGGTAGGTTTGAGCTCACAAACCTGGCACAACATACAACTGAGTATGGCGTGGGTTTACTGCCGGCCCTAAGTGCGGTGCTTTGTCTGTCACGATTCCCTCGATGTTGGCGAAATTGCAGGGATCCTGGATCCTTGTATTTGGCTTGGGTCTTGCTTTGGATTATGGCAGACCCCCTTTCAGTTAGGAAGCTTCATTTCCAGTACCTAACCCTTTCTTAGTTGTGCATGGGTCCTTTAGACCATAAGTTGGGACCTGCTTAATCATGTCAAGCAGTGGGATGTTCACTTTCACTTGCCTTAGCACCTCCCAAATTTCAGCTTGGTTTGGGGTTTTTTTCTTGCCTCTCAGTGCTTGGGGAAATGGAGGGGGCATGGTTTTTTTCACTAGGTCTTCACTGATGATTACCCTCTCAGGCTCAGCTTCCTTTCCCTTGCATGTTTCTTCAGCAGTCATGGGCACTGGTTGCTCTGTTCTCTTCCTCCTGGTGATTGCCAAACTCACTTCATCCTCCACTGAATTCTTTGGATGAACCTATCTATGGACCACTTGGATTTGGCAATGTTGGGAAGGGAACCTTCCCTGCATACGTATTTCCGACCAATTTGTTGATCTTTGGCAGTTGAATCTGCAGGTTGTGATTTTCCTGGTGATTGCTCTCAAACATCCCATTACTGCTGTTGGGTATACTTTCTATAGTATCGATTCTCTGTGCTAATTATACATTGATCCCTTTTTGCTCTTCTACAAAATTGCCTACCACCTTGCTCAAATTCAGTATAGCTTGTTCAACAGGTGAAGAGGATGATGACGGCTGTGGTTGAGATGAGGAACCAAACTGTTGTTTGGCACACACAGAGGCACATAGGCGGGGATTAGGTTTCGGGAGAGATTGGGGGTGATTCTTCCAGTGATTATGCGTATTACCGTATGGGGCATTAGGTTGTGAAAACTATATTGGCCCACGGCATTAGCATGCTCGACATCAAATCCATCGTTGGGGCACTCGGATGATGTTCTCCTGGATGGGCCGATTAGGGTTGACAATTGATGAATGGTTGGCACATGCGGTGTTTTTCGATCCTTTACTTTGCACTTCATGGAGCCTCTTTCCTTCTAGCTCCTCCACGTTCCTAGCTAGGGTTGAGATTTTTGCTTTCATTTCCATGTCCTCCGAAAGTGTAAAAATTCCTCCCCTTTGGTGTGTCGAAGGCTTCATTCTTTCAACTTCCCTTGGATTCAGTTCATCGACTTGGAAGTTTCAGCCCTGTAATTCAGAAGTCCATGGCCTCATGCGGATTTTTGCTTAAAAGTCACCTCCACACATGGTTTCCTAACGGTTGTATCAGTGAGAGGGGACATACCATTATAGAAATGATTCACTAACATCAGGTGTCGAAACAGTGTGAATGACTTGATTGTCTCCATGAATCTCAGCATTGATGAATTTCGTTGTCATAAGTAGGAGTAAGTGTAGATCGCCTCTTATTTGTTGGTCTTGGTTGCACTGAAGAATTTCTTCAAAAATTAAGTTTAAAGATCGGCCCAATTTCTAATCGTTCTCGGTCTTAGTGAATTGAGCCATATTTTAGCTTTTGTCCTTGAGGGTCAGCGGGAATGCCTTTGCTTGACAATTCCATATCGGTTATACCCTCCTTAAGCGTTATGCATACTTCCTCGATATCAGGTATGTGTGAATGGATTTTCATTCTCCATACCATGAAATGGGAAGCAGGGGCACTAGGTAGGGTCTCATTGCTACATCCTCAGCAGGAGGTATTATGCAGGAAGGAGCACTAACTCTAGGAGGGTGTATGTGAACCCTCATTGATCTATATGTTGTTGGATTCACTAGGGTGCCTCTTATTTCTCTTTGTTCCTCGGAAGTAGAGGATCCATTTGGTCATTTGTGCACACTTGATTTCCTGACTTGCTCAAGCTAGTGCCTTACTCTTTGCAATCTGCACATTATCCCTCTTATCCCGAGTCTTTGCATAAACACGGTACACAAAATGAGACCGCAATGAAGAACCGCAAACCAAGGCTTGCGAAAGAAGTCGATTAGTTAAATAAAAATTGTGTAGAAGTATAACAGTCTGCGATGCTTGCGAGTGAAACTTGCGGTTCTGTACTTAATTAAAAGGGTGAAGGTCACGACACTTGTAGTGTGGATTCTGAGAGTACCGTCAACTCATCATCGTAGTTTGGAACCATCCCCGACAGCGGCATCATTTGATTAAATGCCACGGTAGATGATGAATCAGCAAAATTTATATTCCTAAGTTCCTCCCTATTGCCGTAGTCAATACTGATATGGCGATCTAAGAGTCGAACACGGGATGGGTTTCATCCCCACGAATGATTTGCATTAGTGTTTGAAAATTGAGGTGAGGGCTTTAGTTTGGATTTTCGGATTTTGTTAAAAACGAGGGAGGTTAGTTTGTTCAACTGGTTAGTGTAATGGCTTAAATGAAAGTGTGAAATGGTAACCTCGAAGGCTTAGGTCACTAGCTTGATAACATGGGGTATTACGAGTGTCATAGTTATTTCCTCGCATTAGGGCAATTACATATGGTAAGCCAAAGCGGGATCTTTGTTTGGCCTATAAGACCAACCACAAACCACTCTGTTGAGTCAACTTGATACTAAGCATTGAAGTCATTGAGTTTGAAACCACAGCATTTAACCTCATTCTCATGCTCGTAAATGCCATCTAAAGAATATCAGTGCATCTACCATTAGAATGCCTTGAACCACTAAAGCATGACAAGTATTGACTAAAGAAAGACATTAAATGGCATAAACCCTAGTTTGGAAAGTTGGGAACCATAAATGCGTGTAACATTGAAGCATGAGGACAACTGTAGTAGCCTAAAAACCAAGCCCCAGCAACCCTCCTCTTCAAAGTTTGTGAGGCTTAGTCAAGCATCCCTTGAGTTGTCATCCTCGAGGGTGTTTAGCGGTAGAAAATGAGAGAAAGAAAGAGAAGAAATGAAATGGGGCCTAAAATGAAAATTTGAGGAAAACTTTATAAAATGAAGTTGCTTAGGGTTTACAAAGTTGTGGGGGCTTATATAGTCGACCCCAAGTGTAAAAATACAAAATGCCTAAAATGAAATTACATAAGGGAATGAAATGGTAATATATCAAAACGTGGTCGTTTAGAACCAAAAATACCAAAAACACAGGGACTGAGATTTTGCTATGCAGAAAATTTCGCTAGCATAGCGAAAATTTACCGCTAGGCATGCTGAAATTTATGCCTAGCGAAATTTTTTGTGAGATAGCGAAGTGGAAATTTTAAGCTATGAGACGATGGTCGCTGGCTAACGAAATTGCTAGCCTAGCGAAATTTTCCACATATGCGAAAATTTCGCTAGGATAACGAAAATTTCGCTATGATTGCGAAATTTTAGCAATCCTAGCGAGAATTTTCGCCAATCATAAACGAAATCCTGGTCTTCTACGCTGCCCTCCTACAACCTTCTTTCTTCCGCATCCACTTCATTTCTTCATCTTTGATGATTTGAAAACCTTTATTGAATCCTCGACATTCGGCAAATATCTTGACATCAAACTTGAACCTAATTGGGTGAGGAGCATGAAACCTATGAAATTGCGAAAACAAACTCAAATGGATTAGTGGCCCAAGTGAACCTGCACATCAATTGGCTTAATTGATATGATTAGTGCGCAAAAGCATAAAACCTATGTGAATGGGACTCGAAAATAGCACTTTTGGAGCCTTGTCAAGGTGCATCGAAGTTAGGGCTGACCCGGAACCACATAAAATACGCAGCTGCTGCGAAGGAAAGTAGCTCGGTAGCTCGAGATCGGGTGTGAAGGCTCTTATATTTTAATTTTCTTTTCATTGTTTTGTTTTTATTTTAGATTAGTTTTATTTGTTCGTTCAAATTTGGAGTGCAGACGTTAAATTTGTTAAAGTAGAAGTGAATACGAAATTCTATTTCTTTAATTGCGCATGAATTATGCAGATTCTAGACAAATTTTGGAATTCGATTTCCAATTTCCGTTCACGAGTGGTTTACTTGATCGTGACCATTGTAGGGTGTAATCTAGTGATTTAGAAACCCAGCTTTCATTGAATAGACTCTGTTGTCAAAAATTATCTTTCCTGCATAAATTTTTCAGAAGCTATTGAACTATCAGTTTGTAAATCTACTTGCTGGTTTTGAGTATTATGTAATTGATTCCAATGTAAGCGTCTTATACCCATAATAGGATTGTCTCATTGCTCTGATTTCCAGGAGGCCCTCTGAGTGACGCAGAGAAGGCAATCCTGAGAGTGATGAACAATTTACGAAAGGAGTATGCGAATATGATGGTGATCTAATGACTCTGTGAATTTAAATCGATAAATCTTCTTCTCATGAAATCGAATGAGTTAGTAGCTTATCCATTTAAACAAGCGAGAGTTCACCTCGATTCGAGCAGTCGTTCAATCCGTGTTAAGCGAGATCACAATCAAGGAAAGGATGAACTGTTCCAATTTGGAGGAAAGGAAACCAGTAAAGTGTAAACCCATGCTATGACTATGTATTAGGAGCTAAGGTTTGTAGTCCATGTTCTGGGTATTAAGTATTGAAAAAGAAAAATAACCAGAACAAGGCAACCCAGATTTAAAGTAGTTATCTAATCCTCTGTCTTCGAAAGAAACAGGGAAGATTATATGATGAACAGTGGCGTATGGAGAGAGATCCAGTTTGCGTCCTAAATTCCTTGGAATGGAGTTTTAAATCGTGGTTCATGAAGCAAAGTTTGGTCACGATTTGAATTGATGTTCCTGATATGAGTATTTTCAATGCTACCTTTCAAAGATAACTGTGCAGTCTGAATTTGTTATTTTTAAATTTTTAGTTTTAATTCATTTTGTTATTAATTCACATATCTTAGGCGTTTTACATTTCAAGGTTTGCAAAGCTGATTCCAATTGCCTATCATAGTCCAAATAGTATAGATTTTGAGTAGTTAGGGTAGTTGATTGAGAATTCTTAAGATCTCTATGGGATCGATATCTGAACTTAAATCCAATTTACTACTTGTTCGGCACGTACACTTATGACATCACAGAATCAAAACCGGAAAGAAAATGATTCTTGTCAAAGCGCTTTTAATCGGTATAATAGATACACGGAACACAACGAACAAGTTTCATGGCTTCTTTGGGGATTAGATAATAGTCCTTTGGTGTGCGTCCGCAAAATTTGTATAGGTGTTTTGATCATCATCATCATCACCAGAAGAGGTGAACAAGTTTTTTAGGCGGCGGAATTATGAGGATCGAAAGAATTTGGTGAATCAATATTCGATTAAAAGGAAATACTAATTTGGACATAATTTATAAAAGAAAATGGAAAATTTGCAAAAATATGATTTGTGTGATGGTTGTAAACTCTTGAAAATTTTTGTGTAGAGCTTTTTCATGTTAAGAATACAATTTTTGATATCCTTGACTCCATTTGATCTCGGTATATTATAATTTCGGGAGTTAATTCATGCCGGGACGGGGAGGCGAATTATTGCCCAGCTAGACAGCGAGATCGAGGAAAGAACACTTGGGGGACTAAGAGAAGGTTAAGAGTGCAGAGAAATAGCGAGGAGATGGCAAGCGAGAAGATTGACGGGGGCGTCGACCGGGAGTCGCGGCCAGTACCTCGAGAGCGGGACACTATGGAGGACTTCCCTAGAGAGACAGATTTATCAGATATGAGATACTCGCGGTGAGACTGGCCCGGTGATAGATCGCTGGCAATTTTGAGCTGGCATTGTCCACCATGGTTCAGCCGGGAACCCGATTCCGCAGTCGCCTGAAGATCCCAAAACGAACACTTGGACAGTTCGGGAAATGGCAATCTGATTAAATGAATGGTGTGAGACCGAGAGGGTATTAAACTACCGAGTTGTTCCATTCTCTTCAGAGGAATATAAATTTGCATCATGGTTTTGACTCTATACCATATGGATACCATAATACATGAGAAGAGGCGTGGAGGCTTACACTGGGCGGTGCCTCAGTCACCTCGCCACGAAAGAAGGGGGAGTACTACTTTGACCGAGGGGAGATAAAGGGAGAGTCCGGCACCTTTGGAGAGATCTGAGAGGCTGCGAGAAGAGATGTCCATTACCCACTTGGGACAGACTTGAAGACACGAATGGACATCTTCTACCACTCATGAACATACCTCAAGGTGTAATAGCAGATGCGACTCACGGCGGGGGCATTAGGAAGAAGGCCGGAAGAATGAGCCGGGTGATAGAGGGGATCTTGCTAGGTACGACATGAGACCTCCTTAAGATCTAGGGAGCGGCCAATAGAAATTTAAAGAAATGGAATGATTGGCTGAACAAGATGCGCCATGGAGGCAATTTGGATGCATTGATGCATCGGTTGGATAAAAGAGTACACTCTATGAATGAGATGGAGAATTAGGAAGAGAAGGAAGAGTAAAATAATCTTTGAGGGCGCGCTAAAGAGGGTTTCCTATCTTGATGGAGGCTAACTATTTGACGAGCGAGAGCATATCATTTGAGGCTGAACCCACACGACACGCTGACCCATTTATACCCGACGTGCAAGGAACCGTGGAATTTTCTCTTATGGTGGAGAGCCTGACCACATTTGAGACATGGCCCGAAATTTTTATTAGGGGCATGCTCCACGAGGTTCAGCCCGGCCTTTACGTAACGAGGAGAGCGAGAAATGAATATCGAAATTCGAATGGCTCGGACAAAGGAGCCGAATCTTTGCCACACGAGTTCATAGGGGAAAATAGAAGGCACATTGAACTTCCCATGAAGACAAAAGTTTGAAATTAGAAGCAGTACCCAGTTCTCTGAATTTTAGGACGACCACCAATCTCTCTCAAGAACACGGAGACCTGAGAATGAGGCGGCCACGACCACTGAGTCGAATTAAAGTATTTTTCCAGGTGACGAAGAAAATCGACTTGCATGTGGGTGGAAACAGAAGTGGGAAAGAATTAGAAGGAAAAAGTCGGAAAGATGGAGAGCGGCGAGGGAGAAGAGAGGCTGAAAATCTTGAGATCCAGCGGAGAAGAAGGAGAAGAAGGAGCCGGCTGACAAGAAGAAGAAAGAAGAAGCCTAGGAGCTCTGTGCTGTGGAGTCCATTTCAGCGAGGCTAGCGAAGTCAGGATAGAGGGGCGGGTCGCAGGTTTTAGGCTTTCGAGTTGGAGATAAGCATGCCATTCACGAAGTGGTAACTTCAATTCACTTCCTTGCAATTTGAAGGAAATTTTTTGAATGAGGGTGTGCGGAGAAGGAGTAGTGAATCGGCCTTGCGATGCGGTGATAAAGAGGTACCCGGAGAAGATGAAAGACCCGGGAAGTTTCACAATTCACTTGCACCATTGGAGGATTTGAAATTGAGGCTCTTTGTGACTCCGGTGCAAGTATAAACTTAATGATAAGTATCTGTTGCGAGGAAATTAAGTTTGGGGGCTTTACTTTACACTTCTTGTTACTCTTGAATGGCGAGATAGAGTGATAAGAGCGAGAAACTGGAAGGAGTCATTGAAGGCGATGCTTTGTTAAGGTGGGGAAATTTGTTTTTCCTATCGAGCTTTATCATCACGGACATTGAAGATTCCATGAGTCCCTCTCTGGCGCTGGAAGGCCATTCTACGCTTAGCCCCAGGCGCACAGTGATATGCGAGAAGGAGTTCTCACTCTCGGGGTTGGAGAAGAGCGGCGACTTCAATCAGCTCAGTTTGAAGAATTTAGACCGCAGAGATAGGGAAGATTACAGGATTGTAGATGATGTACATCTCGAAAAATGACTTTGAATGTTATTATGATTGTAATGCTGACTTCCTATCGGTAAATGAGATGAATTTCAGGAGTATCTTGAAGGTGTTAATTTTTGATTTTTCCGCACATCGGGGTTTGCGCTCTCTGCCCAGAAAGGTATTGAGTCTTAAACAAAATAGCATGGAAAATGGAGACAATAATGAAGAAAAGAGGAATTTCATCGAGAGACCGTGCGAGAAGAGTGCAGTTTTAAAGAGTTGCAAAGTCATGCGAAGTATGCTTACTTGGAGCTACGAGTAAGCCCGGTGTTATCTACGCTAGACTTCGGTGTGCGAAGGAAGCAGTACTAAAATTTTTGAAGAGTATCGGGGTCGGTGTTTGGTCCACTTGAGTAAGATTAAAGGGTATCCCGGTCAGGTCGACGCTACGTACCTGAAAATCACTGCTTTAGAGGAAAATCTGAAACCATACATTGAACATCAGAAGAAGTGAACCCGATCATGAAGAAAAGTAGTCGAAAGGAAGTGCTGAATGTGGTTGAATCTTTGGTTTTTATATATGCAATCTCGGCAGTCCCTTGGGTTGCCAGTCCATGTGGAGGTTCCCAAAGAAGGTGGGTTCAACGTGATCAGAAATAGAAAAATAAGGTTAATTCGAATGAGCAGGTGGCGAGGATGGAGAGTATGTATCGATTACCGGAAGCTGAACACAGCAACCAGGAAAGATCATTTCCCATTGCCTTTCATTGATCAAATGTTGGGCCAGGTTAGAGGACACCCTCATTTTGTTTCACGGATGGAAGGTATTATTTATAATCGGATTGCTATTGCGAGGACCGGAGAAGGCACGTTCCACATGCCCTTATGGCACCTTTGCCTTTAGAAGGATGTCATTTGGGTTGTCTGATGCCCCACGCTACTTTCGAGGTGTATGATGTCCATGTTCTCGGGTTTGGTTGAGGAGAGGTTATGGAGATTTTTATGGATGACTTCCCGCGATATATGGATCAGGTTTTGAGCATTGTCTAAACAACACAGGAAGCTTGATGCTTAAATGCGAGGACAAGCAGTAGCCTTAAAGTGGGAAAGTGCCATTTCATGAGTAGCAGAGAGTATTATTCTTGGTCATAAAATTTACGCTGTAGGACTAGAAGTGGACCAATCAAAGGTTTCGTGTAAGACTCTTGCACCACCCACAACAGTAAAAAGAAAGGGATAAGGAGTTTCTTGGGGCATCTTTGGATTCTATAGGAGATTCATCGAGACTTCTCAAAATACTTGGGACCATTATGCGATTCTTTGGAGAAGACACAAAGTTTAGTTTTTGATGACTCATAGAGGCGGCCTTTGAAGAAATCAAGATCAAATTAGTTGTTACCAGATCGCCGTGCACGAAATGGGATCGAGGATTCGAAATATTGTGATACCCGGTGAATTTTCGCAATGGGAGTATTGGGGCGAGAGAAAAGAAAAGATATTGAGCCATATACTATGCTGCGAGACCTTCAGTAAAAGCCCCGAAAACTATTCAACTACGAAGGGAGATGTAGCCATAAGATTTTGCTTGTGAGAAAGTCGGGCCATACATTTGGGATCGTATTGCTCCGTTTCTGCTTGGCCAGTAAACGATCGAATGCTCGATGTCGAAAAGGAAGCCTGAAACAGCGATAAGGTGGTGTTATTACTATAAGAGTTTGATCACGGTAATTAAAGATAAGAAGAGATTGTGATGTGATAGTTGATCACTTGTCGGAGTAGAAGAAGCAAGCGAGAAGAGGCGGGTAGCGAGAGAACTTCCCGGATGGCCAGTTTCCCGATTGTCATTCCCGACTTCCATGGTATGCGATAGCCGTGAATTACTTGGCTTGTGGAGTAATTCCTCCGGAATTCAGCTACCAGCGAAGAAAGAAAGCTCGGGGCCAGACATCGGAGTACTACATGCGGGATGACCCAGCATTTAAAGAGATCTTGACACATGATTATAAGAAGATGTGTGCGAGAGAGTGAGCAATCTGGTGTGAATGAATGCCATACATCACCATATGGGGACACATTTTTTAGGAGAAAGAACGCTCACAAGATACTCCAATCGGGATTTTTATTGGCCCGTATCTTAGGCATGCGAATGGGTCGAATTATGTGATAAATGCGAAAGATTGGAAAGCCGGCGAGGAAATGGAAATGCCTACGAGGAGGGCATATTGGTGGTGCAAATTTTTGATGTATGGGGATAGATTTTATGGGACCCTTCCTTGTCATTTGAAACTTGTATATACTTTTGCTAGCAATGGATTATGTTTCCAAATGGGTGGGCTTTAATAGCTTTTGTCAGGAATGACGCTAACACGAGTTGTGAGTTTCTTGCGAAGAACATTTTGAGCAGTTCGGAACACCCGGGACTATCATAGGTAGGGGGAAGCCCTTACGCGAGCAAAATATTTGCAAAAGCTCATGATAGGTATGGGATCAAACATATAATGAGCACAGCGTATCACCCACGGACTAATGGATGAGCGAAATTTCCAATAGGGAGATTAAAGGATCACAGGAAAAATTTGTGGTGTAGCTTGGGAAAGATTGGTGTCTTCCCAGGCTATTGATGCACTTTGGGCTTACGAGGCTGCATTCAGCACATTGGGATGTCCCCATGCAGTGGTCTTTGGCAAACCATGTCACCTCCCTCTTAGGCGGAATCTGAAGCCATGTGAATTAGATGAAGCTAAACTTCGATTTGGTGCAAGGAAGAGAGATTGCTTGATTGAATGAGGCTGAGAGGAATGAGAGCGAAGCATGATAATCTTTAGAATATCTGAGGACAAACGAAGAAATGGCATGATCAAAGTTACGAGGAAGGGATTCAGAGGCGGGATCGAGGGATTACGCTGTTTAACTGCACAGATTAAGACCACTCGGGAAGTTGAAATCAAATGGAATTGGACCATATACGGTGGTGTCGAAGTCTCACACCATGCTGGGCGATAACACTTTCGGGGGCGATCTTTGAGGAGGAAGAGTCGAGATTAACTAATTCGAGGCAGAGAGCCTTATCTCGACGGGGGAGAAAGAAAGAAAGGAAGAACTCCATTAATTGAATTGAGAGAGAATGCTTAAAGCAGTACGAATCCATTTAAGAACTCAAAATAGGCATTTCGTAGGAGCGACCTACTTATAAATTTTTGCTTCTTTATATAGACTTTGAAATTTTTTTAATTACTAGTTTTGAATTTTTGGTTCTAGTCATGATTTGTTAGGGAGTTGCTAGGTTAGTATTTGATCAATTTAATCCTTTTGAAATTGTACGGTATCTTACGTCTGAGAATCGAATGGCTCGGGCTGTGAGAAGGAACAAACTCAGGATCGGCTCCTAACACTTCACAGAAAGAGCGACTTGGAAAGGGAGTACTCTTCCCTACATAAATTTTGCAAAAATTGAATATAATACATGTTTAATTGTCGTAGGGAATGATTTAAATGGATGCTAAGAATGTGCAAATTAATAAGGAGTGGCAGCCGTTTTTACCATCACCAGGCAAGTGCATCAAGTCGCTAGACTGACGTATGTCATGATAAAATTGAAGTCAACTTAGTGGCATCAAGGAAGAACAAGGGCAGTCGTTAATCAAAGTTATGTCACGATTAAATCGAGGTCAACCAACTATGTCACAGAAACATGGTTGACCGTGTAAAACAGATGTCAACCTGATGATAAATTTGTCTCCAATAACTGCCTATGTCAGACAAACAACACTGTCGCTTATTATAATGTGAAGGCATTACCCATAACTTTCTTTAAATTGCCTCTAAATTTAATACTATTACGCTACATCTATTTATTGATTGTCATGTTGTTGAATAATGAAGTTAATTAAAGAGTCCACAATAGATTGAATTGGTAATTGTTGAGAAACTCCCTCCACCACCATCTCCCTTCCTGGCTAAATACAACCTTCTATCTTCAAGATGCTCGGTTTTTCACCTTGCAACCCAGATCCAAAAATCTTTCCTAAAAACATTCCTATTTTCAAATGGCGGTGGACCGCCAACCGGCCCCAACTGAGCCGATATCATGGAAGAATATACTGTACTGGAGCGAGTAGTTCGCTGAACCAACCGGGAGGAATCGCCGTCGAACAACTGTAAAGTTCAACCAGCTTCAAGCAACAGAAAAAGGGGAAAAGACAAGGCATCAAGAAAGGAGAGGAAGACGAATCTATGATCAAAAAGAAGCCCCATGGAAGAAGTACTATGTCGGTAAGGGGTTTGTTCGGGAAAGAGGGCTTCCAAAGAACCCATATCCCCTTTCAAAGAACTAATGTAACAAAGAGGTTGGGGAAACTTCGCAAGCATCAAAGTCTCCGGATACGCTAGCAGTATCTCGAGAATTTACTCCAACCCGCGGAGAAAGGACAACTCATGGCTCAGAGTTTGGTAATGGGGATTGAGTTGAAACCATAAAATGAAATGTACTCTTAATGAGGGGCAGAAGCATGGTCTAAATTATATGAAGATAGTAGACAACCCTTAACCGTGGAGAAGATTGCAAAAAGTCAAGTACGGTAAAGTGAAACGGGGTCACAGTGGAGAGCAAAAGACCATGTCGCGGGAGATCTGAATGTAAGAGGCAAATTATGGTTTTATTTCGTCTCTCGTTATGGTTCCCACCAAGCATGTCCGTGACGGTAAGGTAACAAGGAAGCAATCATTCTATGCCATGGGCCAAGGCATGCTTTAATGGTCGGAGCAGCCATTGAAAACTCAATAAATGAGATGCACTAAGTGAAGGAAATAGTGGTTTCATCCCTCACCCAAGAATCATCAAGGGGCTATGTTTCGAGTAATGTGTGAAGGGAACTTGGGAAGAAGAAGGAAGAGGCCCAAGGTTTCAATCTACCACTCACTGAGCAAGCAAGGGGCCCAGGGAATCAAAGAAAAAGGTTATAATGTGCTGTACGCAAGAAGAAAATGGAGAACGCATAAGAAGAGGACACCCTTCTCAAGGTATATCAGAAGAAGATCCAAAAGCCCATCCAGAACACCTTTATGTTTGCGTAGGATGAGAACAAGATGATAGAAGCTCCTATAAATTTTCTTCAACCCATCAAGCGCCTTCTCCCTATCGGGGGAACAAAGATTTCAGAGAACCCGGTGAAAAGCCTCTAGGTCTTCAAGAGAATAATCAAATAATGGAGATGCTCATTCCATTCAATGAGAATGTTAAAGAAAGAGAAAGGAATGAACATCCAACAAAAATTCGTAGAGGCGGTATGAACAGAATTGAAAAGAAGAGATCAGCAATGGGAAAGAACAAATGTGGCGTAAGAGTGTATGAAGGAGATCCCGAGCACAAGAGGAAAAATTCAAGAAGGAAATGGAGGAAAGAGATCACACCATCAAGAGTCAGTCGAGCCACAGTCTCTTTGCTAACACCGCATGATCGTGATTCTCAACTCCTAAATACCACTCATAAAGGAAGGGACTCGGGATCGTAAAGCCGTAACCATGAATGTGATCGATTCAAATTCCTCTACATGTCAATGTTCAAGGACTTCGAAGAGGATTTAAGGAAAGAGATCAAGAGTTTGATGACAAAGATGCCTCGTAAGAGAAATCGGCTAGAAAATTTGGATCTGATCAACAATAATCTTTTCCAAATTTTTATCATGACTGAAATGCAGAACAATGAACACATCAGGAAAAGACAAGATGATCTCGAACAAAAAGGTTGATCTCACCAACTAATCTGCGGGATCCTCAAGAACAGATAGAGAGGTGGAGAAATGACAAGAAGTGAAGAGAACTGAAATGAAGTTTCCAAATTCAACCCTAATTTGATACTGAACATCCGATTCAACATCTTGCCCCTCCCCAAAATAAAAAAAGGATCTTCCCATTGATTTATCCATCTCTTCCTCACTGCTGCTATATCTCAACTTTTGCACAATCTCATGAATAGTCAAGAAAATTTGTTTGGTTGTTTGAATTTAGATTGTGTTGTTACTTTGCTTTAATTGTTAGTTAATAATAGATTTTAGCCTATGAATGGAAATGCTAAATATATCATAATCCTGTTGTCAAGTAGTTTGATTAAGATAGTCGAAACACAAATAATCATAGTAATAAGCATGAATGTGACACATAATTGAATTGAAACACAAATTGCATAATTTACTTGAATTTAATGATAGAGTCCAAGATAAAGGAGAGTTATGGCAATCAAGGAGAAAAATATATTTTCGAAGCCTGAAGTATAAATAAGAAGCTAAAGAACCTGTGAACCTAGATCATGTAACTCTCATCAACCGGCTGAGTCAAGGACATCCTGTGGTTAGCCACAAGCAGAATCTAAACACTTAGAACTTGTTGGATTATTGATCAAGGCGCGAAACTTGTAGATACAACTAACAAGAAATGATGAAACATCTTCAGCATTTGTTATCTGCACTAATTTATTTATATAAAAGCTTCAAGATACACCCTAATTCTCGAATTTCAGCCAAAACAATCCTTATCTTCAAAACAAGCCATTGAAATCCCAAGCTATCCTAGATAATTAATCCTCAAAGAAAGAACCTCTGATTATCCAAAATTCAAAGAAGGAGGAAGAGATAAAGTTCGGGGGAGATTATAAACCTGGTAAGAGAATATAAAAAGGGTGAAGAGAGAAAGATCTAAAGCAAGAGGATACACAGAGCTGGAAAGCTTAAAGGAATAAGTTTTATCTCAGGCCAAATCCCTGAACAATTGTTCTTAGGGGTGTTTCAACACCTAGTACCTCTAATGCCAATCGGTATGGGAGCTACAACCCAAAAACACTAAGAGTGTTAGAAAGCCTAAAAGACGTAACATTGCACTATTCTTAGCAAGGACTCGAGAAAAAAAGTTCCAATGTTGAGAAGCAAGCAAATGAGAAAATGGGAACGAACAATTTGTACGTAAGAAATCAAGAAGATACCCTAAGAATGAAGTTCGGGGAATCACTAAAGAAGTCATAAGGAAAAGAAGGGAAAGTAGCTAATTAAAAAGGCTATAGCAGTCCGGGTAATCTTAACTTAAAAAGTTCCATCCATCCTGCAGACCCAAGCCCGATATTACAAGCCTCCGAAAGACCGATCGATCTTTAAGGTTGAATTACCTACATAGCGGAGAGATCAATATGAACAACAAGCATATGGAATTTTGAAAATCTTGAAAAGGACCAAAACTGAAGGACCTCGCGCAGGGTTAACTCACTAAGAAAGAGGAAGAAACCAACCTACTTTTCAAACAGATCAATTGACCTTATTGTTTATAAAACAAATTCAACAATCAGCTTCTATACAACCCATCTAGTAGCCGACTAACCTTCATCCGGATCAGTTAGATATACGGTAAAGAACAATTCTACTTCAATTAAATCAAGTTGTAACCGCAAAACAATACAAATGTCCTTGTTTCGAGGACAAATGTCTTTCTTTTTCTTTGTTTGGGACAAGCAAAATTTGCCTGGGGAGTTTGACGAGCGAAAGTCATCCATTTTCACCATTTTTCCGATTAATTTCATCTAAAAAAGACCGATTATGCAGAAATGTCAATAACTTCACCAAATCATACAGCAGAAATTCAAGAGAAAGAGGACATGCGCAGAGGTGAGCGTAAACCGTTAAGGTGAATGACACTACCGAATAATGATGTCAGAATAGGAGATAACAGGAAGAAAGCGGGACTTGTTGTAGCGACGCCAATGTTGATGAAGAATCACATCAAGGTCGCAACCACAAAACCCTGTCGCGACATAAGGCAACCGAAGGCAACGAAAGAACAGCAATTTAAACTCCAAGTCAGCAACTATAAACAATAATAATAAGATATGATGTTGCAAACACACCAGGTCGTGATGTAATCAAGGTCGAGCAAGAGACATGAGGTTGTGACACCACAACATCAGTTTACGATAAGATTTTCAAGAGACGAACGAGGTCATACATCGCAGGTCGCTACATCAACACCGACCAAGAGGTCGCTATCATTCGGGGTCGCTACATCACGGTAAAGAACTAAGGTCGCGCGACGCCATTCAAATTCGTCACATTAGTTGCAGCGACTGGCGTCGCGACGCCATTCAATACGCTAACATCGCCGCGAAGATCTAAGGTCGCGATCACGGCCATGGCATCGCCGCAGCGAATTAAGGTCATTGACGCCATTAGCTACCACAATACATAGCGAAAGAAGGTCGCGAGCATCATTTAGCCGTCAGCATAATAGTTACAAGGAAAGAAGGTCGCGACATCATTTAGCTTTTGCCGGCGACACCGCGCAGAGGAGTATGGTCATGCATCATTATTTAGCGATCGCGACATCGATCCAAGGATGCTAAAGGCGTCGCGAATTAAATAAAAGCTTCGCACGTAGTCGAGATGAATTGAGGTCGCGGCAAAGAATTGAGGTCGCGACATTAACAAACTAAATACGCGACCAAATCCACAAGCAGCGCATCGGTTAGCCCAACTAACTCCTATAAATACGCAGAACGCATCAAGGAAAGTAGCTCTGGGCTGCTCAAAAGAGAGATTCAAAATGAAGGCTCTTGTATTTTAATTTTCTTTCTTTGTTTTGTTTTTTATTTTAGATTAGTTTGGTATTTCGTCAAATGCGTCCGACGTTAGTCAAGCAAAGTAGAGGGTTTAATGCGCACTCTATTTCTTTCAAATTATCATCGATTGGCTCTAATTTATTAAATTTGGAATTGATTTACCTCCGATTTACAAGGGTTTACTTGATTAACAAGCTATCAGAGGGGTGTAATCGTTGATTTAGAAACCCAGCCTTTCCATTGAATAGACTCTGTCAAAAATTATCTTTCCCCTCTCACGCATAAATTTTCGGGTTATTGAACTATCAACTGTAAATCTACTTGTTGGTTTTGAGTATTCTGTACTGATCCTCAATGTGCCGCCTTATACCCATGAAATAGAACATCTGTCATCTATCCATGCCCCAACCTTAGCAACTAGTTAATTAACACTCATAATGCTAATAATATATAATACATCAGTTATCAATCTAATCTATAAATTCACTTGAATCAGAACATATTGAATGACTTATCCATTTAAACAAGCAGAGAGTTCACCTCGATTCGAACAGTACGTTCAATCCCGTGTTAGCAAGGATCTAATCAAGGAAAGGATGAACTGCTCCACTCCGAGGAAGGGAGAAACCAAGAAAAGTGTAAACCCATGCTATGGTTCATGTATTAGAGCTAAGGTTTGCCCATGTTCTGTGTATTAAGTATTGAAAAAGAAAAAGCAAATTTTAACAAGGAAACCTAAATTTGTAAAGAAGACCAATCATCCGTCTCGAAGAAACAATGTGGAAGATTGATGACGAACAAAGGGCGTATGGAGAAATCCAACTCGCATCGTCGTATTCCTGGACAAATTTTAAATCGGGTTCAAGTGAAGCAAAGTTTTAGGCAAATCGCAGGAATTCCATGTTCACAATACAAAGATTTTCAATGCTACCTTTCAAATATAAATGTGCAGTCTGAATTTGTTATTTTTAAATTTTTAGTTTTAATTCATTTTGTTATTAATTCACATATCTTAGGCGTTTTACATTTCAAGGTTTGCAAAGTCGATTCCAATTGTCATCATAAACCAAATAGTATGCGAAGCCTGAGTAGTCGTGGTATTTGATCGAGAATTCTTAAGATCTCTGTGGATCGACATTTGACTTAAATCCACTTATTACTTGTTCGACTCATATTTCAGTAAAAGATCCTCGATCAAACTCATAAAGAAAATGATTTAATTGCCAAGAAAACCGTGAATTTATTATAATAGATACTTTAAATACAACAAACAAGTTTCATGGCATGTCACAAAGGATTAGATATTAGTCCTCGTGATAACGCTCACTACCTCTGTATAGGTGTTTTGATCCATCATCATCACAGAAGAGGAAATGTGGTATATCTTGGATCACCTTGTCAGAAGGGTTCTCCCAATGGCAAAGGACTAAAAATCTATCTAAACCCGACATCGATCTACCGGGCTGAGTCCACCCCTCCAAGTGTGGTCCTCCCCGAAGGAAGGTCTCTCGGGCCCCAGATAATTCGTGACGCCAGAAAACCTTTCAATGGAGTTGAGAACCTGCTCACTCAGATCTTTCTATCGATAGAGAATTTCATTAAAATCACCGCCGACGCACGCGATCTTCCCAAAGGCTTCATCAACCAAGCTCTTCCTAAAGGATTCTCAAGTTCTTTTCTCAACCGGCCATACACCCGAAAGCCTATCAAACCCATCTTCATCCATTCTAAACAAGAACGAGACAGAGAATCTACCAAACCATTTAATCCACCGTCGCTGACCATAGAATCCACCCAGTTGATGACTATTATCCCAAGCGAGAAGAATACTACGGACCCTCGCGTTCTGTTGCTATCCGGTTAACAGAGCCCTCCCGGCTGCGCACCATATGTTCCATCTCTTGGACCTTAGTTTCTTGTAAAGAAATAAACCCGGGTCATGTGACACCCAAAGTTCTTGATCACCTTTCCTTTGCATTAAAGTTATTCCAGCCCTACAACATTCCAAGATAGAATTTTAATCTTCATTTTAACTTTAACTGTAGGTTCCCCCTATCCCTTCCCCCTCCTTTGTTTGTCTTATTCCCATTATAATTAATAGTGCTCCTCAGTCTTCTTAATTCCCGCTAGCTTTTTGAGACTGTCAAGTTTCCCTTCTCCTTGCCGATTTTTTTCGAAGCCACTAAATTTCTTAGTAATTCAAAAATCTTCTTTTTCAAACACTACTAGGGGATCCACAAATCATGATTTAGCCAGAAGCGACTACTTTCCAAACTCTGCGTAAGTCCAGTTCTCTGATGACTTGTTTTTGTGCCTCGCCTTTCTTTTACGGCGGCCAGCTTCACTGGCTCTCCCACAAAATCGATTATCGCTCCAGGAACACTCCAAACCACATTCCCTCTCACACATGGTAGCCACCGCTAAGTGGTTGATCTATCATAGAAATACTACCCCGGACTGAAAAATCCCCTAGTAGCAGGGCTGGGTAAAAACTCAAGAGGAGTAGAGGTGTTGTACGTAGAGAGGTTGTCACTGTACTTGTTCATATAGTCGTTGTCGTCTTCCTGAACTAGATCCTCCACCCAAAAGCTCGTCTTCTTCCCATGAGTGTCTTCATGAACTTACCCCTCTGTCAGGCATTTAAGGTATTAGGAATGGGACTTTTTGTCTGAGAGGCAAGAAAACAAACCCAGAAACGGAGCCACTGTCTGACCCGACCCCATTCGTATCACGGGCCTTGAAGACCCTGAGCAGAGAAGGGCTGGCCCGTGAAGAGGAGGCTGATGGTGGAAACTAGGCTTAGGTCCACGGAGTAGTCGGACCCCCAGACCCACTAGCCAACCCGGACCCGGACGGGACCCAACTCGATCGAGTCAAGGCGGGCAGACCCTCGGTCCCACCCGCTAACGGGCCCGAGCCCGAGTTATCTTCTGCAGGTTTGGATTGGGTTACCCACGCTCGCAGAGGCCGGGACCGGGATCCCTTCGGCCCTTCCCCCGTCTTTCTTTGGTCTCACGGCTCCTCCTATGGTGGCGTGTCTTCCTTTCTTACAGAGCCCTGACTCGTTGTTTGTCTCCTCTAAAGTATTAGGAGCGGTTGAGTGCTATCCCAAATTTGGTTTTATACGAGATAGATTACGTTGGACAAGTCTTCAGACAACGAGTACACTCTCTTTGCAACTTCTCTAAGGAAGAGTCATCTTCTTCACTTTGCTCCCAAATTCTACAGGATGGCGGGGTTTCTCTCGGAACCTTACGCGGAGATGAAATAGGTCCACGAGCTTCCAGAAGCTTCCGCTTTTCTTATGGAAGCTTCCTTTTGTGTCGCCAAAGGTTCTTCTCTCATCTCTGCTCAATCCCCACTTTGTATTGTTATCCTTGCTTCGTCTTGGTGTTTGTGTTGGGATCATCTCTTAAAAGCCCCTTTCTTCGACCTCAATCGCTTTGCTCTCTGAGGGCGCATACTTGGTTGGGTTCGTCATGTCGCCCCATTTTTCGCAGCATGGCATCCCCTTACGGCTTTGCCTTGACACGAGAGTGCCTGGCTATGCGAGACCCTAACGGTTGCTCCACACAAGCTTGATGAACTTTGGCCCTCGGAGGCTCCTTGGAGCCAGGGCATGGTTTTGGCCCACCCACACACTCAAGGTAAGGCCCACTGGACTTCCTCACGTGTCCCCATGCGGGCTTTAGCTCCTCCTACTTTAAACCTCAAGTTGTTTTTGAATTTCAAAACCCATCGTAGCACAGCTTTAGATCTTTCGGCTTCTTATAGTGAGACAAACCATCTTGGCAATGGCACAGGTTCCCAAAGAGCGATGACCCCACGTGTCTCTCTATAACTGAAGAGAGGTGTGTCCACACATTTCAGCTTATTCGATTCTGATCCATTCAGCATGCCACTATATCTTCCTCCAGCGCAGGGTTCGTCAGACTCCTAATATTCTATTTAGCCGAGGATATACCTCGTACCATTGGGTTGGATCTTCCACCATATTAGAGTTCTGTTTTGGCCCTATAGTAAATTGACCAAAGAAACTCTAGTGTTCATTTTTTGTTTATAATTCTTGCCTAAAAGAAGATCTGTTTTAAGGTTGTTTCTTCATCAGTATACTGGCTTCTCCACGGCTATCTCCCACTTTTTAAGTTCATACGTCACGGATGTAACATCCCGAGTATACCTGCAGTTTCGGATTTGTTTAGGGTGTATTAAAAGCTAAATGAGAATTTTAGAATCAAAAAACGAGAGACGGAATTAATAAGCTAAAGCTAAGAGGAGTAATATGCAATTTTTGCCAAAGACTTAAGTGTCATAAAGATTAAGATGGGATGCCAAAATAGAAATTTAATAAGTTATATGGGAATAAGGCAAATAGAAAGTTGGAATAGAAATAGAAGAGAATAAAGGGCTTAAAGTGCAAAAATGAAGTTAAAACAAAAAAATGGGTTTTTCTTGTCTTGTGGCATGGCCTTAGCACAAACATATGGGATTTAAACCAGAATTGATCTCAAATGAGAGAAAACCGTGAGAGAGAGGGAGAGGAAAAGATGAGAAGAAGAGGAGAGAGGAGAGAGGAAGAAGAGAAGAAGAGAGAGGAAGGAGGAGCTTGAGATCAAAGGTATGGAACTTTGGAATTTGCCTTGGATCACATGGAACTTTAAGGCTTGGTATGGTTACAATAGCTTATCTCTTAAAACTAGGGTTTTGATAGGGTAGCATCCAAACTGTGGATTCTTAAAATAGGATTAGGTAAGAGCTTCCCGTATGATACGACATAATCATAGAATTCCCCTTTTAGATTCGGATTCATGGGTTAAATGTCTGGCTAAGTGAGCTGGGTTTGCGATAAACCCAGCAAATCCTTGAGTTTGACTTGAGTATGGGTTGTGACCATATTGGGGATTGTGTTGAGGGAAATTCATGGGAAGATTTTTACTTTGAAGAAATATATGTAATTGAAGGGTTGGTAGAAAAGTGATCATAAGATGGAATTTGAAAGTGGTCTTGAAGTGTTTATGAGGTATACTGGGGGTTAGGTTGGGGTTGAAACTTATGAAAAAAAAAGGAGAAAAGACACACATTACACGGGCATTCCAGTCATGTCTGGTACACTTAGGGATCTTTGGTACACACTGCTCCTCTGTTCTAGAAATAGACATCATATGGAAATAGACATCGTCAAATTATGACTGCAAGTGGCCCTGAAATATCCGCAAGTGGGACCGTATACCAAACCAAATTAAGTTTCGGTGTTGAACATAGAAAAGTCAGGGATTGTTTGAGACCGTAACTTGAGTTCAGTGCTCAGTGGGTGATTTCGATTCGAATAGAACCCTTAGCACCTTAGATTTAAATGAGTTTAAGGACATAGTGTCAAAATATGAAGTTAAGACCCCGTAAAAATGAGTAATACAAACTGTCACTAGAAAAATCGGTAAAATGAATAGTTGGCATGAAATTGCCATAACTTTAGTTTGGATGATCCGATTGGATTGATTCCAATTCCTAAGTTAAATAGATTCATAGAGGAATAAGAATATATGAATGAAGGTGTGATTCATACATCATACACTTCATAGTATAGCAAGTACTATATGTAATAACCATGAAACAAGAAAAATACTTAGAAATAATATGTATAGATATGTTCATAAACATGAATATGATAACCAATATAGGATATTTCATAAGATATGATAGGTATAAGTCACTAAGAGATGATAAAGATATATGATAGAGATATGTCATAAGGAAAATACGATAGTCTAAAAATTGCACACAATTGATAGGCACATATGAATATAAGATTATTATCTTTGTGAACATATAGCATTTATCATCATAACGAATGGATGGAACATATGATAGAAATATAGAAGTATATGAATAGATATAAAGACATGACAGGAATATATGATAGACACTTACGAAAAGGAATAGATGGAACATGCTAGAGGAACACATAGAGGTAGAAAGGCATAAATGATAAGAACAATGGAGATAAGTAAAGATGACAAAGCATGGGAATGAGAACAATTGCATAAATGATAAGTACATATGAAAATGTGAATGAGTAAGAAAAGCTTCTACATATTGGAATAACAAAGTACGAATAGTTAAATCATGATAGAAATGTATAAATGATATAAAGAGATATGACTATATGTAATATACTTAGATATATGAGAGGCAGGAATATGAGGCTACGAAGGAGATATATGAGAATTAATCACAGATAAAATGCTTGATAGTATATATGCATAAGCAAATGATAACAATAATTTATTCATACTTATGAGATATGTACAGAAAATGTAATAAACTATGATTATGCCTTAGGACACAGTAGGGAATGGAATGAGCATGCCTATAGGGGAAGATCGATTCTTTGCGGCATATTTATGAAACGAATGCTCGAGGCCGTTTGGTGCGGTAGCGCCGATCTCGTTTGGATCGGGTGGCGCCCGCCAGAGTCACCGCAATAGGCGAGATCGCGCGCAAATGCGGTGATAGTACCTTGGTACCCGATGGCATATGACATAGGTCAGCGTACGTGCGGTGATGATACCTTCGGGTATTAGCGAAGCGAGAGATCGCGCGCAAATGCGTTGATAGTACCTTCGGTACACATAGTTTCCGTGTCAGCTTCTAAGGTATTCTTGAGACATGAAACCAAAAGGAAATAATGTATAGAAGATATGACCTGATATATAGAAGCATGGCTACGCTATGCGATGAGCTCTGAACAATTACAAGAACAAGTAGTACGGTATAAATTGATATACAATAAGTATATGAACAAGAAAAGTAATAAAAGTATCACGAAAACCTGAAGTATAGGATAGATAGAATAAGAAAGTACAAGTCAGCATATAGTATACAGAATAGTCTGAGGATAACAGGGATATGAAGAGAATTACAAGATGAACACCTATAATAGGAAAGTATGCAATAGTACAAGTATGAAAGTGAAGAATCTATGATAAATCATAGAGTAGAAAGATGAAAAGACATAGAAATTTAGAGACATGGTAGCATGTAACCAGCCAAGAGGCAAGAACATTGAAAAGACGCATAACAAGCGTGAAAGATGAACCGCAAGGGACCAAGTATAGGAATATGTAAAAAGTACTCAAATAGGAATACATAAAAGTATAAATAAAGGAGATGCTAAAGACATAGGGTATGTAATAGAAAAGATTGACATCACGATAGGAATATCAGATGATAAAGAATTACGTTATAAAAAATGTTTAGATATATATAATGCATATGTATAAGCTTGTGGCTTGATCGCGCCATTGGTGGTTGTCATGCTTATGTTCCCACTAAGCGTAAAGCAGCACGGTGTTCAATAGTGTAGGTACGAAGCGAGAAGACAAGGATAGAGGGCGGGACATTTGCGTGTAAAAGCGAGGCTGACTCAGAGATAGGTACTCACTTGTGACGCTTCCCGCGATCTCGATGTTTTGTAATAAGAAATTTTAAATGTATAAGTAAAGGGACCACTGTATATATGTGTATAGATTGTGAAAGGACACCCTCAGTTAGTGGATTCTTTTGTATATATATCAAATAGTTTTGTTAATGTCTGAAATTGTTTGTATGCAGCGAATGCTGGTCTGACTCGAAAACGGGGTCAATGAGTCCCGATCTGAGTATATAGTATGGGCAAGATAGTCTCGCGCCGGACTTGGTGGGATCGCCATCAGGTCGGGCGGGATCCCGGAGGCCGGCCAGCGGATGCAAGGGAAGACCTACCACTCTAATCCAGGCTTCTAATTCTTGGCTTTTCTTCTAAGTGAAGAACTGTTGTGAGGATCACCATTCCCGGTATCGCCACCCACCCCAAAGATCTACCTGCTTCCATTCTCCAGAGACCAGGTTTCCTCGACCAATTAGAAAACCATAAAGGAATAGATTTATGCTTTAGAGGGTGAAAAAAATGCGCCAGCCGACCTCAAGAGCCTTTTGTTTAGGCTTCACCTACATCAATATGAACAAATTCTTGGTTTGACTTGGCACCCACCACTCCATGTTTAACAGCCCAGGTCCCTTACCCAAAAGAATACACTCGCTAATATCTGCCAGACCAGATCGTGTCTGCTTTATTCTTCCGCGGGTGGATTATTTCGCTAATGATTTATTTTGGGTTAACCCACACCACCCTGCCTTCCTCCCTTGTGTTTCTCTACACACCAGGAGATGTCTTTGCTGGTTTTTCTTTTTCTTCCTTTGTCCTCCTTATGTTCCCACGTAGCTTTGGAAACTTCAACACACAACAAAATCACGCATTTATCCAAAGCTGTTTCCTTCAGGAAAAGGAACAATCGTACCTTATTTCATCTGAATCTGCACCATGAAACGAATAAAACGCATGTGATCATTTTTCCTTAACTGGGGCGTACCTCCTTCCATTCTCACTTCCATTCCAAACCTTCACTATTCTTATCTGCTTCATTTTCAAGATTCCAATGCTCTTGAAGTAAAATTCTTGCCCCCCTTCTTCATATTCAAAGCGAATCCGAAACTCAGGTCCATCTCGCCTTTACGCTATCAAGCCACCTTAATAACCTTTTTGCCTTCCCCATACCTTTATCTAAAGATTTGGAATGAAGGGAGGAGCAAATGTCTCCATATAGGAGCAAAACCATTTCATTTTGAAGTCATCCAGTTTTATGAATATATTTGCATGAATCTTCTTTTCACGACCTTAAGCGAGTGCTCATCCCGGAACAAAATTCATATTTCACATTATAAGCAAGCTGACCAGTGGCGCTCACAATTTCAAATATCAACTGTGAACATAAAAAGAAAATTATAAAAAGCTATTTTCCTTTGTGCATTACAAAGGGTAGGGTCAAATCAAATATAAATAGAACGAAGGGCACTTAAAGAACTTTTGGATAAACCTCTAATATAATAACTATAGCGGCGCCCTGAAGCCGGATCCGTTGAGCAACCGTCGACATGAGAAGACTCGTGGATATGGTAACTAAACACCGCACCAAGTATCCACTTTTTTTTTAGGACTCATGATTTGCGAAAATCGGACATAGTCTCCTTTGTACTGAGCTCTACCCAATACAATCTGCTACAAAAGCTTCATGGCTTTGCTTGCTAATATAATATGATGACCTCGCTAGGTCCGATTATGAGTGAAAGTGCTTTAACCGGACCCGCACATCCCTTTACATAATATCTGAGACTAATTACCATAGTCCTCAAGGGAGTTTCCCCACAATTACAACACTCTTACAAATATTACAAATCGAAACAATGTTGTTTCCAAATTATTTTTACAAAATGGACACAGAAGAATGAGTGTGGACACATGTGCGATGTGGGCCCATGTCTCTGTGGCACAATTAAGTTGAAGCAGGTTAAAAGTAGAGATTAGGGGCGGGAAAATAGGTGAAATTCTGTTGGAGAAAACGTTAGAGAGAGAGGGAAGAAACCGGCTTCCATATCTGAGTCTGAAGAATCGGTTGATTGCATGGGTCCAGTGGGACTGAGAACAGGTTCGCATCTACTAGCAGAGTCACTACATTGAACACCCGAAATCATGAATTTCAGCAGAAAATTTAAAAAACAAGAGTTTTGGGAAGTAAGGTTTAGCGGGTTTAGATGTCTACGGGACTTCTAAAGTTTTTTCTGCACTCAAGAGGTGAGGGGATTCAATACCTACTTTGGTTCATTTTCCATTCTAAGATATTAGTTAAGTTTAAATACGCCAAAAAGTGTTGGCCGTTTTACCTAAAGGGTGGTTGGAGAAAATAATAGATTCAGAGACCATTCCATGTTTGGGCCGCTATAGTGTCAGGATTTTGGGGCTGATTTTTGATTAAAATGGAGAATTTGGACCTAGCATCATGGAAATTATGTTGTCGGCTAGACTTGATGTCAAGCTTTTTGGTAAATCAGCCAATTAGACCTCCCTATAACCAGTTATAGTCGCAGTTTTCGAGGGACTACCATGGCCCCTTGTTTTTGGCCTAACCTGTACTATCTACAGATTTTGGGGTGATTTTTCGATTAGGAAAAAGTGAGAATTTGGCCTAGTATCCATCAAGGAAATTGTAACTCAATCTGATAACTTTATGTTGAAAAAGCTTTGAATTAGATGATGGATGTGCTATAACTCAAGTTATGATGCATTTTAAGGCTGCTCACTGACTTAGGCTAATTTAATGATTCCCCAGTAATCCAAGATTTTGCTTTACAATTGGTATATGATTTGTAGTATATCATTGCCAGATTAATTACAGATATGCGGACTTTGAAATTATTATTGTGGAGATCAAATACGTGTGTTCTAATGGTTTGACGCAATGTGTTTGTGTATGAACAAGGTCATTGCATGAAGCGGTTCAATAGTATTTGTGGACATGGTGTCACAATTAAGCCTAGAGTATAATGTAAGTCATTGCTTGATTGGTAATGACTTGGGATATTAATATATAATATTATTAATATAATATGTTGGCATCATAAATGCGTACATGCGTTTCTTTGGAAATTATATGTTAATTATTGATATATGAAGTTGATTCAAATGATGCATGTGTATTATGCATGGTTTAAAATGTCCATATAGCACTCTATATCATATATATGGCATGGTATAGGCATGGAATAGCACTATGGCCAACTTTATATGCCGGGCACATCGCATTAATGGGTGCATGTACATGAGTGTAATCATTCATCATTCTTGGTGGTGGGTGGTGAGCTCAGGTACTTTGGACTCAGGTCAGAGTCTCTGGGTGCATTCATAGCTTTGAATAAAGTTGTTTATCGAGAAGACTGTCAATGCTTTTGATTAAGCGGTTTATTAGAGGCTTGTCGTGCTTTTGGAATAAGATATTTATCGAAGAAGCATTCAATGCTTTTGAATAGTTATTTATCGGAGGGTGTCGATGGCTGAATAAAGTGGTTTATCGGAGAATGTCAGTGAGGTTTTCAAAACAAAAGCTTTTTGTTTTGGATAAAGGGTCATTCGGAGTTACAGCGACAAGTTTTTATGCCCAGCAGCGTGGCAGAGGAGAGAGGAGAGAGAGAGAGTGTGAAGTCGGGGTGAGAGACTAAGTGTTAAAGGCATGGTGGTGACAGCTGGAATTCTGTGGCATGTAGCATTCATAAAGTAGAAACACTTCCACTTGAAATGTTTGATTGACAATGGGCATGGCATTGCATGTGCGCTTAGAATCAGGAGTAGCCCACATAAGTTTACCTCTTGGGCATTGCTCACCCCATCATTGAACCCCCGCTTTAAGGTACATGGAGTATGCGGTGGACAACATCACGCACTCCGAAGGAAGCTAGGTTAACGAAGAAAGTGGTTGTGGCTTGTAATTAATTTTTTGAAAGAACTGGAACAAACTAGTTCTTGTATTTTGGCGTGTAAGGGTGGCGTAAAAAAACACTTTGGAGGAACAACGCCCTTTGCTCGACTTTGTAATGTTTATGCAGGTAAGTGCGATTGACTCTTCGAGGACTGGCGTGATGATCTGCCATCATTATGGTGTGGATGAGTGGGCGGGTTAGGCGCTGCGCTCTGGTGGACTATTAGGGAGTCATTGTATTATATTGAACATAACGCTCCGGGTTTTATGTATAGATTTATAGTATTTTTGAGGCTGGCTTAAAAATGCGAAAGACTTTGTCCCATTTTAGTTAAATCATGGGTCAGAGAGAAAAGAGACACAGGATGAACCAATGTGGGGAGTTAACTTTGACCATCATGTTGAGTCTTCCGGGACAGACTGAACATAATGGAATGTCATAACAGCACCTGGTATAAGTGATATTCATGATGACCGGAAGGTGAACAGGACACAGGGTTCGGTCTACGCGTCTTCTTTTTTAATCATTTCGAATAAATCAAATATAATTACTTTTTTAAGCACATTTCAAATACTGTGAAAAATATATGTGCAATACTGCTTTAACATAAAGGGGCGCATCGTGATCACAAAATTCTTTTTCATTCGTGTGAAACATTCCGTGCCGTTGTTCCATTTTTCACACTTATACAATTCGGCATTATTAATTAGTTTTAATATCAAATATTATAAACATATTAGAACTAATTTACTGTAATAGTGTTTTGCTTCAAATAATTTAAATAATTTCATGTATGCATGTGATGGAGCTTTGCTTATCCTCTGTGTAGCTTTGGCGATGACTAGTCTGGTACGGTCTACGTCTTATTTGTATTCCTCGGTACCCTCTTATGGCAATGAAACAACGCACTAAACATTTTCATGTAGTGGTTCTATGATACTATCTTCCACATTTGGTTAAGTCAAAATCATCCGATTTTTCTAAAAACCATGCTTTTAAAATCAATGCAAATGCAATATATATTCATTTCATTACATTTCATTCAAGTTAAGTGATCATTTCAAATACTGCAATTTCCGCTATACATGACCAAATCATTTAAAACCTGAAATCATCGTTCACAAATATTAACATCATTTTGTCCTTGCGAATTTAACTATGTTTTTCGATTGCATAGATAACAGGAATCACCGACACGTTCCTTTAGTTTGTTGGTATGACGATGTGTATAAGGTTTATAACATCGTGCGTGCGCTGAAAATACCTTACGGGGTAACATAAACATAATTTTATATATGTTTTAGTGTATAAATCGGGCCAAATGAGGATTTTCAAGAATTAATAAATGATAAAATAAGAAAATGTTAAATGTTATATGATCGAAAATGAGTATATGTGATTGAGTGATAAATATTTAAACGTCAAATGATAGAACAGGAATTAACCCCCAGGAGAAGTAGAAAAGGGCAAAAATGGAAATTTGTGAAAAAAGGGGACCTAAGGGTCATGATTATAAAGAATACGTAATAAAATTGTAAATATAGAGTTGAGTGAAAATAGAAAAGTATGGGCTATATAGTAAATATGAAGAACTTAAGTCCAAGAAAATAGATTTTGTAGGCAACAAGCCTTATGAGATTTAATGACAATACCACATTTGGTCTTAGAATGCTTGTTTAGGCAAAACACCGTATTTGAGAGGGAGTGAGAGGAGAAAGCTAGGGTTTGGGGAGAGAAGTAGAATGCGGTGCAGAGTAATCAGCTCTTTAATTCTGAATCTTACGAGAAGGAATGAGAAGAAGGGAGCTGGGCTTGAGGGGGTGCAAAAGATTCAAGGTGCGAAAACTAGGCTAGCACTCTTTACACATGTGTTTGGGTTGATAAAGAGCTTAACGAAAAAATGTGGTATAAAGTGTTCTTAGATGGTTTTTAGTTCAGTTTGAGTTGTTTTTGCATTGTTTTGATTGGCATGGATTGGTTTTGAGGAATGGTTGTAAAAAGAAGAATGTTGGGTTTTCAAAGGAAATGCTGTTAAAAATTTGTCAAAACTCATGTTCTAGTTTTAGCTATATGTTAAGTTATAATTATCCAAATGAAGTGATTCCAATTGATAAAGAACCATAAGAGATAGGGCTACAAATTTATAGAAGGTACCAGAAGCAAGTGTGGCTCTAAAGGCTCCAATATGGGCTTAAATGTGAGTTAAATTTAGCTCATGGGGTACTTCACTCTGTTTTTGGAATTATTTGTTATGTGTTTTTGTCATAAGTTGAGTTTCACTCATTCAAATTGAGTGCTTCAAAATTCTGGGTAAAATAGACTTCTAGGGAAATAATTTACTAGAAGGAAGTGTATGCAAGTATTACCCCAAGTGAAATCTGTAAAATGGAGCTGTATTGAAACAGTATGAATTTACTTTTAACAAATTGGAATGATCTAGATGTAAAATGCAATAACGAGTTTTGTTGATCAGTGGATGAATTTCAATTGGATGAAACTTTAGAACCATAGCTTCAAGTAATTATGAAGGAAAAATTACCAATTTATGGTTAGAGCCTGAAATTGAGAATAATAGTAGGTAACGAGTGAGTTAGATTTATCTGGGCTTGGTTTGGCATTAAAATGCCGTAACTTGAGTTTGGGTGATCCAAATGAGATGATTCCAATTCCTACTAAAAATAGACTCATAGGGCTATAATTTTCTTGAAGGAAGCATAAGCAAAATATGGTTCATGTGTCCCCAAAAAGTTTTTCAAATGAAGGAGTATTGGGTAGACATCAACCCTAACCAAAAACTCTACAGAATAACTTAGGCTAATATGTGATTGTCATTATATTTGAATAGGAGTGACAAGGAGGCAAAGCCCGCGTGAAGTGAGGGTTAGAACTGAATCAAAGCTAATTTTGTTGTTTCTCCAAACTCTCTCTATTTCAAAATATAATTAAAATGATTTGAATTTTGGAAATGATTGTAGTACATATTGATTATGTTTGAAATGAGTTTGTTTTAAGTATGATTTGAGACAATTGGCAGCAAGCAATTTGCACACTTAAGAAAAGTGCGTAGAATGTAAAAAAATATTCTATTTGCATACAAATGTATATATACTATTTGTAAAAATTATATTGAATGATTTTTAATGTATAAAGATGATATAGATTAGGGTCGAGGATTAAGGGATAAAGTGGTATGCAAATAAGAGTCGAACAAATATTACTATTGCAACTTATCTTGTGATCAGTAGCCAGTAGACAATTATCAGTAGTGTACACAAGCGAGTCATATTGCATAAAACCGTGTTACACCTCTGACTTGAGCGGGTCGTGCGGTGATTTGATATCTGTGCGCAGAAAGCATAAGATTAAGTCGAATGAGTACAAAGTAAAATGTTAATAAGAATGAAAAAGTGCATAATTGATGATCGAGATGATTTGTTTTTCATGAAAATGCATAGATTGAGAATGACCAATGAATTATAATTAGGTCGATGATATATCTTTAAGTATGTATTATCTTGCATTGGCCATTTAAAGTACGAACATTGTCTTATGGAAATTGCATGATTTGATTTAAGCCACGAAATAAAGATAGAATCGTATAGAACCATTAGCATGAGAAAATGCTTAAGCGTGTTTGTTTTGTCAGCGTCGCAGTGCAAAACAGCAGTGCGAGGACGAGAATCGTCGGGCGCGGAGTCACAAACAATGCGAGGGTATAAGTAAATGCTCCGTCCATGCATATCATTTCATTCATGATGTCACAATAATGCTGCATTAATTCAATGATGTAAAAGAATCTTATGGAAAGTATATTTTGACTCATTTTATTTGGAATATTTTATGGAATGTGTTTTAAAGAGGAGGTGAACTCTGGGGCTATCATTTTTGTAAATGTATTTGAAAAGGCATGGAATGTCGATTTATATAAATGCGTGAATGAGAATAGTTATGGGCCACTGTTGAGATTAAGGGATGTATATATATTCTTTTATGTCAAATAATGTGATTAGGCGTCTTGATATCATATACCTATAAATAATTATCTGTTTTTGTAAATTAATATTAATTATTCATATTAGAAATATGGGTATATGAAATATGTTTAAATGAACAAGTCTTTAAAAGGTAAGAGCGTTAACGATGCAGGTCAGGAATTTGAAATTTCACTAATTAGTTGTAAAATGCATTTTGTGAACACTCTGAATCCTTCTCGGCCCGGAAAGCTCTGAGATCGGGTGACAACATATTACGTTCGTTCATAGTATTGCTAGTTTGACTCCTATTGGTATACCAATATATCCTTAACTCGAATATGACGGATAACATTCTATTAAGAGCATTAAAAATCAGTCATAGAAATTTATAATAGGATATATACATTTATACTCAAGTAGCACGCATTTATAATACTATTACAATTTTTCATGGCAATCATTTCACAATCAATTTTCTCCGTCACTTAAAATAAATAAATATGCCGATTTTATTGATAATCATTTCAATAATTGTGAAAAAAAATTTGATACTTGAAATAAGAAGAAGAATAGAAACGAGAACGAAAGATTAGAAATTCGCTTCGATTCGTATCCTCGGAATCACGACTTCAATTAGGTTTTCCTCGTCTTAACTAATCAATTACAATTAGAAAACAATATCGGATTGGCTTATTTAGGTTTCTAGTTAGGGTTGTTTACCTACACACATACTTGTAAAAAATTTTGAGAACAAATGAGCCATAATTTTACCCAAACTTTTCCTTCCATAAGTCTAGTTGTTCCTCTATAAATCTATTTTATTAAAGGAAGTGGAATCATCAAATTTGGGCAAAACTCCGAGATATGTCCTAAACATCCGGGACTAATTCTTTTCCAGCACAGGCAGGAAATTTGCCCAAAGAAACAAAGACTCAGCACCCAAGATATGAATTACGGGTCTAATGAGGTCACAAAATTGAATACACTTGTCGAGAAATTTGTTCTCCTAAAAGTCTAGTTTATCTAGAAATTTGAATCACTCAGTGAAACTTAACTTATGGCCTAAATACCAAAACTGTTCGAAACACAGGTATATCGGGGCGAACTAGAATTGACCAGAAAACATAGTCTCACTTTGGCAATTTTAAGGTCCAGTAGGAATCTGAATTGTTTATAATTATTTTAAGGAGATTTGTTCTCCTAAAAGTCTATTTTACCTAAAATTTTGAATCACTCAATTTGGATGTGTGATGACCAAGTTATGGCTAAAACAAAAACATGGGTTTTAAAATTTTGGCGATCTCCCCCTAAAAACCCAACATTTTCTTTATACAAAAATTCTTGACACACAATCAAACACCATACCTGCATAACAACTTAAACCCGACCCCAACAAATAAACCAATCAACATCATTTTTATACCAACTTAGGGTTCTTCTAAACTACGGCACAACATTAAGGAAGGATTAGGGTTTGATTCTTACTTTTAAATCTTTGATTCTTCAACATCAATCTTCCTTCCTTTTCGTGATGCCTTAATCCTTGATTTCATAGAGCCAAGACCACTAATCTTTCTCCTCTCTCTACAATAAGAAAAAAGCCCTATCCTTTCTCTCCCTTTCTTTTTCAAATGTGCAAAAAATCTTCTCAAATATAATATTTAGTCTTTGAAATAAAATCTCTCGCACTAAACCTTGTTTGGCTGCCACTAATTCCCATTTTCTCATTTTTCTCTCACTTTAAAGCTTCATTTCAATTTATTTCCACTTCATTTCATTTCATTTATACTTTAGCACCCATTACTGTATTTATGACCCTTAGGTCCTCATTTGACATTTTACCAAATTTATTTGGCTCTTGTAAAATTTACGGGTTTTTTTTATCATTTTTAGTTTTTAGCCATTTAAACTCCGAAAAGATATAATTTAATTTATTTAATACCACAGATGTTATTAAATTTGCTAGGATGTTATTTTTCGGGCGTTACAAAGCCGACCAGGGTTTTTGGTATGCATAATTTGGTATCAGAGCTTAGGTAAATGATTACCTATTGAGCTTAGGTGAGTGTATCCACAAGTATGGTCCTGATTCTAGCTAAAAGTATCTGGCTAGGTATCCAAGAGTCTGAGTACCACGAATACCTAGGGTACGATGGGCATGGATTTAGATCATTGCATGGGGTGCATTATATGTTTTATTGTTTCTAACATGCTCAATCATTTTGTAATGTTACAAATTGTGTGAATTATATGTAAATTAAATATATCACTGGAAAAGAACACAGGGTTAGAGAACATAACATAGGGGTTAGAAAAATGAAAAGAAACGGGATAGTTCGGGATGTTGGGGTCTAGTAGTAGTTGGCTTGCATGCACTCTCTTTTGAAGTTAAACCAAGGAGGAGAGGATCTCAAGGTTTATGGAGATCACCTCCGGTGCCACTAGGATAAGGCTAGCTGCAATCTAGCTAGAGGGCGAATCCCAAGTATGGTGGGATTGGGTCAAAGCCTCAAGGAACTTGGAGGCAATGACATGGGAAGAGTTCCGTGAGCTCTTCATGGGTAAGTATTTCTCGGCGCCTGCTCGACATGCAAAAACCGGGTTCCTAGAGCAAAATAAATGAGCTTGATATGATTGCCTCAAATACGTGGCTAAGTTCACTGAATTAGCCCGTTTCACTGATGATTATGTGGCCACAGACATGGCCAAAGGGAGAAAGTCTGAGGATGGTCTAAAGATGTCCATCCAGGGTAAAATTGTGGGACTCCTTCTATAAGACATGAACTTAAAGGTCAAGAAAGCTATGGCCATAGAGAGAGAAATTGATGACGCATGGAGCATCGTGATCGCAGTGCTGGCGATGAGAAGATGGAGAATCCGATGTGGCACAGCGAGGAAGCAGAGGGAACATACTTCACGAGGATTTGGGGACAAGGCACGAGGTTATCAAGGCTAGGCGAGTTAGAGACTGTCTGGCGGGCGAGGCCGAGATGACGTACTATCACTTCTTGTGACTTACGACAAATGACCCGGACACCCACAAGCGAATCCCGAGGTTACGTCAGGACACCTTAGTCCCAATCATCTGATGGGGTTGTGCATAGACACGTTTGCCTCTCTTTACCCGGCACGGGCTAGAAGACCAATAATCTGATCCCGGGGTGTGCCTGAAGCATGGTTGTGGCTATTTAGCATAGAGGCCGAGAGGGCTTCACAGACCATGGGAATTCCAGTCGGAGTACAAGGCTCACATCTCCGGGATCGGGAGTAGTGTCTCTATCATTACACCTTCGACTTAATAGATTATTCAGGGTATATTTCTATTCTCTCACCTATGGGCAAGGCCATTGTTGGTCCACGTAGCATATGCATGTGATTGTGCGTGCTAGTGTGTAATTTAGGGACGAGGGAGTGGTAAAAGAAAGAGGAAGAATGTAAACGGGAGAAAAATTTACAAATTTTAGAAAAATGGCATGCGATAAAATTACCCAAAAATGGTTCCGGGAAGCTTGAAAATTTTCTAGATATCGGATGAAAGGTAGCTTGAGGCTTTACCAGATTGGATTTGTCTATAAATCTAATCACGTGAGACAGTTTCGTTAGGTGAGATAGTCGGATTTTCATTAGTTTCGGGGCATCAAGTGTCCCGTGGACCTCAAAAACGGGATTTTTAAGAAGAAAAAAAATCTCGAAAGTGGAAAATAAATTAAGTAAATTTTATTTAAAATAAATTGTGAACTTGAGGCAGGGATGTGAAATAAATTGTTTGGGGTAGAAACATACTCGAATGAAGTAATGGACACATGGCGCGATGTGGGCCATGTCTCGAACAGAGTAAGAGGTGCAAACTGGCTAAAGTTAAAAATCATATTGGGGGCAGAAAAATGAGGCAAAATTTATCTTTTGGGAGAAAGCGTTAGAGAGAGAGATGGAGGCTGCTTCTCTCCGATCTCTGAGATCGATGGTGAATTCATCGGACCAAGAACGAAAGTTCATCTACTCGATGAGGGCTACGCGTGGGTAGTAAAAGCATGGGATTTTGTCAAAGATTTAAGTAAGGAGTTCGGGAAATCAAAGGTTTCAGGTTTAAGAAGTGTCAACGGGGACTTCCTAGAGTTTCTTCTACGCTCCAAGAGGTAGTGATTCTTCCTACTTTGGTTATTTTCCCTTCTAGGGGCTATTTGGCGGTTTTTGCCCTAAGGGGTTGTTTGGCAAAATAATGGGTTAGGGGAATAGTGCACTATTTTGACCCTTTATAATGTCCAATTTTTGGGGGTGATTTTCGGTTAGAAAAATAGAGAATTTGGACTAGCATCCTTCATGGAAGTGTAGTTTACCATCGGTGAACTTAATGTGGAACTTTTTTGAATCATCCAAATTGGACCTCTATAGCTTAAGTTATGTGATGTTTTCGAGGAGGCGCCATAGAGTTTGCCTTGTTTGGCGAACCTATTGTCCAGTTTTGGGAGGCGATTTTCGTTTTAGGAAAATGAGAATTTGGACTAGCTTTAACCTTCAAAGAAATTAACATTACTTGAGCAGTTTTGAAGCTTAGATCTCTTAAATCGGGATTTTCCACAGCTTCGAATTATAAGTTCTGGTTTTTTTGGGGACTTCCTTCTGACTTAAATTTGTTAATGATTATGTCCAGTTTTTGCCTGATTGGTATATGATTGTAGTGTATCATCATTGCTGATTGGGTGATCGCCGCCGGTTTGAAATTTGTGGCGGCTGATCTGGGGTGTGGATTAAGCCTGCATCAGCCGCGACTCCACTAGTGAATGTCGGGTGACGGCATCTTTCGAAAAATCGAATGATCTCGTGGCATTTGTCTGAGGGGAGCTCTGCCCGAATACAAAACCTATCTGAAAACGGTTCAATATGACATTTCCATGGAGTAAGCGACCGCGTGGGCCACAAACCAATACTCATCGATGATCAACCGCGCCACAATAGTTTCAGAGGTAATAGAAATTATCCTTATACATCGCCTCATCAACTTAGAGAGTTTAATACATGTGTACACATAACAAAACCCAGAAAGCCCGCAAACCAGGCTTTCTTCTTAAACGGCCTCTAGGATGAGCAAAATCTCCTTAATAAATCTTTATTGCACGAAAAATAATATCCTACGACAGGGGTGAGCTATCGCCGATAGTGGAATCACCCTAATGGATTTTCCCCACTAAATTGCATATGCAATGCTCCAAAGTAAACACACATTCTAACAATTGATAAATCCTACTTGAATGTCTAAATGACCACGACCAGCATCCAGGGGTCTCGCGGAGCTCCCTCCACCTTGCCTAAGCCATGTATGAGAAAACATTTTCAAAAGCAATTCTTGTTTGTTTTCGAAACTATACTACCGAGTATCGGTAAAAATATGGGACTACCCTCGGGCGAATGTGTTGGAGAGACAGCCAGAAAGCAGTCATGGTCCTCATCAGAAATGATCGGATTGGACCAGTCTCACAATCTGCCAGAATTCACTTTCAAAACGTTTTCATTTTTCTTTCAATTTTTCATGTCATGCACTCACCTGAATTTCTAGACTACCCTAGTGCATATGAGATGCATTATGTCATTTCATACAATATACAACGCATCTGGAAATATCTGAAGTAAATGCGTATATTTACGCAATTTCGATACCATTATAAGTCAAACAATATCAACCATCACCAAATTAGCTCACTTGAGCTAAACACTATTTCATTTTCAATGGCCTACACCCACAATTATATTCTATATATTATGGCATAATATTAACAACTGACATTTACCTATTGATTTCTTTTGATCCATGGCTTTCCAAAGCCTCATCCCGACAATTTCCAATTCCAAAACACATGGACATTTACTTGGTCGATTCCTTCTCTATTGGGACATTTCTGATCCCGAAAATAAACTTTAAGTGGGTTGTCACGGGTAGCCTCACTTCTAGCTCAGTTCCTCTTGGTGGAATCAGGTATAATAGTCATTCGGCGCAATACATGTAAACGTGTGTGTAAAACCGACACAGTCAAACGGTGACTACAGCATCCCCAGCGGGTTAAAAATTCCTGACTTGGTCCGCATGTTTTGGGACCGATCGCCTCTGCCCTACGCCTCAATCAGCGAAAACTTATTGCCAAAACTTTTAAATAAAGTGTAAAACCCAAGTAGGATAAATCCTACCTCACAGTTTGCGTAGCTCTAAAAGCAGGTGCCAGCGTGTAGGCCTTAAATCAAATGGCATTTTATTCTTATCCCAAGCAGGGATTGACAGGTTGGATGTGGCTTGAAAGGGGAGACATCTCTCTCTCTCTCTAAACAAGGCATCTAGCCTTTGCAAATCTGCACCTATCCTTTTCACACTTTTTTGGTCTTACAGTATTTGAAAGAGGATGTACTATTTCCTCTTTTTGTCTTTTCTCGTTAAAACAAATTCAATAATGCCCATCGCTTTGAGAAGTTTTGGATTTTTGACATTTTACACACTATCCGTTAAATCCATTTCGCATCATTTCTCTACCCATGCACCATGTGTAACGCTGATCATATTATATGTTTTTTGCCATGATTTCGGTGTTTTCTAGCACGGGTGCACGATCTTATCGGCGATGTCAACTCGACTATCTCGAAGTGACGAAATTCGACGTGCTAGCTAGATTTTTGCAAAGGCGAGTTCAACGGTGGGGGCTGTTTTTGTCATCCGAGATCTAGAGAATAAATTTCGGGATTTTTGACAATAATTGTTTTACCTTTTTGAAAGCGGTTTTGCCAAGATCTTACAATCTCCCCCTCCTTGAGAATTTCGTACCCGAAATTTTGGACAATCACATCATTCACATGCATGTCTGCGTGCTCCACCATGCATGTAAACTCGTCATTTAATTATTAATTAACAAACTAATCCACGTACAGCGATCCCGTAAGAAGGGGTAGGTGGCCCGCATCGTGTCCTCGCGCTTCCATGTTGACTCATCCACTCCATAGTGCCGTCATAGCACCCCACTAGCCTCACGGTCTTGCGTTGCAAAACACGATGATCACGGCTATCAAAATGCATCTTGGTCCCTCCTTAAAGGTCCCATCGATTGCGCTTCGACCTCGGTCTATTCCCGATCAGCGGCTGGATGCAGGTATCTTAGGGTGACGGCAAATCTCTGGTTTACCTGACATGCTTGGCGATAACATGCCCAGTGCAGCTGGTGCTACCTCTCGGTATACCGAGAAGGCCCGTTCTGGCGTGCTTCTCCAAACGCGAGCGACCACTCCTCTCTTAGGTATCACCTTGAAGGCGTGATCTCGACCTCAGAACTCTAAGGTGGCGTAATTTGCATACTGCATAACTCTTAAATGGCTCTGAGTCGTGAGAAGGCTTGGCTGTCGTATCCAAGAAGCTCACCTTCTTGGAGGTGTCTCCTAACGAATCGGGACCAGAGTGATGGAGTTCTCCCACCTCGGTCCCGACCTTAACTGATGATACACATGGCCTCCCCATACAATGCCTCATATGGTGCCATTTGTATACTACGCTGATAACTATTGTTGCTGGCGAATTCCACTAGGGAAAATGCTCCTCCGGCTACCCTTATGATCGGAGCCTTGTCACTGCGACATGTCCTCTAACACTGTATATAAGCGACATGTCCTCCCAGCTGCATATATAATCCATCTGACACGTATTACTACCTGACCCTTACTTGAATTTGTATGTGACCAGACCTTCAAGGTCACAATCTTTGACAATCAGTGGGCGATCGATCTATTCAGTCGCTTCATATTTGAAGATGACATCCATTTACGAGCCACGCGCGGCTCGTGAAGCAACACCAATGCAATTTCAAGGGACCTTCATCAATCTCGAGTCCTCAGGCTCACATCCACTTTCAAACTTTAAGTCTACGTGATAACGACCGTATGTTTTTCATCTCGAGTCACTCCCGACTCCTATCACTCAACTCTAAGTCTATGTGATAACCATGACCGTGTGTTTTCATCTCGAGTCACTCCCGACTCCTATCACTCAACTCTAAGTCTATGTGATAACTTGATCGTGTGTTTTCATCTCGAGCAACATAATTCTTTAACCGCGAGCCTGCTGCTGCACCATAAATTGGATATATCTCCACTGGGACTCTTACCCACACGAAATTTGGATATCTCCACGAGTCTCTTACCGTGGATGGCTCCCCGGTCTCTTACACCTGAAATTTTTAGTTTCTCCGCAGGTCTCTTTCACACCCACATAGAAATTTGGGGCGTCTCCCGGGTCTCTTACACCCACACAGTCGGGATACCTTTGGATGACACTACCGCGGGTGCCTCGCTACTGCCTCAGGCTTCTTCCTCTGCACCTTAGGGTTAACGATCCCTTCTTTTTGCTTTGCCACGACACACATTGAAGTACTCTTCATTTCACGATTGAACTATGAGTCTCAAGTGGACATAGTCGAACAAACTAAACTCCACACTCTTTGAGTGGTGAATGACCACTGTATGAACCACGCACGCCCGGCTCGGCCGATGTTCGTTGCACATGAGCATGATGATGCCATCTTTGTGACAACCCATTCGGTCAATCATGAGGCGAATCCTCGGAGATCTCGCAGCCATGGCAGCCCCAGACTTATCGGGTCGGCTCTCACCACATCCTAGGGAGAACATCATACTGTGGCTCCTCTAAGGCCTTAACCTCTACGCCCCGAATCCATCACCTGAATGCAACAATGAGCGAATATAGTGCATCCAATTTAAGCGCTACTCTGGTCGACAAGTGCAAGGTAGAAGCATTACTGCAACCTCCAGGCTAATCTGCCACGCTCGGTCTACGTACCACGAGATCTGCGCACTCTAGAGACGATCTCGCCTCCTTGTGCCATTTGTGACAGAAATAGCATATGATGTCTGCGACCTGAGAAGACCCGGCACATGAGTCCGCATGCGACCTCTGCACACACTCTAGCCCACCGATGGCTGCTTGAGAGGTGCTCGTATAACACCGAAACTGAGCGGTTCCTCGACCCATATTAGGGTGTAGAGGAATGAGCTATGCTGCTGTACGTTACTGCCTGGCTAGCCTGGGCCCTGTTTGTCCCAGTCATGGGATCCCTTTGTCTCTAGAGGCGATCCATCCTCACATACTTGTTGTCTGTGAAGCCAGCACTCCTCCCTCATCTTGGCGCGACTAGATGCGATCACGGCTCTAGTCACGAAACTCGTGTGGCAGTCTTACGCCTCTTCCCGAAACTAGAAGAAGGCTGATCCTCACTGCTTTGCTTCTTCATGGCTCGCATCCAGAGTCTTTCGGGTGCGTCTGGTCTCTCTCTCTGTAGTCAGGTCGTCCCGACCAAAGCGGAGTCCATATCACGTAGGCGAGAGTCACCTACTATCCTACCCGAATGGACAACTTCGAAGCTGTTCTCGAATCTCCTAACCTTGGCAATGTCGGTGGCCACGTAATCCTCAGCAAAACGGGCTAACTCTGTGAATCTAGCCCGCGTAATCCATCGAGTCATCGCCGCGCCGATAGGAACTCCGAACGCATATGCCTCGTAGTATCTGGAAAGTGCTTACCATGAGCGGCTCAAAGCTGCGTGTCAGCCGCCTCCCCAGGTCTGCAGGGTCTTAAATCTTTCACCATGCACTTGGGCCTCACCCTCTGGCCCCGGAGCAGCGACTAACTGATCTGGTCGGCGTGAGAGGAGGTAAAATCTTCATGGCCTCTAACACCTTCTCGTCTGCGTGAACCAATGATCCACCATCGGGATCCTCCCTACGTGAATGTCGGAGGATGATGCGCCCAAACCTCTTGGAGGTTATTAGGACCTCACGACTACTGCTATACCAACACATTGCTATAGGCTGGCTGCCTTAACACCTACGACCTCTACGAGGCATGCTTACATCAAATGGTGGGGCGGTCGAATGTCGGTGGTGCCTGACCAGTACCTCGTGGACGCCCTCTACGTCCTCTTCCTCTACTAGCCATCTACACATGTCAAATGGCAAGTTAAATATAATGCAGTATCTCTAAGGCATAAACACAGCCCCGAGACACTAATCATGCTCAGAATATAGTTCATATACTATGTCCGTTCTAAGCATGCAAGTCTAACTAAATGACATCGATCTGTTTTTTCCAACAAAAGTTATTTTCGAAAATTTTATTTTTCCAAAATTTTGTCTTTTTTTTTGTGATGAGCAGTGTCAATTAGTGACTCGAAACGATATTGAGTCAAAAATTGGGTAAAGTGCCGTGTGCACCACGATCAGCCGACATGCGGGTCGCGCCTGGCACGCCCGAGGCGCCTTGCGATGCCCGTGATCTATTCGTGGCCACAGCGTCCGATCGTGTCGCGACGCCTTCGCCTACCTGTGTGCCGCGAGCCGTCTGGCGAGCTGCGCCGTGTCTTCGCTGCCCCGATCTTGCATGGCGCTGCCACCCCCGCCTTACCGGGTACACGGCGATGCACTGCGTGTTCAGGTATTAAAACGTCAGCCTCGCGCGCATAAATCTGCAGCGCTGCGCCTCGTGCGCGCTCGCGTATCTCGCGCGGCTGCGGCGCCCCTGATGCGTTGCCCGAGCGCCCCTGCGCGCGGCGCGCCCGACCTTATGCTCAAATAAGCGTTAGCCGAACGCGTGTACGCACCTTATTATTATTTTTTTTCTCAATTATTTCCAGCTACTGGAAAATATAAAAATATATACCATTTTTCATTTTCTGAGGCTGCTCAAAACAAATTTATAAAAAAATTTTGCATTTTATTCATTTTCTTGTTTTTACACCTCTGCAAAAAACCTTAGAAAATGATTTTCTTCATCTCTAAACCAAATAAATTTATAAAATTTATTTTCTTCATTTTCTTTACAGATTGTAAACTCCTAAAAAAATTTCCAACACATCATGTTTTTTCCTATGTGCTAATCACTAAGCACACAAACAATCACAACACATGATCACATATCATTCATGTTATGCATATTTTTCACACAACAATTTATCAAATACAAAACTGACAAACACATGCATGCGAGTGTCTAGTTACCCGTGATTTTCTAAGGTAATCTCACACCTAAACCTAACAGTCGAACCACACCTAGTGGTGATGTTCTTGTACACGACATGGCCTAAGCTAAAATCCCCTCAAGCCACTGGGTAGCCAGCCGTATGCTAGGCTCACGATCTAGGCGTGGCGCCCCCAGGTCGAGTGTCCAGTTGAATGCAGATCGGCATGAAACGCACTCGTGAATGTCGGGTAACCCGACATCTTTCCGCGTGAAAGCCGGGCGGAATCGCTTTGTGCAGGGGGCTCTACCCCGAATGCAAAACCTGTCCCCGAAACAGTTCAATATATGACATTTCCATGAGTAAAAGCGGCCACTTGGGCCTATGTCCTCATCCAAATAAATCTCAACCTGTATCTGATGAATTTCATAGAAGGTAGCCAAAATTATCCTTATACATCGTATATCAACTTAGAGAGTTCTAATACATGCATAGCAAAACCAAAGCCGAGCCGGCTTTCTTCTTCGCAGCCTCTAGGATATGAGCCGTCTCTCGACCGCTCCACGTACTGAAAATATGCATCCTCGACGAGTGTTTATCGCTCGGTAATTGGAATCACCCTAAATGAGTTCCTCTCCCCACCTAAGTGCATATGCATTATAAAAAGTAAAAACCACATTCAAGCAGGTCATGATCCTACTTGAATGTCTAAATGACCAACCCATCCGGTCATCACGCCCTCTTTCCTGCAGCTAGCTTGTGACTTCATGTATGAGGAAAACATGCTTTCTAAACGACGTTCTTGTTGTTTTTTCGAAACTATACTACCAGAGAGTATGCGGTAAAAATATGGGACTATCCTCGAGCGAATGTGTTGAGAGACCTTCCATAACATGGTCCCTTGGTCCTCATCGAAATGATACATTGGACCGTCCCCGACCCCATTACTCAGGAAATTCATCACAGCTGATGAAATTCCTTTCAAAAAACGTTTTAGTTTTTTCTTTCAATTTTCATGTGTCATGCACTCACCTAATTTCTGAGCTACCGTGCGCATAAATGCATTATGTCATTTCATACAATATATACAATACCGTGCAAAATATACCATCATGCATATATTTACATAATTTACGATTACACCACATGTAATTCAACAATATCAATCATCACCCAATTAGCTCACTTGAGCTGTCACTATTCCATTTCGATGGCCTACACCCACAAGTGCTGTTTACCTGTTACTTACCCAATCATCTTAACACATCAAGTATTTGTAAATTTGTTTGATCCCAACCCGACTCAAAAGCCTCACATCGAGAACAATTCCAATTCCAGAAACTGCATGGACATTTATGAAAATTAATTTTAAATCTGTGTGAGGCTTGTTTCACAGTCAGCAGGAAGCAATTCGAGCATCCTGTGACCACTCCTCTATCGATTCTCTTGGTGGAATCGGGTACATCAAGTCATTCCGAAGCCTCATACACACAAAACACAATTTATTTGCATAAAACCACGCTAAGCGTCAGGCATTGACTAACATCCGGCTGAGGTCCGAATTACCACAAACTCAGATCGCCTATCTTGGGACGGTCAAAGCGACCTCGCAGGCCCTGCGATCAATCGAGCATTTTATGAACACTTAAACTAAGGTTACAAAGACCGTAGGATAAATCTCACTGCAGTTTGAAAACTTTCGCGGGTGCCGGCGTGGCGGAGCTCGTGATGCATGCGGCTTGACTTTCACCTTCTTGCTGTCAGAAGCGAGTTAGATGGGTTTGGATCGCCAGAGAAACCTAAAGAAGTCTCTCTCTCTACACAAAAACGAGAAATCTCAGCCCACCAAGTCCAGCCTCCTTTTCAGTTTTTGGTCTTTTGATATTTCAGAAGGATGACAACTTATTCATCTTTTCATGTTTTCTGTTTTAAAACAAATTCAATAATGCCATCGTATCTGACTTTGGTTTGGAAGCATTTGGCACTATCTCGATTAGATCCATTTCCATCATTTTTTCTCTACCCATGCACCATGCGTAATATGAGCACATGTTATATGTGACTTTTGTCATCAATTTAGATTTCGGCACTCGTTATTTGTTTCCAGCGATGTGTCAACTCCGTGTCTGCCAGATTAGGCGAGAAGAATTGGCGTGCTAGCTAGATTTCATGAGATGATTCAACGATGAAATCTGTTTGTATCAAGAATGAGAGCATAAATTTCGGATTTTTGACTGAAATTACGATTTTGCCATTTTGAGAAAGGAAAATTAGATTTTCTCGGTCTTCTGAGAAATTGTGTGGAAGTCAAATGGAAGTATTGAATTCAATGGTTTGACTTGTAATGTTTTTGTGTACATGAATAGATCGACTATCTATGACTTGGTTGTGAAATTTGTTGTGGACATGGTGGCACAATTAAGCTTTAAGTATAATGTAGTGTCATTGCTTGATTAATAATGGCTTGTAGATGTCAATAATATTGATATATAATACTTTGACATATATTGGTTTCTTTTGAAAATTATGTTAATTGGAAATATGATTGTTCAAATGATGCATGAGTATTGTATACATGGTTTAAAATGTCTATATAGCACTCATCATATATATGACATAGTATAGGCGCTGGAATGACATAGTGCATTCATATTCATGGGGACATGTCGCATTAAATGGGTGCGTGTATACGTAGGTCATAATCATTCATCGATTCTTGGTGAGTGGAGTGGTGAGGCTGATGCTCACGAATTCTCGATCGGCTGGAGTCACCATGAGTCGCGTTCATAGCTTTGAATAAAGTACATTTATAAGGCTTGTCCAATGTTTTTTATTAAAGCGGTTTATCAGAGACTGTCTAATGCTTTTGAATAAAGTTGTTTATCGGAGACTATTCAATGCTTTTGAATAAAGCTGTTTATTGAATATTGTCCAATGGCTTTGAATAAAGCGGTTTATCGAAGAATGTTCAATGAGTTTTAAAAACAAAAAGCTTTTGTTTTGGTTAAAGGGGTCATTGGGTAAAACACCAATGACAAGTTTTTATATATAGCATAGCGTGTGAAGTCGATGAGGAGCGACTGTTAAAGGCATGGTAAGTAACACTCCATTCATGGCATGTAGGCATTCTAGAGTAGAAACTACATTTTACTTGGAATGTTTGATTGTGTGAACATGACATGCATATAATGAACTTAGGAGTGGGGAGTGTGCCCTATAGGAGTTACCCTCTTGGTGCATTACTCACCTCGTCGTGGATTTGCTGGTCACATGGAGTATGCAAGTGGATGGCGCTCACTGAGGCATGAGTTATGAAAGCAGGGTTGTGGCTTGTAATTAATTTTACATGAAGAAGCTTTGAACAAACTAGTTCTAACTTGTATTTTTGTGTAAAAGAATTGTAAAAGTACTTTGGAACAACCTTGTTCTAATTTGTAATATTTGTAAGAGTGTCGTAATTAAACTCTTAAGGACTATGATAATTAGTCCTGTATATTCTGTAGTGTGGATAAGTGGGCTCGGTTAAGCCACTTTCACTCATAATTAGACCCAGTGAGGTCATTGTATTATATTGGGTCATGATGCTAGATTTTTTGTACAGGTTGTATTCTTGGTAAGAGCTCCACGAAGAAGCGAAGAATGCAAGGGGCTTCTGTCCGTTCGTTAATCATGGGTCCAGAAAAATGGGACACGATGGTGTGGTGTCGGGTTACCCGACATCCATGAATCTTCTCCGAATTGACGGGTTGTCAACGGACCCCGAGTTTTAAGGCGTCACAGAATATCTAACCCACATCTTCAATCTCAACCATCCATCATTGCCTCCCACCTTTTTCAAACACTTCCCTTCTATTTCGAGCGGATACTGTTTTCAACACTGCATGTTCAACCTTCCTCGCCCTTTGTTTTCGAACGTACTGCGGCACATGCCGCCTGTTTTCGTGAGCTTATAAAAGAAACTGCGAACCATAACTGCGATTCTTCATTTAACCTTCTTTCTCTGTTCGTTTAGCATTTATTTGTTTGGATTATTCGGATCGTTCGTCAATGAGAAAGGTTTTGGGTTTTAATTGGTTTTGGTCACCAAAAATGGTCGTTGGATTTATCGGCGATATTGGCAAACATTAGCGATATAACGCGATAAATCATCGATTTTCGGCGGTTCTGCTCAGCATGTTTTTGGACACTCAACATTTCGACGATATATCGATATGTCACCTAAATATCGGCAATATTTATGATATTTCTTCGATTTTTTCTTCAATTGACTTTCGGTTGCCAATTTCGGTATCCTTCGATATTTGATATATCGGTCGATACATCGATATATCGATCGATACATTGCCGATATATCGATATTTTTGTCCCTAAGCACAAATGGTGAAGGGGAATGAGTGTACGTATTCTTACGGGCTTTAATTACTATAAGAACCTCCGTCTTATAATACACAATGCTTGTGCAGTGAATATGTAAAAATTGCTACGATTTATTTTTTAAAAGTTTTAAATGTATTTTGATTTTATCAAATACTTTTTAAAATTTGTGTAGATTAAAATTAAATCTTAAAATCAATATTAAACAACAAATTAGGGATTTTTAAAATTTAAAAAATATTTTAATGTACATTTGAAAATGGCTTTTTTTTTAGAATAAAAAATAACAAAAACATAATTTTATTAATTCCAAAACTAACAATACATTGAAAGAAACATAAAATCAAAATCGCTAAAAATCATAGGGGATGAAACAACATCCACGGGACACGAGTATAATGAATCGGTTGAAAGCGCATCTGATTGATATGGTTGAGTCTGTATGATATTATTATTGTATTAAAATCACGTATTCAAGTTATACAACATATTGACGATTATTGATTTGGTTTGTTATCGTTTATTGTATATATTTTGTTTGTCTAAATCGTTCTCATACAAATAAATGTCGTAACTGACGGCGACAACGACAACAAATGCATTCGCTGAGAAAATATTCTTAAAAGCATCAAAAAAAACAAATAAAGAAAACTTATAGATGTTATTGGAATAACCAATTTATTGAAAAGAAAATTAAAGTGATGTAAAGATGTGCATAGGTGTGATTTCAGGCAAATAAATGAAAAAAAACCCAACCCTCCATGTTTGATAGATAAAAAGTTGAGAGAAAAATAAGATTAGGGTTTTCAATACTTTAAATCAATATTATAAAACATTTTTCAACATATCCATAAAGTCAATGCAATTGATACATTGCCTCAAATAAGCTTTTTTTTTTTTAATGTACTCTAAATTCAATGTAGTAAACTTCATACTCGAATAGGAGATCCCTTCCTTATACTCTTATAAAACAATGAACGCTCTATCACTCAATTACACTAAATAAGGAAAGTTTGAAGAGAATAATTTAAAAGACAATAATGAAGAAACAAAATGGAAAGGAAATTTATAAATTTTCTATCTTACAGTATCCATTCAAAATTAAAAGGAAGGAAAGTAGGTTGTGAAAAAAGGGAGAAAAATAAAGTTAGATTACACCTTTTTTGAAAGAAAAATAAATGATTTTTTTATGATTTGTATGAATTCAAATAATAAGATTTAGCTCAAGTGATATAAGAGTTTAAACGAGAAAGGGGAATGATATAAGATTCGAAGACAAATTTGTGAAGGACCAAAATACTATAATATAACGCAAAAGTGAATAGATATAAAAAAAATGAGGGAAATGTGTTTAAATACAATGAAATGACCATAATAAGGAAATAAGAAACTCGGTTTCTCATATTTGTCAAACATGTAAGATAACACATGCAGTAGAAATTAGATTAGTAAACCCGTTTTTAAGTCAAAATATACCTCTCGAAGCTTTCATGGTCATCCATTCTCTCTCATATCTTTTAGATCATCAATCCCTTTTCTCTCTCTCTTATTATGGTCACTTTATTGCATTTAAATACAATTCCCAAATAAAAATGACGTTTCCTAAATCGAACTCTTAATCAAATAATGCATAATTATAACTTAGAGTTTTGACAAAACTTTCATTCATTAAGTTCATTTAAGATTATGATTTCAGTTTTGGTTTACTTCTCAATAAACTAAAGGACAATAATCTTCCACACTCTAGGAAGTTTCCTGAATTTGAAAAGCTATATTATTGTGTTGGCATAATGACCCATAATTCAATAATTAAAATATTACAAGTTAGAAGGCATCATGAAATTAGCATGTAGATAAATAAACGACACTACCAATTATATATATATATATATATATATATATATATATATATATACATATATATATATATATATATGATCTCATTACAAAATTGGTAGTATATTATATTTTTGTATTTAATTAAACATAAAATTAAATAGTAATTATATTATTTATCATTTTATATTATTCATCCTCTCAAACATCAAATCTTAGAAGTTTTTTTGAAAGGACATCCAATCTTTAAGATTTAAAGTATTAAGATAAACATATCCAGTATATTCATATATTGTTTTTATAGATTTTATAGATTATTTATAAGAGTGTAAGATAAATATCCAGGAATTTAAACTGAGCTACATTTAGATTTATATTTTTTAATATACCTGTTATATATCGGTATTAAAAGTTATAAAATATAAATTATAAGATATAGACAAAATTACCTAAATTATACATAAAAATTATTTCATATTAAAAAATATAGCAGGAAATGTAAAAATTTCAAGAATTATATTAATTTATTTTCCCAAAGTGAATCCTTGCAATATCTTTAAACATGTAGGTGAGATGATTGTGATATTTGAAGAACTATAAGGAGAGGTTTAAGGATTCGAGTTTTAGAATTATTTGTATTATGTGAAGAGTGACTTTATCGAGCTTTTTATCACATTTCATTCTTCACGAATAGAGATTCGTTTGGATGTGATATGAACAAAAATTATATTGGAGTGTTCTTTACAACATGCAGGAGAGAATCAGAAATAATTGAATTCTTGTACAAAATGGTATATTTACAAAATGTTATCATAAATATTATGATTAAAATTCAAGCAAAATAGAAAATATCTGTTTAAAATAAAACGTTTGATTAAAATATTGATTTTTTTTTTGAAAAGAGACAAATTGATTGATTAGTTAATATCCACAAAAACATAAATAATCCCTAAAAATTTAAATTATAAGTTAATAAGTAAAAATGATGATTCAAGGTGTCATTTGAATTGATAACGTGAAAACTCAAGAAAGTTAACCAGATTGGCGATATAATTATTCATATCGCAATAATATCTTGAAACCAAGCAGCGTTATAACTATATTGATGATAAAAATACGAAATAACAAAAGCAAATTTATATCGATGTTGATAAAACCTCGATTTGGAGGAAAAAACGATGAAAATAGTGATTTCAAACAAAAAATTTACCCTCATATTTAATGAATATAGGTTTGAAGTGAATGAGGAATGGCTTTAAGTACGTTTAGTTAGCGAAAATTTTTGCTTCACATCAAAAATTCGAAGAATATGAAAATTTAAATGTATTAATATTTAGTTTTTCATTTTTTCGGAAAATACGTTTCGTGCCACAAAATTTTGTTTAAAAATAAAGAATAAAAATCAATTTTGTAAAATCATTTTCTTGATAAGAGATTAACATCAAAAACAATGAAAATATGTTTCGTCTGGAGTTCTGTGCGTCCGGGTGTTTCGTGAAACGATAAGAAAAATCGAGAAGTGGAAGAGCCCGAAAGGGGAAGAAAAGAAGAAATGGCGCAATCCGAGTGTTTCCAATTAGCCAAGAATCAGTGTTTTCCGTTTAATTAACGAACGGCATGAACGATTTTACGATTTATATATATAGAAATGTTGAAAAATAGTGGCGATTCATTTTAACTGTTTCAAAATTTGTTTTAATGATGCTATGTAAGCGATGTTTTATTGTTTCGAAAAGTTTGAATAAACATCATTTTTGCGTTGGATTAATTTTCAGCTATCCAAGGAAATTAGAGAATATGAAAATTTTTTAAATGTATTATAATCTTAGTTTCATTTTTCGAAAAATATCATTTCCGTCTTTGAATTTTAATTTGAAAAATCACGTTTTCATTTCAACCCCATTGGTTGAATTTAGTCGAACAAGGAAAGCGAACTCACGCGTTTTACTACGATTAATATACTCAAAATGTTGAAAATAGTGGTCATTTTTCGCTTGTTTTGAAATTTGTTTTAAATCTTGTCTAAATAGCCATGGCGTTTCCTTGTTTCGAAAAGTTTGGAGATAAGAGAAAGCGAAAATTTTCTGCACTGCAAGCCAAGGTCTAAGATTTTCTACACACCTCTCTGCTCTGAAGCACTGGGTTTTGAGAGAAATCTGAATCTAAAATATTGATATTAATTTTACATAATATGATGATTCATTTGATAAAAAAATATAAAATAACACATATTTTTGAGAAGTAAATTACTATAAATCAAAAATGAACAAACGTATTTAAACACATGTTTATCTTCTAGAATTATCACTTTAATAATAATAATAAATAATAATAATTTTTTTTTTGAAGAAAGGAAATTAATTTTCAGTAATTTCAAAAACTAAAAAACATATACATTTGATAAGTATGAATTTATATAATTCAAGTTCTACAACATAATAATTTAATAATTCAGTTTTTTATTATTTCCCAAGTTAATATGTTTTTGAAACTGGCACCAATATCAAGACATGACTAATTCCCTTGGTAATTGATTTAATCCACTTAACAACCCAACTAACAACAACGTAAATCTGCTTAAAAGAATGAAAATTATTTACCTTTAAAAAAAAAAAAAAAGATAATTATTTAAAGAAAGTTTAATTTTTTAATGAGAAAAAAATTACTTTGATTCGATGGAGAGAAGTGGTGGAGAAAAATGAAGGGACAAATTTACATTTAAATACGAAAACCTAAAAATATTATTTGGCACAGTATCCAGTTAGATATATTACAACACCATGGCAAGGTTGAGTATATCGATGTAAGTTAAGGTTTCCAGTGTGCGGTCAGCGGCGGTGAAACGGAAACTAGAGGCGACGTTTTTGCATGATACGATCGAAGGCGCAAGCTCGATTCGCTTCGTCGAACAGTTCGACTCGGCGAATGCGTTGCTTGGCCGCGCTGTCCTCCGCCGGAAGCCACCGGCCTGGCCGGTCTATTTGCCGGCGCCCGGTCAAATCTCTCATTCGGAAACATCCTTGTTCCCAAACCCACGATTCTATTTTTCGCCATCTACGAAACCCCAAAGCTACGGTCGGTGGGAGAACTGAGTCAGAAATATGGCATCGGTGGAACGCCGACGGAAAGCGATCTCCGTTTGCGCCAACACGCTTCGGAAGGCTTTGTTCATGTGGATAATCCTGATCGATGCTATTCTAACCCCATCGTTTGAAGCCGTTCTAACGAAGATTTTGTTCCACGGTTGATGAACGAAACGCGATGTAGCATCTTTGAATTCGGAATCTGAAGGTTCTGATCGGAATAGGGTCCTGCCAGAGGAGCTTTCGAGGAGTGTGGTGATGCTTTCTTGCGAGTCCTCTGCTGAAGGTGGAACCTGCAATGTCTACCTGGTTGGAACTGCTCATGTATCTCAGGTAAGTTTGTATTTTTTTGGTTGCTTGGATTCATAGAAAATTGATAAGGAGACAAATTGGGATGTTACTTCGTGCTTTTTTGTTGTTTGGGTGATTAGAACATTGAGAAGGAGAAAACGGGGAGTACGAGTCAGGTCTCTTTTTGTTGTTTGGACCAGGAAGAAAATCGAGGGTTTTGTTGTCGACGAAGGGAGGGAAACGATTATGTTAAACCTCGTTAAGGCATTTTTGTTTCCTCATCATAGAAATTAGAAGAACGGATCGGAGCTTTCAGATGTTTTTTGTTTGTGTGGTTTTTCCACTTTGCCTGCATGTGATTCAGAAAAATGGAAAGGATTATTTTAGGCATAGTAGAAAAACACTAAAGGGGGAAAAATATACACCTTATAGCAGCTCTTTTCTGTTTAGTAGAAATGAATATCCAGGGAAAAAATTATTGTAGCGAAGAAGACTTAAATGACTATTCTCTATACTTATGATCCTTAGAAGGGAGAAAGGTGGAATTAGAAAAAAAAAAAAAAAAAAAAAAAAAAAAAAAAAAAGGAAGCCACTCATTCTCTCTTCATTGTTTGGTTTTTGGGAGAAAATGAAGAATGGCCTCTAATTAAATATAATATCACAGTATTTACATTTCTAAATTGAGACGTAAATAAGAGAAGATAATGCTGTTTGATCACGAAGAATGGAAACTAGGTAGGTGAACAATTATGCAAAGTACATGCGGAGTGTTCTAACTTATGTGCCGTTGTTTTTGGCTTTTTGTGACTAAATAGCTTTAAACCATTCGGTCCCGTTTGTTTTTTAACTTTTTCATGACTAATGCTGAAATTTCTAAAAAAAATTATAAATAGAAAAAGCCAAAATATTTAAACTCTCTATGAGAAAAATAATCTTCTAAAAAACGAGGAAACACCACCCTTGTAACAAAGTGAAGAAATTTAACAACACTCCTTGCGTGTTAAAAACAAACAACTTATTGTATATCAGTGCCTATTAACGCCAAGCTGTAACTGTTTGGTTTTTACTTGCTAATGTTGAATATACCTTTTTGAAACAATGCTAATAACAGTGTTAATAATATTAAGTTGTTTGTTTTAACATTGGGTAGTAAGTGATGCGCTCTTAGCGCTTTATTTGAGGAAGAGGTGAGTGTTTCTGTTTTTAAGAGAGATGTTTTTCTATATGAGAGAAAGCCCAAATGTTTTTATTTTTCTATTCTCATTCATTTAGAAATTTCAACATTAGTCATGAAAAGCTAAAACAACGGAAAACTGAATATTTTGAAAAGCTTTTAGCTTTCTAACCAAAGCCAAAAAGAAACATAAAATGGGCACTGTAGTCTTTTTATACAAAACGGAAGAGTGGGTTGAGTATGCAAACTAATTGTGGGCAATGAATATTTTTAGGGCTGAGCTTTTCATTGATGATAAATTCTTCTACCTTGGATTTAATCCTTTTAAGTTCCTTATGGATTTTTGTTGTTTGTTATTATTTCTCTGAACTAAGTTTAGCTTGCTTCAAAATTTTATGTTCCATTCTGTTAGACAGAACTGGAAAAAAGAAAGGAATAGATGTTCCACTAATTTGGCCCCAGTTAGATGCATGTAGACTAGCATCTTCAAACTCTTTAAGACGATTTGCATTGAGATCGGATTGTCGTGCGCCGGAGTTCAGCTACTTTGCGAATGATTTCAGCCGGATAAAGCGCGCGAGACTCTCCTTTGTCTTGGAGGCTGCTTTTATGGAAGAAACGGTATACACCACTTTTGAAAGTGTGAAAATTTTGGGAAGATTGCCTGGATGATCCCAAAGTGGTGTGGTTTCATCATATCTATATCAGTTTGAGTGGTGCCATATAGTAAATGAGCTGAAACAGGATGTTTTCTGGTAATGGAAAGTTGAAAAACATTAGTTTAGTGGAGTAGAGCAGAAGCGATGGAGGGACTTGTTAGGAAAATTGAGAGAAGTCTCACCACTTTAAAAGAGGTCTCACCGCTTTACTGAGGCCAAAGACACTAAACGCTAAAAGAGAATGAAGATTCCACGCGTCATCTCGAATTTTAAAGAGCATTATCAAATATTCGACAATCACGAACTGGATTTTAAAAACTGGGTTTATTAACTTAGGAAGCATTATAATATAAGATCATGCATAATGTCAAAGGCTATTTTTGCTTGAACCATTACCTAGTGATGCTTGATTATTGGGTAACTCTTAGTTTTTGAACTACATCTCACAACATCATCCACACACAATCCTGGCAGGTGTGTGGTTAAACTTCCAGTACTTCACGACCCTTGCAATATATCTAGTATATTAGAATGCTCTGAAGGGAATTGCCCTAAAATTGTTCATGGGGAGCGACCTCACTTCCACATTCACATGGAGCGAGTTTATCAATAGTACTCCTATGGCTAAGGTAGCTCCACTCATAGAATATAGATCTCATTGTAGTTAATAACTGCTCATCCTTTAATCATGCTGCTTCCCCCGGGATATCATTCTTTATCCATAGAGATGGTAGGATGGAGGACCTTTTTTTCTTTTTTATAGTGGATTCTCTCCATATCACATATAACTTTTTATTACCCATTGAACCTGAATTCTATGGATCTCGATCTTTAGGTTGGAGTTCCATCATGGGCGTGGTTCATCAGTTTCAAGTCAGAGGCCAGAATAGAGCTAAGGCTTGTGGCACAAATCTGAATAGGCCCGTAAGTGGAACCATAAACATTTTGTTTTCTTTTGACTTTTATAGCTACATATTATTTTTAATTAGTAAGAATATTAGTTTTAATGTCTATGAAAAAATACTAAATAGTTATTTATAAGAAAAATAATGATTATTAAATAATTGTTTTTTAATAAAATAAAATAATATTAGTATGAAAAATAATTTAAAAAAAAAAAATGACTATAATAATTTATTTTATATAATCTCTTAAGAACATAAGAATAAACTATAAGTATTTCAAAGAAACTTTATTTTTACAAAATATAAAATTCATAATTGTTAATTTGTATTTTTAATATTTTAATGAGAGATCCATTTTTATCTTTGTGGCATATAGAGTAGTTAGACTAACTTGGGGCTTTGAATTAAAATGGGTGAGAATTGGCTTTTTGCCGCGTGGCCTGACTGCAGCGGGCTGAATAGGCATTTCTAAGTGATCGAGCATTACATGATCCACTCTTCTGACTCTGGTAGAGAATTTACCTCTAATGATGCTTGTGTTTGCGACATGTTGTTGCCTTTTTCCGATATAATATCAGTTATGAGGACTTTTGCAATAGGCGTGGTACTATCTGATGGATCAGAATAATTTGGAATGGAGTCTTTCAACGAGGGAGTATATATGAGTTTTCTTAGCCGACACAGCCACCCTCCACTGGCCAGATGCTAATGCAATCATCTCGAGACTCCGTCTTAGATTTGACACGAGAATAGTCTGTTTTGAGACTTCCATAGAAATGAAATACTGACTATGCTAAATATATATCCACCTAGTTTCTTTGGAGTCATCGAAGGGTATTCAATCGGCATTCTTGTATCCTTTTTAAAACAACGGGGAAACCGATAATGTAATCAGGTTCATGGTTCACTTGAGATACCTCATGATTCTCTCGGTAACATGCCGTGCACAAATCATTTGAGTCTAACTTGGTAAATCACATAGTAATCCTGACTTATAAGCTAATAATAGAGCCTAGTGTGATGGCATATTACATAAGCTGCAATGATACTCGCATACTCGGTTTGCTAGCTGCTTGTCACCGAGTGTTGTTGAACGATTTTACGAGGATTTGTAGGAGTATGCGGTTTACAATTAAAGTAATTATATTTCTTTCAAACTTCTGTCTGGTGATAATGATAAAGAAATTTCCTTCGGATCTAGTAATTTTAATACCAAGGATTACTTTGGATTCTCTTTGTTATATAGGTGGCATTGCATGCTTTCTGAGTTGCTTTGGCGAAAGTTTTGGCGTATATTGACGCGAATGTTTTTTGAAAAATCGCTAGTCATCAACATAAAGACGCTGTAGTGCAAATGTTATTTACATTGTAATAAATACATTTGTCACTTTCATTCACTCCTCGAGGAATTAACCTGCGCCAAAAGGGAAGCCCCTCAATATTAGCCCTCCACTCCATGCTCTCATTTAGCAAACTTTTGAACGCATTAGCGACCCTCTCTTGGATCTCCTGCTCCCCAAAAAGCCAATCACCATTAATTTTGATCTTGACCAAGGCGTTCTTCCTAAGATGAGCGTTGGCCATACGATGGAAAAACCCTGTATTTCGGTCTCTCTCTTTCCACCAAAGCTCCCTAGATTTCTGCCTCCCATGAATTTCTTCTAGCAGCACCCACTTCTTATAAGCCTCTTTAGCCTCCCTCCTTGCCTCACTTTCCTCCGGTATCAGGGTTTCTATCCTCGGAACCACATGATGTCTTGGAACTCATATGCCAAGACTGTTTCTTGTTATAATCACGATCTTCAACAGTCTCCATTCCTTTGATTAACACTTTGATCTTTTAATTTTCAGAGAGAACAAAGTGGCACCTTCCATGGACGAGACACCCCCTTCCACCCGACCTTCAGGCAATTCTAGAACCATCCTCTAGGCAGCCACACATGTTCTCCAACGAAGGGTTGGCCTCTTGGCTTGCGGCTTGACCCCACACACACATAAACACACACACACCCACACATTCTCTATAATAGAACATGATCGGAAGTGGGTGTAGATCTCGATTGGGATGACAAAATGATCCATCCGGTCTTGAGTAATCGAATCTATCAAACAAGCTTTGATTATGATTTTGCATACTCCTACTCCATGTAAACTTGCCTCCCAGTAAGGCAAATCCACGGGGAGTTCAACTCGTCGATAATCTCAAAAAACCTTCTCATAGCCTGATTTAGTCTTCCCAAACTACTCCTTTCATAGGGAAAGCGGATGACATTGAAGTTTCCTCATGCGAGTCCTTACGGCACCACTAGTAGCCCAGTTCTTCCATGGGAGGTCCTCGCATCCACGGATAAAGGCCGCCAAACCCTTGTGAAAACCCAAGCAAGACCATCTTCCACATTCTTGAACCTGCACGAGACAGAGAACATGCCCACCTCCTTATCTAGAAGTTCCAAACTTCTTTTATCCCGAACCACGAGCACTCCACCTGTCGACCTCGAAGCCCCTCCCAGGGCTTCCGCAACGACACCATGCCTAATCTCTTGATAATACCCTCGGACACTGTTTGGATCTTGAGTGTCTCTTGAATTAGAATAAGTCGGCCTCTAAGATCTGAAGCCAAAAGCTTTTGTGCTTTGCTCTTGGAGTTGTCATTAATACCCCGAACATTCCAACTAATAAGCTTCACAATCATCAGAAAACAGCTCTTGCCCCCCCTTGTTCTTTTTATCTTGCCATTAGAACAACTACCCTTCTCGTAATTGATGGAAAATTCTAGCCTTTTTAACTCCCTTTTAGATGTAGTTCTCTCCATAGTCTCCTTAGAGTGGATCCTTTCCTTTTTACTTCTCAAATTTTGGAAGAAAAGAACAATATCCCCCTCCAGCCTTTCATAGAAACCCAGTTTCTTGAATTCTCAAGGAATTTGTTGTTGTTACCTTCCTCCCATGTGTAGTTCACCTTGCAGACAAGCCAAATCCAACTCCTCCTCTTGATCTCCTTCCTTTTCAGTCGTTCTTAAACTTTTGCCATTGTCAAAATTAGGGCTTCCATAATACTAAAACACGGGCCTTCATCCACTTGTGATTTAGCTAGTCCCTCTAACTTATCAAATCAAAGAGTCATCTCGAAAGCTTTGTCTCACTTGATTCTTCCATCACTTGGGTCCCAGAGACGAACAACATCATCCACCTCCTCTCTCTCTTTCGGAATAACCGCCCGACATGTGAAGATCCCCTCTCAGTCGAGTGGACTAGAACCCCACGGCTAGCGGACCTTCTCAATAGCTGAATTAGGCAACGATAGGAGAGGAAGAAGGAGGAAGCAGGGGGTTTTGAAGGGTGGCTTTCAGGTTTCTTACCGTCTAGAGATCGAGAAGGTGGCGCGGCTTGGTGGCCTACTCAGACCTGATGACCGTTCCATCTTCATCCCGGTGCGAGAGCACCATCCCTTGGCGGTTCCTCCTTCAGTCCCTCTTCTTGTTGGGGCTTGGAGAAGTCTGGCCTCCCAGGGCTTGGTCCTCCTCAATTCACTTTCGCTGTAGGCCTTGCTATTTGGATTAGCCAGGCGAAGCGATTCACCCTTCTCCGTTTGGCACTCTTTATTGCGATGGAAGGAGTGGAGTTCCTCCATTCATCAGGCCGGGTTCTGGTGTAATGAGCAGGTCTTGGACCCCAGTGCAGGCTTGACTGATGAATGGGTGGCTTGAGATCTGATCTACGTTTCATGGATGACAATATTGCTTTTCTTTCAATGACCTCTTCCTCTGAGGCATGAAACGCACGAGTTGTGGAGCCACCAAACCCTTCTTCATGTATTAGCCGCGTGAAGTCCATCCTGCCTCACCCTCCTTGCAAGAAAGGGCGGATTGTAACCAAGGAACAAAATATCGATGATGGACCTGTCGGTGCTGCCGGATTTTTCACCGGATATATGGAAGAATGATGGTGGATATTTTGGCGAAAATATCGATGAGCAAGTTAGCGAAATCATTTCCGGGTGCGAAATAACGTTTGAACTATAAAAAGGCGTAAATAAGCGAATATCTGACTTGTTGAAGGCAGTGAATTTCAGTTTATCGTTTAATGGAAATTTACATTCACCATTGATCCGTTTAAGAGCCAGAATGAAGGCCGGGTGGCGACTCCATTATTATCACGAGTGAAGGATCACATTTTAGGTGACAAATATTAATAAAACGAGATCATAAATATTGGAGATAAATCGCGAAGAAAAATAAATTTGAGAGTTAAAGTAAGACTTGGATATTGTATAGAATAAAGTTTATAAGTGTGTGTGATTTTTTAAGAATGTTTTATAAATTTTGAGGTCAAAATAGTCATTGGATTGTCGAAAAATCATGTGATTTGAAATTTCTATATTTGTTAACTGGATTTGATTTGATCGAAATAAGTAAGAATGTTGCAAATCTTACTGCGATATTTACCGATATATCTCCGATGTTTTCGCGATATTTTTTGAAATTCTTTGCACATGCGTGGTGGGGATAAAGTCATAGAAGTTGGTTGAAATATCAAAGGAATTTCCGAATATTTACCGGCGATTTTCAATTTTACCGTTACACGGCGGCCAGACTATCGGTTAATATATCTATTCAGGCCGCCAGGATAACGGAAATATTCGATAAAAAAACCGAAATTTTGTTCATGATTGCCGGCTTTCGCATAGGCCCGGAAGAACCTCCACGGGGGTAAGTGTTTTAAGAAACCATCACCCATTGTCAGCTATTAAAAACCTCTTTGTGATTTTCAGCCAGTTTAAAGCTCAGTAAAATAATGGCCCATTGATCAGGCATAAATCTGGTTTCTCTATCGATAGCCAAAAAAACATCTCGGCATCTATCTTTGACGTACACAATTCTGAGAGGTGAAGCCCAGGAAGCCTGAGTCATCACCAGGCGGGTTTCCTCAGGAACTCAGGTCGAAGGGCTTGCTCCTCACATTAGGTAACCTGAAACCTAACCTACAGGGATGGAGGTGAGTAGGCTCTTTCTCCTTTCTCCCAAGACTCATGGTTGCTTCTCACCTCAGTCCAGGCTCTAGCAAAGATTCCCATCCACATGTCTGTGACCCCCAGTTTGTACCAATCCCCAAGAATCTCCTAGCTCCATCCTCCACCTTTCACTCCATTACAAAAGTCTAACAGGAAGAAAGCCAGCCGAAGCTGCACCGTTCCACTAGACAATATTCCATCGAAGGTTTGCAGTTTCGCTACTCGTCTATCTCCACCGAGCTTTGTCCTCCACATGAGATCGGTTTTTGAAGAGCCTGACAAAGGATCGACCATCTTTCTCCTCCGACCGCCAGCACCAGAAAAGCGACCTTCCAGTCTCTGCCGGCTGTCTCGGGACATCCTCTTTGGCTCTTGTCCTCCCGTGCCCATTGAAAGTCCATGACCAGCTTGCCATAACTCTCCATCGACTTCATTCTTCTCGCAGCCTCTTACAGAAATGGAGAAAGACACCTGGGGCGTCATAAGAAGCCTTGACTACGACCGGGGGACCACCGCCGAGTTATCTCCTTGACAAGACGTCAAATCATCTTCTCCTTTTACCAGCCACAGGAGTCGCGCATTGCATTTCTCGATCCAGCTGGAGCTTCTTTCGACTCTCTAGGGAAAAAACCACAAGACTTTTTTTGATCCCATGCCACTTGCAGAGAAAAATTTCTTCCGCCCTACTCATACGGTACCTCAGGTAAGGCATCCTCCTTTTGTGGCCTATAACTCTATGAGGGTTTTTGGCTTCAGCCAAGCCTTTAGGCCCCTCTCTTTGCTTCATCTCGCCCGATTACCGCCTTCGTCTCTTAAAATATCTTTGGCGTTCAATCGTCTCCTTTGGCGATTCAGTGTCTCAGGCTCTCAGCACCATTTCCTACTAATAATGTTTGTTATTTTTTGGGGAGATTTATCTTCCGAAATAACTAAAACGTCAAAACTTATCATAGAATCAGCGGGATTTTCCTGAAATTTCAGCATTCTTAGTGATGAAGCGACAAATTCTCATTAGGAACTTTTTTGAGAGGGAGTTGACGGTTGAAGTGCGGCGGGGATCTGAGTGGGGCGATAATGATGGTTGTGGCATTTTCAGCATGAAGGTACCATTGAAATTTTTTTGACCGAGGTCGCGTGTGCGAGGATGAGGAAAACCGGAAGAAGAGGGAGAGAGATGAAAGGAGGATCAAGTCTGAAAGGGGAGGTTTTGAGGGTGTTAACTCACAGCACATGGATGATTTATTAAACGAGGGGAAGGTGGGTTCTTATTAACTTGAAAGTACGAGTATATTTTATGTTTGAATTAAATCTGTTGAGTATGTTTTTAAGCAAATATCAATAGCCACTTTGTTGTCCACGAGTAGTAAAATATCAAATATTGCTATATTCGGGATATGATATTAAATATTAGTTTAGTTATAACATTATTAACTTAACAAGGTATTAGATGAAAGATTATATTAATAATAGGTGGCATTATTGAAATTAATTTAAAGTAGGTTTGAGAGATAAAGAACTAATTACTTTTAAAATTAATATCTAACTTACTTATATTCATTATCAATATTACATCAATTAGTACATATATTAGTATGAGTAAAATAAAATTAAGTCAAAGTTTTAAAATAAAATAATTTACAATTAATTAAACTAGTATTTTTATTTTTATGTACTTTCAGGCACCCAATTAGAAAATTTTTGCCAAATACATAGTGTCAATTTGGCAATAAGTATGTTATAATTTTTGTAAATTCTTTTTAGTGAATGTTTATAGTTATTTAAATAGTATTAAATATAAAATAATTTTGTATCACTTAATTGCACATGTATGAATATGATTTTATATGGTGCTGGAGGCTCTATAATTTGGTGTTTTTGTGAATTTGCGTCTCCACGGTAGATCTGGCCAGATCAATCGAGGATAATCGTCTCGGGACCCTCAGGTCGAGTGGTTGATGCAGAGTGACTTTGAACCATGGGGAGGAAGGAGGAGAAGAAGGAGAGGAAGAGAAGGTAATTCCATCATCTTCTGTAACATTGCTTTGTTGGCTCAAGAGTCCATCTTCTTTCTTCTTCTCGTTTGAATTTGTCAAGAAAAGCCGAAGAGATCTTTGTTGTAGGGTAGAGATGGGAGAAGGGAGAAGGAGAGGGAGAAGGAGGGGAGGAAGGAGGGAGAAGAAAGAAGAAGGAAGAGGTTCACGAAAAAATACCTTAAGGTTTGCAAAACGAAAATCCTCCCTAGCCTGTGCAAGAGAAGAGAAGAAGAAAAAACCCAAAAAAGGCAGGAATGTTGCAAAAGAATTACAGAAGAAAATAAGCATAAATAAGAGTATAAAAAATTTAATTATATTAAATAGAAATATATATATGTAATATAGGTGCGACTTAGGAAAAAGGCACATGCCTTAAGTGCGGCAAGGCTCCAATAGGCCTTTGCGCCTTAGAGTGCTTTGCTCCTTTCATAACTATGATTCTAACTATTGATTTATGAGGGATCTTGGTAATTTTTGTTTGACTACAATATTCACATTTTTCAAAATCATTTAAAGATAATTTAGGAATCATGTCTAAATTGCTCATATTTTTTTATTAAGCGTTTGTTAACATGACAGTCTTGCATGCCAATATTAAAGAACGCAACATGTAAGTAGAAAAGACAATTTTATTAGCATCAACATTCAATTTGAACATTCCATCAGTAGCATACCCTTTCCCCACAAATACATTATTCTTAGTAAGGGTATACAAATCAATCCCAAGGGTTTGAGTAAATCCAGCCTTATTAAGAAGGTAGCCTGAAACCAAATTTTTTCTCATCTCTGGAGTATGTAGAACATCCTTAAGGATGGCAATCTTTCCAAAGGTAAACTTCAGTTCCACCTCACCAGTACCAACAACTTTTGTGGAGTGGGAATCACCCAACAACACTTTCTTGTCCTCAACGTCAAAATAGGTCTTAAATAAGCGCGATCTGGCGGAGACATGGCGGCGCTTTGTGTCTACGCCCTTCGAGGGATCTACTAGAAATATTGAAGTTTTGTTCATGTAGCAGCCAAAAATTTGCTCTTACGATCAGTGCTGAGCAAACGGCGCTGTTCAAACAATCACAGGCCCGAGTGGCAAGCGTTACATTTATAGCAAGCAAACTATGCTATCATCGTTCACTTGGAGGTTCATGACCGTTTTGATTTCAAGAACATACTTTGATTTCTCTAAGTGTTTGGTTTACCAGATTCTAGTTTCTTATATTTTTCCATCGGTTTCAGAACAGCGAGGAAGTGTGGATTCAGTTCTTGCTGTATTGTTTGATACAGCCAACCGCTGTTTTGATCTTGTTTACGGGGTTCTACTCCACTCAATACGGTGAGCAATCAAAGCTTCCGAAAATTCTATTAGTTTTGTGCCTAGTGTTTTTTGAAATCCTTCCAAGCCAGGAGGTAACATCAATTCTTTGCTTTCAACTTGAAATTAATTCATCAGGGCACCACCTTTAGAGATGATCTCATGACGATGCACATGAAAAGCGATGAGCTATCCTGGATTTTTCACCCAGAATCATAAATGTTACAGTAGTGACACAGATTACATATTTTGTGTGTAAACTTCCTCAATGTCACTGTATTTTTCATACAATTCCCAGTTTTTCAATTTTGTGGTTTTTTGTTAGCACTATGAAGATTTGTGCCTTATGGGTCATCAAAACAAACCATTCAAAATCATAATTTTTGCAAAGAAAATACATTCTAGGCCAGTGGCATTCTCTTTGGTTTGGGTCTTGAATGAGTCTTAACGGGAAATGAAGTTTTCAGGAGGGAGTTGAAACTTACCGAAACCAACTATTATTTTGCTCAGTTGAGAAGCATGTTTGTTTCATTAGTTTGATAAGGGCACGTAAGCAAAAAGTTTTGTTAAGATTTAGATGAAAATGTACTCGATAAGAATATCTTAAGTATTTGAACAAATTTGGGAAAAAAAGAAAGAAAAAGGTAAATGTTTTAAAATTTCTTTGGGTTAGTCGCGGACTAGTGACACTCTTCTTAGGCGTTTCTTGTTTCTACTAAGGATTTATATACGGCTCAGGATTCAACACAGCCCACATGAGTCTTGGATACAAAGAAGCCCTTTAGAATCTCATATATCATGAGCTTCTTTTGCTAAAGGAAAAGCGCTGCACTACACTCTTTGGAACTGTTGCTTGAAATAGAAAGTGTGTGAAAATTTTTTTGAGAAGAAATTTTTGGGGTGGAATCTACTGAAAGTGGTATGGGTTTCTCACAATAACTTTCTGTATGATCCCAGGAGGAGTCACACTCTGTTTATAACATTACAAAAAAAAGTTAGATTTTCCTGCAGTTAAATACTTATGTGAGTTTAGTGGAAATCAAACCCAGAAAGCGTGGGCAGAGCTTTGTTTAAAATCGAAGCAAATCCTCATGCTTACTTGGTAAAACTAATAATATTAAAATCTCTTGCAGCAGTTTTTAAAAAAGATAATTCAGTATCATATAAAATTTTAAAATTCAAAATATTAACACATTCTGCAATAGTGTTTGTTTGCCATGGTTTGCTCATTATCATGATATAGGTAAAATCCTTGCCTGAGTTACTTCTTGGAAAAAAACTAACTCTTTTAGGTAAGCTTCAAGAATACCATGCTGTGCTTTGTTAGAGACTGGCACACTCCTCTACCAAAGAGGAGTTGGACTTGAATAGAACAATTACATTCTTTGCCAGACGTTGGTGTTGGACTAAGTGTGCATTATTTAAATAACGCTTTGAATGATTGTTGTGAAACACCCAAGCTCCTCAAAGGCATGCTATATGACTCTGAAATAGTTTCGTCTTTGACAGCACCGTTAAACTTGGACTCTTCATCCTACAAATATCATTGCCCCCTAGCATCTTTTGGTGTGGCTTTATAGAATAAAGCTCTGGAAGCAAGTACTCAAGGATGTATCCACACTAGTTGTTGTCGCTTCTACCAGCTTGCCATTTCGGACCCAGTTTTTATAAAAACCTGTTTCAATCAAATTTACCACTTTCTCTGTTTACTCTGATGTCTTCCACCATCTATACACCACTCTAAAGGATTTAGAAGGGGACTTGTAAACTTCAATAGGTGATTTGATGAACATCATCATTTGAGCCGAAACACGTACTTACCCCAGTTGATCTTTTGGCAGAAAACCTCCATTACATACATAGATTCTGATTACCTATAAAAGGCGCCTTAAACCATATAAAAATCAATTCGAATACTTATGTTGACACACGCTACGTTAGACCCAAACTACATAGTTTTCCCAAATTGATCTTTAATAAAAACCTCAAACATACATACCAAACATCGATTTTACCTATGAAAGCCTTAAACACTTATAAAAAGAATCGATTCGTATGGGTTCCTCTTTACGCATACCCAGAATAGAAGTATTATCGCGATAATAATGAAACATCCACCCTTCTCATCTATTCCACACTGAATGCGTCAGCCAACTTTTACCTTTGATGGATACTTCTATTAACATTTAGAAAACTAATTCAGGAGTCCTCTTCCGATGGGTCTTTTATGAAATTTGTTATCCTTCTTTGAGAATGATTGTGCATTGTTCTTCCTTACTGTTTTTGTTAAATTCTTTCATCTTTGTCTTTTGGGAATCTGTGCAGAAGTACAGCTGCTGTCGTTACTTGAACTAAAGGTGTTCCATATCTTTTTAAAATAAGCCAAGGCGATGTTTCCCTTTTAAACTCAGTAAACTTGATTGATTGGTAGATCTGATCGCAAGTTAACTACCTGCTTCTATTTATTTAGTTTTATTTTATTTTGTATTTATTTTTGTGTGTGTTCATGTGTTCCATTCATCTGAGAGTTTGCCATTTTTTATGTGATTAAACTGATCATAGGCTGTTTTTCTTGAATTTATGCAAGTCAGTGTGATCCGCGAAAATCCTCAGAGTTTAAAGTTTGTGAACACTATCTCTTGTATTCTTGACTGTTTCCATTTGCTGGTGTGATGATTGAACTCATTCCATTACCATTCTGGATCATCTCTCAGCTGTGGTCTACTAGCTGGCCTGAATATTAACTGGATATTAGTTGTCTTGGCCCATTCATATTTCACGCCCCGCTCAACTTACATCTTTCCTAAGATGGTACATTATTAATGAACTCTTTTCCACCGACCTTTTTGACCCCAGGAACATCCATATCACTTGGATCTGTTTTTTGTCCCACAAAATAGTACTTTTTAAAAAATATATATATATATATATATAGCAATCTAATATGTTTTTAAAATAATGCCCCACAGCCCTGGCGATCTTAAAACCGTAGTTGAAGTGACTACTGTTTTAACTTTAGAAAACACCCCAAACCGTGATCAACAACTACAGGTTTCACTTCAAAATTTAACCAACAATCATCCTTTCACGGTTTTAACTTAAAAAGTTTAAAACCGTAGTCATAACTAATTTGGCAGGGACACTGGTTTGGTTTTTCAAAGCAGTTTTAAAATTGCATTTTTCTTTTAAAAAGAAAATCTTATTATTTTGAGCAAAACTCTAAATTATCCAGTATTCAGTAAGTTTTCACTTGCATGGTGCTTGCACGCACCATTTGTCGAGTACCAGCTTCTTAGTGAAATGATCGACATGGAAGAAAAAACCATAATCTATTTGGGAATGCTTTGCCATTGGTTTCTTGCAAGGTCACGATCTCATTCTCATGGGATTCTCTTGAATTGAGGCGCTGCCTGGAATTTGTTTACTTTGCTTCTATTAGCCCAGAATAATATTTTTGTAGTTTTTGAACATGATTTTTTTAAATATTATAGTTGCTAATAGGCTTGGGGTTTCCTGGTGCTGAGTTTCGTGCTTGTATTCGAGAGGCAACAAGTATGGTGGCCAAGGTGATTCTTGGGGACCGCCCCATAAATGTAGATACGAGTTTTATTTTTAGACCTTTTGATATAAATTATTAGAATACATTGCATTTGCTATTAATTGGGATCTCCAGAAAGGCTTGGACATTTGGGATTCACTCCCAGGCAGGGATTAAAATATCCAAAAATATCGTCGATATTTTGAAGAAATATCGAATGTTGGAGGTGTCTCGATGTCTGATAATACAAGACCGATAATGGGTTTTGAAAAAAAATCGGACCAAAAATCAGAAATCATTATCAGCGCGAGCTTGAAATTTCATGCTCGACGAACTAGAGTAATGCTTTAATGTCAATTGGGGCAGGTTACATTGTTGCAGAGGACATGAGGAAAAATGCCCCTTTGGCATAAGGCAAAATTATCCATACAACATTTCTTTTCAAGCATTCTTTCTACACCGTGAGGAGGATCTACAAAATGGTACAAGTTTTCACATTTGCAATGACAAAATAATTATACAATATTATTACTTTTGGAAAAGCATTCTTTCATAATATTACAAGTGAGAAGGATCACTGCCAAATGGTAAGCCTTTTGTTGCAGGAGTGATTTTTTTTGATTATACCTCCATTTGAACTCTACAAGAATGATTCTTCATCTCATGTTGCTGGAATTTGAGTTGACCATTATTATAATCACCGGGGCTTTGTGTATGTCCTATCTATCTTCAGGTGAAGAAATGGACAATATGACGTGTTGACTCTCGTGATTCAGGAGATGAGCAAGGGAGTTCCCCACTCTAGCCAGGAGACCCTGGTGCATGAGCAGGACTCAGTTCGTATTCTTCCTTTCATATATACTATATATATATATATATTTGGACTCATCTTTGTGTTGCTTTCTTCTAGAAACCATGTCATTGTCAGCACTCTTTATAAGTAATCTTTTCTATTTCCTAAGAAGAGATGTGCAACCTAACCCTACACCTCTACCTCTTCGGAAGTCTTCGCTGGGGGCCAGAAATGAAGGTGTAATGAACCAATTCCTAAGTTATTGTTTGGAACTTCTAAGGTATCTGATAAAAACCAAGCTAACCTTTGAAAGTTCACAAAATGTGGATGCATATTATATCCATTTACTAAGTAAAATCCAAAGGATTTAAATACAAATAGGAAAGTGAGAACGTGCAACATGGAATAACAAACCGATGAAGATGTGATAAAATACAAGATAAATGATAAATGAAAATAAAAACAAGAGTGTGGGTCTCTCTAGCCTCCATCTCTCACTAACTGCTTCCTCAATTCTCTCCTTGACCAAGTCCACATTCATCATGGGGTGGTTGACATGGAAGGATTTGTTTACAGTATCAGCATTCTTAAAATTGGTTGTATATTTTTTTTAGGTACATGGCCTCCATATTACGAAGAATCGCCACTTTGAACCATAGTTCCGTAGTTGCAGTTGTTGGAAAGACACTTGCAAGGTATTCAGAATAACTGGCAGCAACCTATTGATGTAAGTGTAAACAATTCCTTGCTTTTATGTCCTTGAATCAGTACTCTAAAACTATGTTGGTTCTTGAGAAAAGGGCTCTCAAGGTAAATGGAAGAAAATAAATAGAAATAGAAAATGTGAAGGTAAACGAAAAAATAAAATTTAGAGTCAGTGATTTATTTATATACATTACTTACAGATCCGTTTTAGTATTTCTTATAATATTCTTTTTAATATGAAGAATTAAACATAGGGAAGGTATTATGTATCAGGTAGCTAATTTTAAAATAATAGCACATAATGTATGAATAGTTAATTAAAAAAAAATATTTGTAGAGTGAGGTTGAAATCTAATGATTGTAAAGAAAAATCTCTAAAATACCCTGCCGCTACATATGGTTCCTCCTCTCTCACCCACCTCATCCCTCAGCTACATCTCTCTCTTTCTCAGTCTAAACCAAAACACATCATTAAATTAAATTTTAACATATAAAAATAAAGAGTTTTTTGTTTAAACTAAAATGAATATTATTTTTGCATTTTTAATTTTAAATTTATTTAATTTTTTTAAACTTTTACACTTTAAAACTAAAGTTAACTATTAATTTTTAAGTTTTAATTTTAATAAATTAGTTTATAAATTAAATATTTTCTTTTATTTATTTTAAAAGTAATTTTTATTTTTATTTTTAAATTTTATTTTTTAGAATTTTAAATTAAATTGAAGTCTAAAATATAAAACTAAATTCAAAATTGAAAAAATATTTTTAAACTAAAGTTATCTTTATTTTTTCTGTTTTAAGTACAATTAAACATAAAATAAAAGATAATTTGATTTTAATTTGATTTATTTATTTTTACAATATTTATATGCTTAAATATTAATGGTTTTAATGTACTACCATAACATATTACATGTATTACCATAACATCTCAATGTATTACCTCAATAAATAATTCAAAAAACTTACAATTTTAGCCCAACAAATGTTTTTTCTTTGATGTTTGGTTGCTAAATGGATAAAAGGATGGATATTCAAACATATTTAAGCATATAATATTTAAAAATCAAATTAAATTAAATTCAGGGTACTTTTGTTTTATTTTTAATTAAATTAAAATCATTTTTTGATGCAATTTAAAACATTTTGATTAAGGAATTTAAAATGAGAAAAACTTAAATTTAGGTTTAAAAAATATTTCAATTTTGAATTTGAAAATTTTTTGGAGCTTAATTTAATTTAAAAGTCACAAAAATGTAAATTTAAAAAAATGTTTACTGAAAATAAATTTAAAAGAAAATAATTTATTGAAAATTCAAAAGAGTAAAAATTTACATAGTTAACTTTAGTTTTAAATATTTAATTGCCAATTTTGATGTTCCAAACTTCAATTTTAAAAAGTTTAAAATTAAACATAAAATTAAAAACTGCATGTAAAGAAATAAAAATTAATAGTTAACTAGTTTTAAGAATATTTTTAATTTTAATTTTGATTTTTTAAAAACTCAATTAAAGTCTACAAATTAAACCTGAATTAAAATTAAAATAAATAAATATCTGCTTTTAATTTCTAAAATTGATGTTTTTT